>OX376354.1:4200000-4715000 GCA_947369235.1 Udea olivalis | reverse complement strand
CGATACTTAGAAAGACTGCAAAACATCAAAGCGACAGTGCAAGAGTCTCACTTCTTCCGGACCCACGAGCTGATCGGCAGCTCCCTCCTCTTCGTCCACGACAAGCGGAAAGCCTCCATCTGGATGATAGACTTCGCCAAGACCGTTCCCGTCCCAGAAACCGTCAACATCGACCACAACTCCGTCTGGAAAGTTGGCAATCACGAAGACGGCTACCTCATCGGACTCAACAACCTCATCTCCATCTTCGAAAGCCTCGCCAAAGATGGCAACGGAAACATAGACCAACGCTACGCAAATCTAAGCCTAGATTTAGATAAAAACGTCAGACAGGACCGCTTAGCTACCTGATCCGTTACTGAAGTTAGTATGTGACATGTACGATTTTTTACTAAAATCATCGCCGTACTGGTTAGTATGGACATGATTGGACTTTTCTTAAGTCTAAAGTGCGAACGAAGTATCCACAGTATGTATATCGATTGTTTTTTTTGTAAATAGCGTTAGTATTAAACCGTTCTGTATTATTAAGCTGTTTAAATACTCAAACTAGTTTGTACGTAAATTCACCACCAATAGTTGTATAGTTTTGTTATTTGAATTAATTGTAGTACATTGACTTTTTATATAAGCTGGAATCATGGACTGCCACAAAGTTGAAAACAATATTTGTTGAAACAAATTGAAACTTGTTACTTAATTTTTTTTTGAAATATAAATCCATCACTATTATTCATGGAAATTGTTCAGATGAATTTACAAAAATATTTCAAAACCAATTTTTGTGCAGAAACTTACACATTTACAAAAAATTAAATTTTAATGTTGAAATCATATGTTCTGATAAATTTACCTAATTTATTTTGTTGTAAGTACACTATATTAGTGTAAAGACTAGACACATTAGTTTGTATGGTTGTAAGCATTAAGGCTAACGTTATACATCTGGTGGTACTAATTAAATTATATCACGAAAAAACTGTCTTTCTTTAATCCTTTCCAAAACAAAGTTGCAATCATAATCAAAATCTTGTAATGGATAAGGTGCTCATAACCTTACACACACATTTATGATTCACACCCGCAATTATAAAAAGTAACGTAATAATAAGTTAAAGTAGGTACATAGGTACTTTGACACCATTGGTTTGCCATTGCCATAGTTCATAATTAAGTTGTTAAAGATTCCCGTTTTTGGGTTTATCTTGTTGTGTAAGTAGAATATTTAATATATTTAATAATTTGTGAACTTTACAGTTAAAGGTTGACTATATCTGTGCAGACCGAATCGTACTTTCCTGTTCCTTAATCCTTCTATCTGTTTCTCGCAATGGTAAACGACGGTTCTGAGAGATCGAAAACGATAAAAGCATATGAAACTGGGAATCGGTGCTGCCAGGTGTTTCTCATCAACTCTTCAAGAATGTCATAAAATTTTTCATTTAGCGAATTCAGCTTTTTGAATATAACGAGACGATTATTTGTGCGTAGTAACGTAACAGATTAATCACATCATATAAAATTTACCATTTTGTCAATTGTAAATGCGTGCGTGTCATGCGGGTGGTACTTGTAGATGATTTTCGCGCTTAAGTACATGGAGTGTCAGAGGCCTGGTATCAGTATGAAAGTTTGTCCTCTTTAAGTTTAATTTCAAAGGAGTTTTTTATACGTTCATAACTCGGTACTGACGAATAGTGAGTTCTATAATTTCTGCTTGTATTGTTGCAACTGCTTGCCTTTATTTTTCATCTAGGCAATGGTTACATACTGCAGGATTCCCGACGTACATCCGAAATCCTGCAGAATTTACGAGTGTGTCCATAGGTTTCTGTTACGTAAACTAGTTGTGATAGTTATTTTTTTTATAATGCTCGTGAAGCGGCCGTGAGGTACAGATATGAGGTTGACAAGCCCAGTCCTTCAAACGAATCACTGGGCTGGCCATCCTCAACTTGAAGGCCTGCAGAAATGCCTTTTCACGCCCCGCTTGAAGAACCCGGGACTATAAGAGGAAGGAAACACATGTGCTGGAAGAGCGTTCCACGTCTGGATGGTACGACAAAGAAACGAGTCACCGAACCTTTTAGCTCGGGCCAACAATGTTGAATTGTGTGTGGATGACGCCGTAGTCCAGCACGCGTGGTACGGGGGTGGAAGGGTGAGGGTGGAATCAGCTGGAATAATTCGTCAGAGCATTCCCCATTGTAGAAGCGATTGACACTTAGCCTGGCAATGTCTCTACGCAATTGGAGAGGCTCAAGGGTCAAAGTTGCCTCTGGGTTTCCAATAATACGGATAGCACGCCGCTGCAACAAACTTCAGTTTTTTATGCCATATGTTCTATTTATAATCACTATGTACGCTTTACCGAAATCCCTTACAAAACGCCAACGCGGTCAACGCGGACACTAGCGGCTGTCATGTGTGTAAGTAAACTCATGGTAGGCATACTGGTAGCGTCACAGACATAAATTGAAATAAATGATGCTAGTGTAAATATTTCGCATGTCAATAAAAATAAATAAATATAAATAATATGCGCCAGACAACACACCTCTTGTCATGGTCTCGAAGTAGGGATAAATATCCCTGTGTTACGAGGTACCAGACAAGGAATAAAGCCAGGGGCGTCTCCCAGCACACCCAGACCCAAGCCAATTTAGAAAAGACCGTTTCCTGAATTGACCTGACCGGGGATCGAATCCGGGACACAACGGAATTCAAGGCGAGAAACCGTGCTACAGCGCACTACGCCAATCGTGTCGTCAAATCAGAGTGAAGAGTGCAATGCACCTCTTTTGAAGCTGCTTCGTTTAGTCCACGCTCAACTGTATTTGATATATACAGTGGTGGCCACATAACTAGGGACAACATTCGATTTTCATACAAAAGAAGTAACTTTGAAGCCTTTATTTTCCGCCAAGGGTTGTCTGAGAGCCCCCCATGGAGTGAATGGAGGAGATCCAGGTCGCCATACATACCTTCAGATCTAATTAGCATTTTAATAGGTGTAAGTATCTGTAAATGGCAACAGATATCAAAATTAAGTGCAGGAAATCAAATAACTGTTGCTCTAACTTTTCATTTTAAAAACTGAATAAATTCGATTAATTTAATGAGTGGGGTGGGATGATACACGAAGGGCATGCCCCATTCGAGAGAATTCCTGCGCAAACAGTAATTACCAATAGGGAGGAAAACTGCTCTTTGCTCCCGTTAGGTGGCGTATCACCGATGTGTACCTCGGTTTCTATTCATGTGAAAAATGCTTCGGTGCTGCGCATCCCAATGTAAAAACCGAGGATTACATCGATTCTCTGCTAATGAAAACTAGTCTGCTAGTTAGGAGCATATCTACAGAAATATTAGAAACTAATGTTAAATGTGATGACTAATAATAAACACTCATATGATCTCATACACATTTGTGTTTTGTTTGGCTCTGGCTCTAAGAATCTAGTTCAAACTCTTCCAAAACGTCAAAAGAAACTCAACAAGGTATAACTATAAGGTGCCATCGGCAGTGGCGCCCTCTGACATTGAGCATTGCCTTTGCCTTCCCATCCAACTTAATTACAACATCCAACTTTTCTTCTTCCCGTATTTACTGATTTGATGAAAAATCGAGTTTTCATCAGATAATAAAATTAATCTCAGGAAAAGACATTGGAGAATTTATTGTTGAAAATTAAAACGCGGGGGGCGTGTGGATAAGGTTAATTACTATTAAGCACATAGAGCACAATGATTTAAAGGTGCATTTAGTTACACCAAACGAACATAGAGCTAGAGCAAGAGTGTTTTTTCGTGATCTTTAAGTGTTAATGATAATTTGTTTTCCATTTACACAAAAATAATTCTGACGAAAAAGTACAAGTAATCAAGAACGAGCATTCTAGCTCGTGAGTGCATTTAGACCACCAAGCGAATGCTCATTCTATCCCCACTCTATCAAATTCTCGTAGTATAAACAGAGACAGAACATTATTTAGTTGTTCTATCTATGTGACCCTAGAGCACGAGCCAGAATGCTCGTTCTTGATTCCTCGTACTTTTTTGTTGGAATTCCTTTGGTGTAAATAAAACAGAAATATCATTGACACTAAAAGATCACGAAAGAACATTCTTGCTCTAGCGCTATGTTCGTTTGGTCTAAAAGCACCTTTAGAAAAACATATTCACTTTACCAATAAAACTGCGATCTACTGGCGATTAATTACATTTGCAAGAAAAATATTTCTATGCCTGCACTGCTTCGAGATTTTTTATAAAGTGGAATCATGGTGAAACAGACTGTTGCAAAATATAAAATCACTTTGGAATTGGACGGTTTATAATTCTCATTTTCATATTTTGTTTTAAGTATAACTAAAATAACTATATCGCTAAAATAATTTAAGTAAATACCTACTTATAAAATAATTGAACTAGAAAGGCACTAGGTTACGTATTGTCTTTATTGTTATCTATCACAATGTCTGTAAGACTACCTCTTCTGGGGCTACCCTCTTCATTATTGGCACTCTCCTTGCGACGAGAGAAAAGTCTTTGCACTGGCCCAGTTGACCGACTTGGGTCACCGGGAGCTGGGGAATATCTTCTCACCCTCGGTTTTGGTTCTTCATTACTACTTTCTGTTTCGGAATATGGTGGAGGAGGAGCTATCATAGTCATACGATTCTCCCTTGATGCAGCTGCCGTTATCTGCAGCTCGGCTCCTGCTACTACCGTTTCTAAAATTGGCGCAAAATGAGGCGTGGCAGCTCTAGCGGAAACTCTTCTACGCCGAGGGCCTAACACTTCTTCATGGTCTTCCCGGTCTGGCAAAGTTGGTAACGGTGAACCGAAATCAGGCCGAAGTGAACCACGCCTTCTCATATTTGGGACTGTTTCTGAAGATAAAACGTCTAACAAACTAGCAGGTTCAGCACCTTCAGTAGCCGTTTCCAAAACAGCCAATGCTCGTATTAAATCGGCAACACTTGTCTGCTCTAGAACCTTAACCTGTTCGTTTTCTGGTAGTTCTGCCATATTTACATCAGGATCGAACAAGCTACCACGACCACGTTTTGTTTTGTTTTTATATCTCTCTAAATCATCATCAAACAAACTACCACGACGACCACCCTCTGACCTTTCGGGATCACCTGCAAACATGCTGCTACGCCCTCGTTTAGCTTGTTGTTGAAATTGTCTTATACTTGCTTCTAAATCACTTGGTGCATCATCAACCGAAGATTTACGGTCTTTACCAAACGACGGAAATAAACTTCCACGACCTCGACTAGTCTTTTTCTTATATTCTACTAGTTCATCAGAACTTTCAGGCATTGATTCATCGTCGCTTTTCTTAGACCTTCCAAATGTAGGAAATAAACTAAGTCTACCTTTTTTAGTCCGATTTTGATATTTTTGTACTTCATCTTCATCTATTGTATCATCATCATCGTCATTGGCACTAAAGTCGAAAGTAGGAAAAATACTGTGTCTACCACGTTTAGTCTTTTCTTTGTAGCGAGCCGCATCATCGTCTGCACCACTAAAGTTGGGGAATATACTCTGCCTTCCAGATCTAGTTTTGTCCTTATAAGCTTTAGCATTACTCTCATCGTCGTCTTCACTAAAATCGAATGTAGGAAAGATACTATGTCTTTTAGTTTTTTGTTGATATGCTTTGATAGCTGCTGTGTCTTCGTCTTCTGAAAAGTCAAATGTGGGGAAAATACTATGCCGTCCTCTTTTTGTTTTTTCCAAATAAGTTTCTTCTTCATTCTTTTCTTGACTTCCTCCTAAACTGAATGGGAAAATGCTGCCACGTCTAGGTTTAGGCTTATTTTCACTATGACCTTTAGCCTCGTTAACTCTTTCTTTCATTGTATTTATAACAAACTCTGCAGGACTTTCTGTAGCACTTGATTTCCTAAAAAGTCTTGACAACAAATTCCTGGGTGGCGTAGGAGTCTCTTCCTCAACCTGTGATACTTGTGAAGGCAGTGATAATTTGCCACTTCGGTAATTTGCCTCTCTTCTAAATTTGTCTCCAGATTCACCGTTAGTCCATGTGAAGTCGTGATCAATTTTTCCAACTGATTCTTTTCGGTAATTTGGCACTGCTACACTTAAAGCTCTCGTTCTCTTTGGTGAGCTTGTGATTATATTTTGACCTATACTGAAAATGGGAGGGTTTTCACTAGCCAGTATATGTTCATCATCGAACATATGTACTCCTTTCTCCGATTGCGGTTCAAAACCGCCAAGTACGTTGACAACTCTAGCCAACAACTCTGCTGGTTTTACAATAGCAGACGCACTGAATGTTTTTTCTTTATCAATACCAAGTAAATCTGTGTCAGATTGTATACGTAGCATGTCCTTCGCAGACAGTTGTATATTTTCTGAATTAGCCCTTTTTCTTTTAACTACAGGCCCTCGAGCCTCGACGTCAAATGTGAAGGTGGGGCAACTTGCACTTCTGTAGAGATTCGGGCAAGTTTCAACGTAGACTGGCTGGAATTATAAAAATAACAGTCAGAATGGTGCAAAATAAAGTTCAAGCTTTTAATTATTACATTACAAAATATTCAAGGCCAAGTTACCCTGCGTTAGTTATTGTCCTGACTATAAAAAAAACTGAGTTGTAGAGTAAAGTAGGATATCGTAAAATTAAACATCATTCAGCCTGTATTTTGCACTGCTTAATACAATCCCTCCCTCAATTGGATCCCCATTAGCTTGGATCAAACTTCATACACCAAGAACTAAGTTAAACGCTTTTTCTACGGGTGACAGAGATTGATGAAAATACTAAAATTATACACAAATACAAATGTTCATCACTCAAAGGTGAAATAGGTATTACAGAACGCACAATCCCTATTGATATAGGGTGGATAGCTACCACAGGCGCCAACAGGCCAGTCAAATGGGTGCTCTTAACTATATAATGTATTAGTAACTAACCTTCAATTTTGTAAGATTAGCTTCGTTGATTATCTTCCTAATAACTGCAATATCTCTTGTAAATCCTTGTAAGATTTTGTTCTGCGTAGATTTAAACTGGTTGGCTAGTTTCTGCTCAAGTCGATGCACACCTTCGGACCTCATTCCACTAGTGATGAAACCAAGAAGCATCACAATGTACCCAAGACCAAAGGTGATCCAGATGATGAGAAATATCTGATACGTGAAGAAGTAGCCGTATTTGAAGCCATTGTTTACGGTGCCTGGAAATAAAAATATTTTTCAGTTAATAATATTGCTTTTTCAAATAAAGTAAACCTTAAGACAATCTGCTTGCTCTATATAAAAGTGTTTCTATGAATTGTTTGATCTGTACCAAATCTTTTTGGTTTCATTGAAAAACACAAAAAAGTGGTGTTTGATTTCATTTCAATTTATCTGGAGTTTAATACTTTCAGCCACTTTACAAAATTAAGAAAATACTTAACAAGATTAAAAAGATACAATACATTTTAACAAATCTTCATATAGTCGTACCTGCCACCAAATCTCCAAATCCTATAGTAGTTAACGTGACAAAAGCGTAGTAAATGGAAGCAACATAGTCCCATCCCTCAAAAACTACAAAAATGCACGCTGGTAAGAAGATGAAGAACAAGAAACCAGGGACGAGGTAGAGGAAGATTTGACCAAGCATGCCCAGGTTGTTGAAGAAATAGCTCAGGTTATCAGCCCGTCGGGCACTGCGTTTCTTGTATTTCCGGTAGACTGAAATGAGCTGGAAATGTCAAAAATATAAATCAAACGTGGCCATGTCTGGTTGATAACGGACTATGAACTAAGTAGTCAATTAAGTAAGAGCTGCTCAAACAGCTTTTAATATTCAGAAAAAACACACGAGTGTTCATCCTCCTGGATGAGGGAGCAAACCCACGACTTTCGGCGATACAGACATCGCTACCATTGTACTAACAGGCCATTCAATATACCATGCCGAATGTTATACAATATTTATAATAAATATGCGCCAGACAACACACCTCTTGTCATGTGCTCGAAGTAGGGATAAATATCCCTGTGTTACGAGGTACCAGACAAGGAATTGAGTTAGGGGCGTCTTTCAGCACCCCCAGACCCAAGCCAATTTAGAAAAGATCGTTTCCTGAATTGACCTGACCGGGGATCGAACCCGGGACACTACGGATTTCAAGGCGAGAAACCGTGCTACAGCGCACTACGCCAATCATGTCATCAACAATCAGTTGTTCACATTATTTACCTGCATTCCGAAGTATTCACCAAGGTTGGCCAGCAAAATACCATTGATCGGTATGCCGAACAGACCGTAGAAGATCATCAAGATCCTTGACAGGTGGGTTGTGGGAGCCAAGTTGCCGTAACCTGGAATACAGATACATAATTTCTATCACTTAGGCGTTTTTTTTGAAATAATATGTTTTTCCAAATAGAATAAAAATAGATATTCAAGTGATTACAACTATCTTCTATTTAAATAAAAAACCGGCTAAGTGCGAGTCGGACTTGCGCACCGGGGGTTCCGTACAAACCTGTAGGTATATACATTAAAAATATTTTTATTAAATAATGTAACAAAAAATTTACAGTTTTCGCAATTTTTTCTTTATCTGGGCTATAAGACGTTGCTTCTTACCAAATTTCAAGATTCTAAGTTCACGGGACTGTAGGTTTTGATTCCCTTGCGAGTGTCGAAAATTTGCGGAAATTTGCGGCATAAACGCCTGTATCTTTTGATTGCGTTGGTTTAGAAGTTTGATTTTTTCACAGCTCTAAATGACAGTCAGACCTGAGTATTTGACATAAATTCCAGCTTGATACCTCTACGAGTTTCTGAGAAAAAGGGTCTTGACAGACAGACAGAGAGACGGACGGACGGACAGCAAAGTGATCCTATAAAGGTTCCGTTTTTTCCTTTCGAGGTACGGAACCCTAAAAAAAGGACTGTGTAAATGTATGTCTGAGGTTATCTTTCGAACGACTGCACAAAATTGAATTTTTTTTCATGTTCGTTATTTTAAGGAAATATTATTATGTATTGTAGGCTTAAAAGTAAATTTAAAAAAATCAAACAGAATTTGTTTGACATGGTTACACTTACACCCATGCAAAGCCAGGCGGGTCGCTAGTCTATACTAATAAAAGAGTTGTTTGTATTGAATAGGATAGGAAAGATTTGTTTGTATTTGATTGGACTACTAAACCGATTTTAGAAATTCTTTCACCAATATAAAGCTACATTATCAGGGAGTGACAAAGGCTATAAAGACAGTCTACGCGGGCGAAGCTGCTGACGGACAGCTAGTTTCAAATAAAGAACAAAATCCTATGCTAGAAACTACAAGGGAACTTACCAATAGTGCTGACGACGGTGTAAGAAAAGAAGAAGGAATGATAGAAGTCCCATTTGAAAGGCAGCTCCGCATCCTCAGTGGTGTAGTTGAACATGGACTTTCCGCAGTAGTCGGATAGCTTTCGGAGAATGCTGTCTTGTTTGTCAGGGTCATCAGGAATGTAGTTCTCGTAGAGGAGATCTGGAAACAGAAGATGTTGGAGGTTAATGTTTGGTTTTGGTGTTGCCCAACAGGCTATGGGCGAACGTTTTTATTGATTTATAAAAAATTCTAAAAAAACGCCAAATCAGGTTGCGAAGGCTAAGTCATCTGATACTCTTGAAGATAGGAAATCGTAGAAAACTAACTTCTAACAGCAACCTCGAAATCAAACTGAAGGGCCGAGGAATATTTTGTTCAATTCGGTTGTAAAGAAACAAACCAATAATTTATATTGGTTGTTTATTTTACAAATTTGCAATCATTTGAAGAAATAAATAAAATAAAACAAATGTTGTTGGAGATATGTCCAGATTATAAGGTACAATCTGAAACATCCCATTCCAACTGCGAAAAAACCACTTAAGTAGTTGAAATCAGACAAAGGGCTTTAATGACGTTTCGTTCACTTTTTACGTAGCACAATTTTACGGGCGAATCAACACAAATTGCTTGACCTTTTTATTCTCAATTACATGTGATTAGTAAAAGAAATGAGATCGTCTCACTGTTGACTCCAATGAACTTTTACAAAAACTACACTGACCGTTTCTTAAGGTCGTTTTTACGCATAATCGTAATTGTTTACGCAAGGCTGACAAAAACGTTCGCACTCTTTTACCCTAGTCATGGTTACTACTGTCAGCTGAGTTCTTTCGGTTAATAAGTCGCCATTAACAGGTCATTTACTTAAACCATTAACAGGTTATTGGCGACTTATTAAGTACTTACTTAGTGAATAAGAATTACAAAGCTTAATTAAAGAGCTAGTGCCATTCTGAAATGTTTGGTTAAGTACTGACACTTTCAGTTTTGTTAGTAAGAGTACTACTGCAGAACAGCATTCATTCGAAGGCTTTATTAGCTAAATAACTTACGTTCCAGAATTGGGGGTTTTTAAAGAGTGAGTATCGTTTATTTTATTCCTAGGGGCAACATCAGGATACGTTTTAAACCTATGTAAATTAAAATTAATAAGTTACTATTCTAGAGATTTTTACTTAGAGTCAAACTTCATGAAATATAGAAAATCAACAGATATATTAAGCCAATTAGTTCTTAGCAAACTAGTTAGCTCGCCAATCCGCGAATTGTACCTATTAGCCCGTATTTGCGGTTTGTTTGATTAGTAGGTACTTCGTGATTACGGACTCATGACTGAAGCCAAATAAGGCCTGTGCTAACTATGCAACTCGTTGCGTGAGATTTGTGTCTGGTAAGGTGCTGCGTAACAAGACATTGTCGGCGATCATCCTACATCCTACGGTTCAGAAACGAGGACATCCTTAGGGTGAATATACTTATTGCCGGGCGAAGAACTGATGGACGTTGGGGCAAAAAACTTCTAGACTGATGACCTTTTCACTTAGGGAGATTTTTAAGAAAATTGGTATCCTCACTGTGGCGTCACAATACATTTACAATTGCATTGTTTTGGTCAGAAAAAATATTGGTCTCTATGCTTAACACAGTGACATACATTGCAGAAATACTAGGAATAAGGATACAATTGCACTTCCACTCTTTAGGTTACAAAAAGTTTTAGGATCCTTTATGTGGCAAGGTATACATTATTACAACAAAATTCCAAAAACCATTTGTGAGTTACCTTTACATAGATTCAAAAATTACATCATAACAGCTTTATTAAAAAAGGGCTATTATACTACAAAAGACTACCTTATAGATAAAAATGCCTGGGTATAAGCGCTCTGCTCGATGCGGGATTAAATAGCTCTATTGTAACAGATGTTTTATTGTAATAGTGCGGAAGGAATAAGTTGCAATAACTCTCCAAGGCATTCCCCATTGTAAAAGTGATAGAGAACACTTAACCCGGTAATGTCCCTACGCAATTGAAGAGACTCAAGGACCCTAGATGCCTCTGAGTTTCCGATAATACAGATAGCACGCCGCCGCAACCTGCCAACAGGTTCGAGAGAACATTTTCAGCATTAATTTTCCCTTTTCGGTTTTCAGTAGTTCACCGTTACAGAACAATCTTAATTGTAGAACTCGAAGTGGTTGCACAACAGATTTACAAACCGCATGTTTCATAATTCAGACACGTGCATTCTGATCTATTCATATAGATAGATCAATATACTAAAACAGTAACCGATATAAAACTGAACATTTCACATTTCTTAGAAAAATCAAGCGATGTATAAACGATCCTGTATACATATAAAAAAAAATAGAATTTGAGTGCGTCTGTTTGTACTCGTATGTTCTATCATCAGGTGAATACCATCAAATCTAGTATTGAACATAAGCTGTAATTTTGTTGTGCTCTCTGGGTGCAAATTTTGTGCGGTTTTGTGTACCTGCAGGTGAGTGAGGTAGTCATGCAGAGCTCATTGGGGAGCTAGTCAGCTGACTGAATAGCAGCTCCCTTATTTCTTCTTGCTTGCTATACAAAGATCCTTTAAGCCGTCCTGGGTCATCGCACGAGTAATACCTTTGGCTTATATAAATATTGAAATACACATTAAATATACTATATTACGCGCGAGCTGTCACCATCATGATGACCATACAATGTTTGCCTCCAACAATGAAGAAAATCCACATCGAACCTTCTCGAACCATAGACCAGACCCTGATCTTGGCAGTGAGCCGGCCTTGACGGACAATGGTCCAATTGAGTCAGTGCACCGTAAATCGATTTTATGTACGTTTAATGGTAATCGGTTCACAATGGGCGCGCCTCCTTTTCAAGTTGCGTATAAAATCTATCAATGGTGGTTTCGAATTGAAATACCGCTAACGACTTCCGTCAACCGCAGACTTGTGATTAATTATGATTATAAATCTGTGTTGTATTTTTTAAAGGTAGTCGTTGACAAGTGTATAATCAATAATGACATCCAAGAGGCAGACATCTTCATGATAAGTTTTTTTTTTTTTTTGTAATGTATAAAAAATTGAGACTCCTGATCCCACAGACAAACTGTGTCAACAGTTTTGTGGGACATTTTTCTATTAATTGTTATTTTTTTGTATGGTTTAGTAATATAAATAAATTAATAAATAAGTCTAAGATCTATAATTCTGGAATACAACTATTTGGAAGGGATCTGCCTCCCTTAAAATGGTAATTTGGTAAATGATGTGATGCTCTTGATGACTTTTCTTACGGTGCTGAAATTCAGCCTTTCAAAAGTACCTATAAAGTTAAACCAACTGAACTGACCTTTGAATCCAGAAACGAAATCTCAAAATAATGCTGTCCTGTCCTATGTCAGTAAAAACGGTAAAGACAACATGCTTATTATAGCTTATTAAATGTAAGAGCTGCTTAATTTTGACTTTCCAAGAATTCGAGCGTTGGTATACCTATCTACCCTTTTCTGTCTGTAAATAATAACTGACTTAATAGAGAGTCGTGGTTTTAGAAAAAATAAGAAATCATGAGAACTTTATGTCTTTAACCTTTACTTTGTCGGTCTAAAAAAAGGATTTACAATAATTTGTCCTCGAAACAAAATGGCCGCTGTAGGAAGAAGTGATGCGATAGGCGACATCTCTAATTAAAGCCTAATTTCGAGAGCACGAGCATCATGGAGGCCGCCAATGTTTGCTCGGCGGATGTCTCCTGTGTGAATTTGTGGTGTCAACATGACGGAGGCTGATGAGCTATGACGTAAACCAGGTTTAAGAAAACTTTATGACTCTTTCGATGTAAAAAAATATATAATGAATTACTTACTAGCTAAAAATAAAAATACTCATGAATTACATTTCTTGCCGGATCTACCTGCGGCGCTGGCGCCGGCGGTAGAGTCACAATAAGTCAATAGATCATTTATTACATAAAGAACTAGTATTGGATTGGTTAATGCACTGTAGGAAATATGTAAACAGAGACTTCAGTTTAAAGTAAATATTTGATATTTTATCAGGTAGATTGCATTTTAGTAAAATTAAAACTAAATTATTTTTAGGTAAAAATAATTATTCTGTTTCTATTTGGTTCTAAAATGTCAACTTGTACTATGATAATTTATCTAGGAATTTTTTTTACCCTAGTTACGCAGACGATTAAGTATAGTAAGATGACAGGGAAAATAGACATATTCCTTGAAGTAGGTATTATGTTAATATAATATTTAGACGTTATTTGCTACAAAAATAACCCTCACCAACTAGGGGTGCAAAATCAATAAATAGCTCACGATATATTGCGTTCTAATATTTTTTTAAAGTTTCCGACTTGTTACGAAAAAAAAACAAATTAGCTACCAAATATTTGTAAAAAGTCAAGCCTTAAATCCTAATAGTTTAAGAAATAAAACGGTACACAAGACAAGAGACGTAAGAACAAGCCGACGTATGTAAATTCTATCTAAAACTACATCAAGATTTAAAAAAATAGAAGAAAAACTACCTGGTTTCATAAGCTTTGTAAAAAGTTATAATTGTTTTCAGTTTCCATAATGGTTTGCTAAAATATTAATATGATAGTGGTTTTTACAGGATCAGCAACGCGCACAGTTAGGTTTGGATCTGTAACTGAAGCAAAACAATAAAGGAATAAACGCATTTGACGATTAAAATAGTAAAAAATCGAGAAAACAAAAACAAAACAGGTTCAAAAAAACCTAAACCAAACACTGAATAGCTGTTTCATCAAACTAATAATTGTTGGAATAAAAGTCAAATACATCCAAAAAACAAATGTATGACCCATTTTATACAAAAACGAACGTAACACGTTTGCTGTCTAAGAAATATAACAATAGAAAATAACTCGTTATGTATCTTATGTGATACATGGGACAGGGAAAGGGTTAAAAAAGAAAAGTATTCCCCAATGAGTGCATAAGGAAAAAAAAAGGTGTTCCGTCCATCCATCATCATGCAAAGAGCAAAGCCTAGTGATGAGGACGTTAGCAATCTTTCCTTGTAGTGGATTTTTTCCTTATGGCTTCCTAAGACGATTTTTGAATTGGAGATTATTTCCAGAAACATGCAGATTAAGTGCAAATTTTAGCGTAATCGATCAGTCGACCAAAAAGAAGCGGCCTCCATCGCAGCAACGTCGGCCATGTGCAGATTTTCCATAGTGCAAGCAAGTGGTGGGGCACTGTGGTAACACGAATATGTGGGGCATTGTTCGGGAATACCAAATTTTAATACAGTCACACTCTTGGTCTGCTTCGTCGATGATCCCCCATTTGGCTATGTTGTCTTTGCTTCTTGCAATAATACAATGCAGCATACATTTACATAAAACCATACCAACACGCTTTTCGGTCCACAGGGTCGATCGAGCCCACATTGATTGATTTAATTTTTGTTATTAATTATAACTAATTAAGTACTACCGGTAGAGTAACGCTGTGGTAGCAGATAAACTGGATAACCGTTTTTGATGTTTAAGATTATCCTGGATTAGTTATCCCAGTGATCAAACTAATTTACATCGGGATATTCCCATTAATCGCGGTAGTGTTGCCCAAAATCGGTCTTGGTCTTGCAGCAAGAGTCTCGCTAATCTCGCAATTCCCTTTATGCCTATTGCTATTTATCAAACGTTCATTTATATCTTATAACAACGTAACAGAGTAGGTACATTTGAGCTTGAATTACATTACCATAGTAAAGCCATAGTAAAGACCAACCAAATTAATAAATGTCTAAACATTTAAGAACATTTTTTTTTGAGAAATTCAAAAATTATCTGCCACTGGGTGGGGTTTGAACCCACGACCTAAGCGATCCGTGCCGATGCTCTAACCAACTGAGCTATCTACCGTGACCTACGGGAGTCAGTCTGTTCCATAATAAACGTTTACATTTAATTAGCTTACATGTGTTAAAAGGTGGTTGATGGTGGTCGTCAAGACTGGGAGCGCAATACCAAGACCAAGACCAGGTGTATTGGCGCAAGACCAAGACCAAGACTGGCTAAGTCTCGTCTTGTTCTTGCATTTGGGCAACACTAAATCGCGGTCATGACTTGATTTCAATGATGGAGACCTTTTCTGCAGCCGTCGGACACTTTTCTCTACTCTATGCAGCTAGTATCTAAGTACAGTCAACAGCAAAAGTAAATGATGATTGAACAAACTTTCAAGTTGTTTCTATGAATAAAAAATACGTAAAAAAATATTACAATCAGCATATATATCGCCTAGTAGTTGCCGGGACATAAATGCATTATTAGCTCTATTAGAGCGATTAACTATAACAAAAAACACAAAATATAGGTACAGTAATGCAAAATAGTCATGAACAACTCGTTACTGTGTCAATGCTACCTTTTTGAATACCCAAATGTGTTTACTCTTTGATCCCACAAATGCTGCGTTGGTAATGTCCATCACGTTTCCCAAAAACAAGTTTTACTCTTATCTTAAGTTCAATCTTAAGGTTTGTTATGAATTGAGAACGTGAAGTGACGGATGCCAGAAAAAGTAAACGCAAGAGAATTGTGAACTTTTGACTATGACTTTGAATCTGGGTACTGACTTACTTTGCCTGAAGTTTCGGGGAAGCTAACTTGGTCCCAATTAGTATGAGAACGAAGATGATTTTAATAATCGCCATGAATATTTGTTATTCAGCATACACAAATAGATATTCAAGAATATCATATTGTTGTAGTTTTTTTTGATACATTCGTTTGACCGGAACTACGGTCATTTCGTTCGCGAGTAGGCTCTGAGTAGGCTGACGAAGGCTCATATTTATGGTTACGCAACTTATTGTAACTAAGAGCCTTAATAAGACTGTATATCTGTCTGTCTATCACAGCTGCTCATATGTTACTTGCTGAGCAAAGCCGACGAGAGATAAGCCTACCAGCGACCGCATCTCGTAGAAATCCAGCACATTTATAGAAAATGACGATTAACATTAGTTTAAGGCCTCCGTGCCAGATGGTGACAGAGCTCGGCTTAAAATCCGGCGGTCCCAGTTTAAAATCCCAGGTTGAGAAAAATATGTTTTCGGATTTAATTTTTCATATTTTCGGTTTGTGATCACCAATCCGCATTTGGCAAGCGTGGTGATTAAGCCAATACCCATCAATTTGTAGCGATAACATGATTTTAATGATGGAAGCCCAGCAGTGGGACAGTACTACTAATTTTGGTTCCTTAGTGTAAACTGCATGTTTTGCTTAGTGTAAACTGCATTTTAGGAGATTTTGTGTCGTTAAATCGCATAAAATGCTTCACACGAAATATAAATAAATAAATATGCGCCAGACAACACACCTCTTGTAATGGTCTCGAAGTAGGGATTAATATCCCTGTGTTACGAGGTACCACACAAGGAAATAAGCTAGGGGCGTCTCCCAGCACACCCAGACCCGAGTCAATTCAGAAAAGATCGTTTCCTAAATTGACCCGACCGGGAATCGAACCCGGGACACTACGGAAATCGAGGCGAGAAACACACAGCGCACTACGCCAACCGTGTCGTTCGTATTATGAAATGTAAATAAAATCTAAATAAAGTTAGTATTTACATGCTTATGTATCAAGTCGACAGCCTTAATTTTCAGGTGACAAACTCGAATTAAGGTAATCCAGGTAATTCAAAGCCGTAAACTGTTATTCTTGTCCACAATAAAGTATTTTATTACGCTGATTACTAATTAAATAATAATTAACCTGTAGTAATAGTCTTCACGTATTTTCAATGCTTATTATTAATTCTGTATCCTCTTCCTACAATATGAAAATACCTACTTCCAATACCTTTATGACATTGCGCTGCGTTATTTTTTGGATTTATCTATTATTTCGTACACAAAGAGACAAATTAAAGAGAAAACAATAAGGAGTACAAAAGTACAGGTTAGCTTATCTCTAGAAAGAGATTTCTTCCAGCAGACCATGGCGACAGGAAAAACTCATTTAAAATTGTTATGTATAGACAAACGTGTACAAATGGAAATGTAAATGAGAGTTACATATTCAAAAATCGTAACAAACTAAAAACCCCTAAGTACATGTTTTACTTACAAGCAAGTAAATTATTATTCTACAATAAATACATAAACATAATAATACATACAATAAATAAAATATAAATAAATATATATGTATACATGTAAACATAATGATCCAATGCAATTTAAGTAAAACTCAAAAGATGTTCTTTTAGCAGTCTTTTGAAAGAACCTACAGTGCCGCATTCGCGAAGGTGTATCCCTTCGCGAATGCGGCACTGTAGGTTCGCGAAGGGATACAGGCAACTTGTTCCACAGTTGAACAGCATGAACAGTAAAAGATTACCATACATGCACGTGTTACAGGGAGGAGTAGTTAAATGAAAGTTATAGGCTGAGCGATGAGCTCGGCCAGAAGACGAAAGATATGTAAAACATTCACGGAGATAGCTTGGAGAAGGGGGATTAAACAGTCATTGAAGAGGATGACCAGTATATGATAATTCCGCCGCAAACGTATAGGAAGCCATTTCAATTGTTTTCTGTACTCAGATATATGATCATACTTACGTACGATTACGTACGGATTTCTATTCTAAATCAATGAAAATCAGTAGAAGATATTTTAAACGCTTCCATTACCTACTGAGAGCGGTTACAGGCTATAGTCGTAGCGTTTTTTTCGTAGCGTATACGGTGGCATATGCGCTTACACGGGCTTATTGCGGCGTGTTCGGCTGTTCGCTCGAACCGGTAGTGAGTCAGTATCTACATGGATTATAGCGTCAACGTTCGTATGAGTTAGGCGTGTGGCGGAAGGCGCGCCAGTACGCTCCTACATGCGCTTCCAAAACGAACTTACACGCGCGTATAAAAAGCGTCTGAAACCGCTCTGAGTGGCTGACAGACGAAGCTCAGCCAGAATTACTGGACGTAGAAAGCTCGATATTTGGCATGTAAGTTCTAGAGGGATTTCCCGAAATTCCTAATCCATTCGATTTCAGTTCAGAATTATTAAAAATGGAAATATTGAAACACTCACACTGGGTGTATGGAACTGATATTTTCCATGTAGGTAACTTGAAGAGTAAATTAGAGCACTCAGTGGATTTCTCGAAATACCTACTGGAACGGGAACAAACTGTATTTTACATTTTTACAAGTATGACGCCGCGGGAAAAAGCTAGTCTATAATAAAATATTTAAATAAGTTACACTGCTTTATTTCAGTATAATTTTTAAAATTTGCGTTATTCGTAATCGTATATGTTCCAGTGTCCCATAAAATGTTGTTAACTGGTAATCCAGTCAATTTCGACATCGACACATAATTCACATCCAGCTCAAATTTGGAAGGATTGTTCAAAGCACTATCATAAATGAAATCTAAAAAGTCCTCATCGATCTGAGACCTGGAACAAAAATATTCTGGGACAAAGGTCACAAAAACGAGATTTCCGCAATTTTAATCATTTTCATGCCTTGCATATCTTTTTTTCATATATTTTATTCAATAGGTTTAAATAAAACAGAATCACAACAGATCCGTGGACTAGGCCTACTTAAAAAACGCGCTAAGTTTACTACCTCGAAGGTGGTGTGGAAACGTGTGCATATGACGATTACAACTCTTCCAACGTTTTGAATCATTAATCTCAGAATCAGGGGCTCTTAGGAAAAAAGTATACATTTTTTATAGATAATTGTTTGATCTACAATTTTATCTTTATTAACCAATTTTATGATAAAACTTACAGTTTTGCTGATAATCACTAGAAACTCGTTTTTTTGACCTTTGACCCAGAATATTTATTTTCCAGGTGTCAGATCGATAAGAACTTTTTGGATTTCATCAAAACACTATTTTGAACAATCCTACCAAATTTGAGCTGGGTGCGAATTGTTGCAACCTCGAAAATCACAATCTCCTCCCAAACGACCGACTTGGTGTAATGGTTAAGAAGTTGGCTACTACACCAGAGGTCGCGGGTTCGATCCCCGCACAGTACAAACATTTGTGTGCATGAACATGTCTGTTTGTACTGGTCTGGGTGTCTCCTATGTATAATAAGTATGTATTTACAAAAGAAAATGTATTTAAGTATGTTTATCCGTTGTCTAGTATCCCATAACACAAGCTTTAATTAGCTTACTTTGGGGCTAGATGGCGCTGTGTGGAATAATGTCCAGGGATGTTTATTATTTATTATTTATTATTATTATAATCCCCTCACAATCCTTCCTCACAATCTTTTGGTCTAATTTGACCGGGCTATGGTTGACTGTGATTATTTCTGCTTCTGAGAGTTTCGTTCCCCATGACGACATAGTCACTTGCCTCTGACCACCCCGTTCGGGATAAAGTCGTGATGGTATGTATGCATTATAATCATTCCAATCTAATTTGATATTGAAAGTGACGTATCAAAACGAGGTAATAGTGGTGAACGAACTAGGAATAACAACTATGAAAACAATGGTACAAGGAATACTTACTACAAAAATATAGTGAGTCATGGTAAGGTACGGTTAAATCCCATAGTTACGAGTATACTAACTACCTAATTCAGTACCAAAAGTAAGTTACAGTCATCGTATACTAGTTAATATTATTTAGGAAGCATTATGAGTTTACTTTAAAATGATGAGGATGAAACTTGTAAAGTGTAGCAGAGATGCTGAAAAAATATTAGAGTTTTTTTTTTTCATGTTTTTTTTTATTATGAGAAATGAGGCTAATAGCTTTCTAAAGATTGCAAAACAAGGCATTTCGCTAGGAGGAGCTTTAAAGAGGTATTTCATAAGTTCTCTTATGTATGCTCGTCGTGGCTCATTGGTTAAACACCGCAGGTGGCCTGGGATCCCAGGTTCAGAGCTGGCCGAAATACAAACTCGTGTTCATTACCAATTTTGCAGCTAATTCTCCGGTGATGGATAGGCAAACCGGCTTGTATCACAAAATACAAAAAAAAATTGGCATGTTTCATGAGCGCCATTCAAGGCAGCGTCGAGCAGAGATGAGTGCACTGTTTTTTTTTGTCACGCGTTGTCTTGGACGGCACTAGAAAAGGCTAGTGATAATTCGGTTGCGCATTTAAGCTCTGAAAGTTAGTTCTTGCTATTGATGAAAGACTAATGAAGTGGTACGGTCAACAGCAAAAGTAAATGATGATTGAACAAACTTCTAATTTGGTTTTATGAATGAAAAGCAACAAATATTCATTATGATGAATGAACTATCTCATTTAATTTAATATTTAAATAAATAAAAAAAATTAAAAAAAAATATTTCAGATTAAATCCATATTAAAACAATTGCATTGATTAAAATTAAAATTAAAATGTCCAGATATGAGAATTACATAAGATAACAAAATTATTAAAAAGGAAGCATTATAGAAGTCATGTCATGATATTAAAATAAAATCAATAAAGTACCGGAATTACTTTTAAAAAGTCAAACAATCAATATTTATTATCAAAATTCTTACAACTGTCATGCATACATTAAATTTCTTACAGTTAATGTTATATTTAACCTGTGACAACACTCACCCAGTGCTGTTGGATAGGACAGTCGAGGCGGGATGCAATCATTTTCAGAATCCTATTGGGACTGCTTCGGAGCCGATGAAACATTGACGCGGCTTTTTTTCGCATAATGGCATTAAAACCATCGACGAAAATAACCTTGAAGGTTATGTAAAATCATCAATTTTGGTACGTTAAAGTATCACCTACTTCTGCTGTTGACTGTACTGTCTTTTCTTTCATTGTCAATACTGAAAAAGTTTCAGTTTATTAATTGACTGAAGTAGGTACATGTTGTTTGGTCACCAAAATTAGCTAATCTTTCTAAATGACGGATTTTAGAGATATTAACGTCAATATTTTTGCACAGAGACGTTCTGTTGTAAAATGTAATCTTAACGCTTTAAATGCATCAAAGATATCTTTATTAGCTGTGGTAAGGATTATTCTTAAGCAGTGTTTTACCAACATATAACTTCCCCTTAGGAATCCCCGTGCGCAATAAGGTAATTAAAAAATTGTTTTATGCAGTAATCCACTACTTATGCCTAAATAAACTGTTTCTTTGTTTTTGTTAAATTTTTCGTTTCTCACAAAGTGTAATAAGTGGACTCGTCTACAAAATGTGCGTTGAAAATTCTTCTTCTATAAACTAAACCGACTTTTATTGCGAAAACAATAATATAATATTCTTGTGATCTGCGTATTTAACTATTTACTTCATACTTCAATACGCTTAATAATTTAACTTTTTTTTTTTTAAGTTTTATATTCGTGCTTTTTTATTTTAACGCACATAAGCAAGTTTTTAATGACGGACATCAATGAAAGTAAATAAAAACAAAGGTTATTATTACTTTAGGGTGAAGCATGCTTGATCATAAACAAAAAAAAAAGGTTGTGATTAATATTGGAGTGTGGCAGTTTTTAACATGAATAAAACTATTTATAACAAAGTTAGGAGGTTTTTGTTAAAGAAAAAGGCATCTTAACTCTCTCAAAGAACTACTGTTCTTTGGATAACTAAACGTTTTCATAACGATTACGGCTGATATTCAAACCGATGCTTTTTTAATGAATGGTTCGTTAACCTAAGTGGCTGTTGAACGCTTTGTCTAAACATGTTTCTTTCTAGATAATCACGGAAACATGGTCGTAATGCAAAATAGAGCCTTTATCCTTTTGTATCCACTAAGAATTGGCATTAGTAAGCAGACACGAGAAATCTTTATGCTCCATTTAAGTATTACTATTGGAAATATTGCTTGCGCTTACCAGTGCAATAACAACTGCATTATTTGATGTGTTAGCTTATATTGAAATCAAAATGTAATGGTATATGATAGTTATCGGTAAACCGGCTTGACTGATTTGACTTTTTTCATTTAAAAAAATCGTTATGGCTTAAAGAATTGGAAGACGTCCTTTTTTTCGAATGAACTCCAAACTCGGGATTTAAACGATATATAAATAAGACAGTCGGAATAGTAAGATGTAAGTAATTTGTAGATTTTCAGGAAACCTTTTTAATACCCATACCCTTTTAATTGGAATAAAAATTCCAATTAGCGCAAAGCTCGATATTATAAACGAATAAAATTAAAAAAAAAAACATAATTCGAAAATTCTTTGTTCAAGTAGACCATTCGACGACACGATTGGCGTAGTGCGCTGTAGCACGGTTTCTCGCCTCGATTTCCGTAGTGTCCCGGGTTCGATTACCGGTCGGGTCAATTCAGGAAACTATCTTTTCTGAATTGACTCGGGTCTGGGTGTCCTGGGACACGCCCCTGGCTTATTTCATCGTGTGGTACCTCGTAACACAGAGATTTTAATCCCAACTTCGAGACCATTACAAGAGGTGTGTTGTCTGGCGCATAGATTTACAGTTCTTTTGAATCGTCATTTATATCGTCTGTATAAACATACCAAATATGAATGCAACCTAAATTCTAATTATAATACATATATATAATGTGCCTCTACCAGTGCACTGGCGTCGGAAGGCTGATTCCACTGAGAAGACCCGGATAATACAATTTCAGGGTGAGATTTAATTCATAATTGAACAACAGTATGACTTAAATG
Source organism: Udea olivalis (assembly GCA_947369235.1). Taxonomy (NCBI): domain Eukaryota; kingdom Metazoa; phylum Arthropoda; class Insecta; order Lepidoptera; family Crambidae; genus Udea; species Udea olivalis. Next base: position 4,691,924 of record OX376354.1, on the reverse strand, counting down.
CTTCTTCAGAAATACTGATAGTCCAACACAGCTTTTGAAGCGTATTTGTTATTATATTACAAGTTTTGCCATGGGTCTCGATTCAGTTAAGTGAGGCCTTTAGGTGCTATTTAAAGATATCAGTCAATATTCAGCAACAAATAAAACATTTCAAAGGAGGTAAGACCACTGCAAATAACAGCGTATCCGCAAGATCTTCTATTATTCCGTGATCATAGCGCTTGAAATTCATAACAAATGAGGTACAGTAGCAATCCTATTTCGACCTTTTTAATGTTTGTGATCATGAAAATTTAAAGAAATAGGTATATTCAGCAACGTGGCCAGGGATAGTATTTTTTATTTTGTGAAATATTCTTCATAGCTGGGCTTGCCTGCTGTTATATAAATGTTGTCTCGTGATTAAAGTAATTTTTCTAATTATGTCTGTTTATATTATTTATTGCACCAACTTAAGGAAATGAGCATGATTTGAGTCCATCTAATCGATGGTTTCTATTATGATATGCCATTGCATTTGCATAGTATCGCAACATTCATATTGTTTTTATTTTTTCCGCTGCTGGATCCCTGTCGTTACACAATGGTAAATAAATTACTAGAAGATTATTCTTATTTACTACTTTACCTGGGAGTCTAAACATTTCTCATTATAATTAGTAATCTATTACTATTCTTGGCGTAAGTATTACTCTTTTATGGTGGTACTTACCTTAATACGAGTGAGACACGAGTAGCTACGTCCATTTTACTAACGTTAAAATTGAGACTTAAGAAATTGAGACCTATACACATTTGTTTTGATCTAAATCAACATGGGCACCATAGGGAAGACCTGGGTCATGACTAATTGAGAAAAAAACAAGTCATCGCTATATATTGATGGGTATTTGCCTAATCACTACGCTGGCTGAAAGTGCGTCGGTGATCAGGGGCTATGCTTCGTCAAGTTCCCATTTGAGCGTAGCAAGCAATGTCGTGATATGATCTTTAATTCCCAGCCAGTCAGTTACCGACCGGGTAATAACGCATCTTCTTGACTGGACATTTACTGATGGAATTGATCACTTCACTCATTTAGGGAATTGACTTGGCTGAAACTAAGCTATTGTAATAAGGTCCCTGAGATTTGTACCGGATATTGAGCCGAAAGAACTAGACTTGTAGAATGGGTGCGGAAGTACTTGAGCAAACACTGAAGTTTCTAAGTGTTTTCTTACTTTGTGTTGCAAACACTTAGTAAATAATAATCAGACCTAATTGTACAAATGAATTTATCGTACTGATTATGTTACAATTTTCTATTCGCTAACGTCGATTGGAAACAAATCATGATTTTGTAACCAATTATTGCTATTTTATGTCGAATGCTATACGAATCGAATATTATCATTGGCTTACAAGTAGTCATAGTGCGAACGACTAGCAATCGAGTCGCATTGCGGGTTAAGGTGGTTATAGACTCGAGCATTTGCAAGAGCGTTACAGTTTAATGTAATTTTCAACGACTCGTACAATGGCAAATGATCAGTTTTCTAAAATTATTTCCATCTAATGTAACTTTTCACCTTGGTTTTTAAAATCAAGTTGTAACAAACCATCGAGCGTCATGTTCGCATTGTGGTTCGAGTAAATTTAAAAACGACAAATGCTCGTAAGGTAGTTAGCAAACACGTAATAAGAGAGAATAAAAAGAGTGAAGCAAGCAAAAATTGCTATGAACTAGCACAATAAGTGTACGTACATACACTGTTACATTTAGGCTGTGGTTGACTATGTAGTAGTATAAATAAATGTTTATTTACCCACTCTCCCATTTGTTATCTTCGATAAATACGTTTGAAGCACGCGTGGAATGAGGTTGTATTGCTACATCAACCAGCTCAAGATCCTTTAGTATGCCATAGGACCCAAGTAGGTAAGTAACATTTCTGGGTAAATATAATTGAAAAAAAATAATTAAGTATTCCTAATACCTACTTTTTTATGAATCGTGACATCATGCAGGATAACTAAATCAATAAACACACCAACAAACAAGATTTTTTGAAATGATGAGTGTGAAATGGGGTGTTCACATAAGTTAAATAAAAATAAACACACTAGAGAGCCTGTTTAGTAATTCGCTAGCTGATTGAATCAAAAATAAATAAATCTAAGTCCAAAGTGCTCATCAGGTAAGTAATTCGCAATGACAGTAGGTGCCCTGCCTAATGCTCGTAGCACGCAGAACTTATTTCTCTAAACATTTTAGTATCTAGCTTGATAATGACCATTGATGGCAAAGCAAAGTAAAAGACACACACCACGAAAGACTTCAAAGGTCGCAGGTTCAAGTGTAAATAGCCCGCCTTAAGCCTACCGCTTCTCACTTCCGGAGACGCGGGGCGCTACGCGTCGCGTGTGGCGCGGCATCTCGCGGCACGTCGGACGTTTTTTCTGTTTACGGAGAAGCGGCGCCTGCTGCGGCACTTATCATCGTAGGCGTAAATACAAACATTTGGCAATATACGATGTCATTCATAGAGATGAGAGACGAGTGGCGGTGTGCGAAGTGAGAGATGCTTGTGTACGTGTCGCCACTTGAAACATGAAATACGAAAAACTTAAACTAATACTAACTTCATTGCGACGCCGACTACCTCTGAGTAGTGAGATTTTCAAATAAGACTAGGGGGGTTCCGCCGCGGTCATCGCGTCATCAAGTGTTGCCGCCGCAGTAAACGCCGCGTGGGACGCGTGTCGCGTCGATGCCATCCGCGGGCTCGGCCGCAAGAGCCGCTCAATTTCAAGCCGACGCGTGTAAAATCGCTTCTCCGTAAAAGCACTCATACAACGCCATGATTATGTTTGAATTCAGCGCCGCCCACCTCAACGCGCGTCGCCCCGCGTCTACGTAAGTGAGGCCTAGACTTGTCTTACCTTCCCTTTGTTTAGCAGTGTATGTTTTACAGTTGCAAATAATGATGCTAAATGACAAAAAAGTCACATGAGCCTGATTGGAAAATAAATGAGTACTCCTACCCTGTTATAAGTGTCTATGGCCGGTTAATCAGAAAACATTCACAACAACAGCATTTTTTACCAGCTTTTCCGCCGTTAAGGCGGAAAATGGTACAACTATTTGTAATTGCGAAGTGCCGAGTTACTTCATTTCTTCATCTACATTTTTCAATAATGCTCTACAGAATACCTGTCAAGGTATTCCCTATCCGTTACGATAACTTAACTTCAGTTTGATTTACAGATTACTGAAGCGCATTAAATTCACTGTTTCATTGAATAATTACTTCATTTTCGTCAATTCGTCCACAAATTAATTAAAATAAAATACTGTAAAAAATTTTTTTTTTAATGTTATAGTTATTGATTATGATTACCACCTCCGTCCTTTTGTCACAATTCTTGGCCACTTCAAGTCTTTAGGCGCTATTCACAATATTTCATATTTTTATTAATTTGTAGTTTTGGCCACCTGTTCCCTAAAGCGACCTCTATTCAAGCTCCTTAGCTGCCAATATTAAGTGAAAGAAGGCACCTTAAAAAGTTAACTTTAACTAAAACTCTTCTGGCCAAAAGTAAGGCAAATCTTCACAGCGATTACTGTTTTACAAATAAGATAAGATACGATAAGATGAGACAAAATAAGATACTCTTTATTGCCCAAAAACAGAGGAAAAATCAAGTAATACAAAGAATCTCTTCCAGACCACCTACTACAGGTAGAGGAAAGATGACAGAAAGGGTAAGCAAGTGCAGAGATATAAAAAGGATTGAAAACGTATTTTTTCTAGTAATTAACTATATATGAGAATTACCCTTTTGTAGTTTATTTAATTTACTTACTTTGCTTGTTATGATTTTATTCTCGGTTTCTTTACGGGGTGCCGATGCGACGGCGCGGGTTGCGCTTGCGCCGGCCGGCGCGAATGTGAAACATCTGAACTCTGAGAGTTTATTGATTATACGTTTTGTAAAAGGTTTGAAAAAACTTTTTAAGCTGCCGTCTTTCACCTTAGGTTAAGAATCCATTTTTTTTAACTAAACTGAAAGGCTTCTTTAACTAACCAAACTTTTAAAAATACATGTCTTACGACTGTAAGATAAAACAAACACAGAATACGAAACGTGCGTGACAGATACATTCGTTCATTAGTCGAGTATCAGCGCCCGCGCAACGCAAGAGTCAGTTCGATCGATTGTTGAGTTTTTTGTCCGTTCTCATGGTAAACAATGGATGAAACACAGCAATTAGAAAGAGCAAACTATTGATACAGTTCTGAAGAATCCCTTTGGTCTATTTAATAGTACTTGACGTATACGCCGTACTTAGTCGTCTGTTCGTTCAGTTCTAGTCAGTGTAATAAATATAACTCTATGGTATATAACACGATGAATGCATCTAGAGTTTCTAGATTATTAAGTGTGTTGTATAGGAGAAGATTGTTGTTAAGGCATTGCACCTTTTATCAGGAAAATTAAATGTATTTTTCCCAGCAACTAACGCGTAAACACGACCAATAACTATGAGTCATCTTGTAACATATATGGTTTCCCTGATTCTAGGCTAACTATCATTGACACTCCAAAGTAAGTTTATAGAATATTAAAGGAGATTGTCATTCATTACGCGTCTACATTCAAAATTAGATGTATTTTTATGTTTATTCAATATTGATTAAAACGGACACTCAAAAAACACATTGACTTAAATACTTTTCGAATTTGAGGTTATTTTTACTACTATTCATAAGACCCCTCAAAACAAGGAACTTATAAATAATATTTCATTTCAGTTATTTTTATGGTTTACAGTTGTGGGGCTCGGCAGCGGACCTCAACACCAGCTTTGTTCTTCAAAAAAGAGCCATCCGCTCCATTTACAACCTTAGACCACACGACTCGCTTCGTGAAGTATTCAAAGAGATAGATATTTTAACTGTGTACTCTCAATTTATTTATGATAACATGTCCGTAAAAACTTGCATCTCTTCAAGCAAAACAGTGGTGTTCATTAACTCAATTCCAGAAATAAAAATAAGCTCGTAACTCCCAGTCTAAGACTGCATAAGGTAGGGAAATCATTTGTTGGTCAATATGTAAAATATTTTAATAAGATTCCGCAAACTCTTGTTGAACTGCCTCTTAACAAGTTTAAGTCACAAATTGAAGCTAAGTTAATGAAACGAGGTTATTATAGTGTTGAGGATTTCTTAAATGATAAGAATTTGTGGTCATCTTAGGTATAATCTGCTCCTCTGCACACTTTTTTGTTATGACTTTACTCTGTCAATTCAATTTTTGTGTATAAAAAACAAGATTGAAAAGAGTAACCATCGAGTTTCTTGCCGGAGTCTTCTCGATCGGAAACAACCTCCGAACCGGTGGTAGAGTCACATTATATTTAATTATGATATGAACTATCATAGTATTATTTTATGTTAGTTTATTTTTATTCAGTATATTTTTGCTACATTTTTTTTTGTATATGATTTGTCATAAGTACCTACTTTTATAAGTCTATATGAATAAAGATATTTTTTACTTTACTTTACTTTTTTACTTTTACTTTACTTTACAATGTTTTATAAAAGGTACTTGGTTTAGATTAAGAATGAAAGCGTTCTAGCTCAGAAATGTTGAAAGACCTGGATAGACAACACCTACATCGTGGTTTGGCAGTTAACTAAACTCATTTGACGGATAACACTGTTTAAAACCCAAGTAACCAGGATAACGACAGAAAACTCGTCACGTTGGGTTTTTAAAGACGTACGGCAGAGTGTGGGCTTTTGAGAAGCTTGCCTCTGACTAGACATTTTGGGATTTCGGTATGACATCGAATGTTCCAGTACCATCGAATGTTCCAAACCCACAATTTGTATTAATAATATTTAGCACCCGTGGGTTTCATTTTTTATCATAATGGCCGTTGGAGTCGGTGGAGAAATGTACGTAGCGGGCCTAAGTTTTCAGAAATGAGCCTGAGGGAGACATAGTCTCTTTCTTCTACTGAGATTTATTTTAGTGGCCCCGACCAACCCCCCGGTTATGCAGAAGAGCACACTATTCCTAGCACAGCGTGAAGTGTACCAGGGACCATCTGCGGTAGGTCCTGCCGCCACAAAGCATAATGCACAATGCATTACACATTATGGTACTCATAGGCGAGTAGCCCGAGGCATAACCCACTCCCATTTATCCAGAATGGTACCGGAGCAGTTACAGTTGCTCACCACGCGCATCCCAAATAACGCTAGCGGCTTCAATCCCCGCTGGGGACGTCAGAGAAGCCAACTACCATATCTCCAGTATGGTGCCGGAGCTGTAAAGCACGCTCACATCTCGATGCACTGCCGTACATCTACCCTTAACTACAGCAGGGTGGCCGGATAGGCAATCTAGCGGATACCCATCTCCTTGCTATCCAGGCAAGTACCGGAGGAGCGGCAAGCCGCTATAAGGGTTCCTCACTAGCCCCGCATCTAAACATCTAGCGGCAAAACGCCCTAGACCAGTGAATTTAGGTACTCGTTGCGCGCGAGGAGGGACGCTCGGTACACACTACCGAGCAGACGAACATGCCCCACCTCTGCAACTAACCACACGCCACCACGAATCCAACTCCAAGTTGGGGCCTGCCTTAAGATAGGCAGAGCTAAGACCCCCCACCACCCGTGGTACCCTGATCCTAACAGCCAGAACCGTAGTTCCGGCTGCGAAAACCCTACCTACCAGGGTGAAGTAGATAGGGATCATTGTGGTCAGTAATAAGAGTACATTAGTAGAGTTCACTCCTCCTCATGTATGCTGCTAGGCGGCCAAGCGCACTGCAAGGTCCCGAAAAACGTCCTATAAAACTTAAACTTAAATGAGTTTATTCAAATAGACCTGTACAAGTACTTTCAAATCGTCAAAGTTAAAGTTCAACGAACTAAGTAGTTACAACCAGTAACCAAAACAAAAGATACTAAATATACAACATTTACTATAATGGTATTTGACAACTTCATCTGATTCTAAAATGATTTAATTTAATCGAAAAGTACATTAAAAGGGCCCTTTAAAAACTTTTAGTTTGTTTACTTATGTACAATTTATTATAAATAAGGCCCTTTAAACTAGGATGTTTAAGTCCATTTTTGAATGTTAAATAAATAAACAAAACTATTCCATTCGATAATCTACACAATTTAAAGCTACTTTTCAACATAGCTGCCGAAAAAACGATTTGCAGAACGCAAAGAAATAGACAGCAAATGACGTCATTTGCAGGAAGGTTTAAGGATTCCAAAAATATAACTTTTAATATTGCTAAATCTCGAGGAGTTTTGGTGCTTTCGAAATATGTTTTTTAGCAATATTTCTATTTTTGAGAGGTCTTTCGATAACACCTTAACAAAAAAATAGTCAAATACCCTATTACATGGATGTGCGTATTATATGTATAAGTGCACAGTATACAAGCAAAATGCGACTCTACCAAAAGTAGCAGTTGTTTCTGCACTGAGAAGACCCGGAGAGTAAACTGAAACTTGTTTTGGTTTAATGAGTAACTAGGGTTGTTTGTAATGTTTGCTATGAGTTCCTATCCCCCACATACCCCAATATTCTTGAACTTAGTTCTCGGAATATATTGTTAATGATCCTGATGCAAAAAAATCATTGAAATTGGCTAAACATCTGAATGCTACAACACGCCATTGTTAAAACCGAACCCAGCTGTGAAAGGCATACGTTTTTTTGTCAGATTTACTTATAGTACGTTTAATAGGCCTAACAGATAGATAAAATGATTGCAGAGTAAATATATACGTCATATGTTTTCTTAACAGCCCCATTCTAGAATCGAGGTAATCGTTCTTGAAGAGGTCCGATACGATTGCAATATTTCGAGTGCATTTGTGATGCAAGGTGCATCACTTATGAGATGGATGGCTACTGTTCACGTGTTTGTTATTTTCTGAGTTACTGTGAATTTCAAGGTTTTTCTTTTATCAATAGCGATTACCAATCAAAAAAATAATGCTGATTGCGTAAAAAACTAGACTATATTTTTTTAGAACATTTTTCGTATGTGATCAGTAAACACCTATCTCTGTTAAGAATATAGTGGTTATTATTAAACAAGTGCATTTAAGCAAAATTATTGTCCGCTTTATATGTTTTTGTAGTAGTCACCAGCAATTTTTTCGTTAGTTAACTTGGAATATTTAGAACATTTTTTTTTTATAATTTCATATGTGAATATAACGCAGGACGCAGGTTAAGGTGCATTTAGACCAAACGAACATAGAGCTAGAGCAAGAATGTTCTTTCTTGATCTTTTAGTGTCAATGATAATTCGTTTTTCATTTTGAAGAAGTTGGCTACTACACCAGAGGTCGCGGGTTCGATCCCCGCACAGTACAAACATTTGTGTGCATGAACATGTCTGTTTGTACTGGTCTGGGTGTCTCCTATGTATAATAAGTATGTATTTACAAAAGAAAATGTATATAAGTATGTTTATCCGTTGTCTAGTATCCCATAACACAAGCTTTAATTAGCTTACTTTGGGGCTAGATGGCGCTGTGTGGAATAATGTCCAGAGATATTTATTTATTATTATTATTTATTTATTTACACCAAAAAATTCTAACGAAAAAGTACGAGGAATTAAAAACGAACATTCTAGCTCGTGCTCTAGGGTCCCCGCGAACATAGATAGAACAACGAAAGAATGCTCTGTCTGTGTTTAAACGAAGACAATTTTATAGACTGTGGATACATTGAGCAATTGTTCGTTTGGTCTAAATGCAGCTTTAAAGAGCTATTCTGTAAGAACTTGTTAATGCATTCCTAAAACTGACAACAAATTATTATAATGATTAAAAGATCCTGTGATCTAAAATATAATTTTAAGATGTTCATCAGTGATCTGTTTTCAAGGGGGATAGTAAAGCTAAACTTAAGTAACTAATTCAACAATACAAAAAATATAATTTGCGTTGGCGTCAGAGCAGAAATCGCTTTTTGAGCGATTTAACATTTCTGATTTGTATCTACGTATTATTTTTGTGGTAGTTGAGTTTATACTGACCACTATTATACAAAGTATTCCATCAAGAGACGTCTGTGCTGGTGTTTATATCAAACCTGCGGCCCTTGGCACCCCAACCGGCGCTACTACTCCTGCGCTGACCGAATGTTTTTTTTTTTTCAAGAGAGTTTATCCCTGTTTATGTTGTCATGATCCCTTTTTAAAATTCGTTCACAATTCTTGAAACTTAATGAAAACTTTAACACTACTTTAGATATTGGACTGTCCTTTCTGAAACTTTTACCTACGTCGGTTCCGTAAAAGGCTGATTGCGTTTTTAGGAGTTAAAGGTAATGTAAAATGTAACAAAGTTTATGAGGAACATAATGAGTATAATCTTTTAGCATTAAAATATTGCACCGGCACCAAACACACATTGTAATCGATTCTCGATGCATGATATATCATTTAAAGTACCCAGTTTAAGGTCAAGCCTAGGTAAGGAATACCTAATCATTGGTAATGACTTACTTTGGATTTCAAGTCTTTCCAGTTTTTCTTCGGCCCTTTGCGCCAGTTCCACTGGGCTTTCGATATGGTAGAATATGCTGGCTCCCACCAGAAGGTATACGATGTGCAACGCAAGCATGCAGGCGAGCTGCTTTTTGGACATCATCTTGACTAGTCAACACTATCACTATTCAGTATTTAAAAACACAAATAAAAAAATCACAGCAACCTTATCGTCCAGTTCGAAAAAAGGAATAGCAGGAACATGATTTTAAGGTCCGGCGCGGCGAAGTTACAGTAGTACATGTCGATACATTGGCGTTCGAGAAAATCGATAAAAAGCAAGGTTGGATGACACTTCCCGATAGATGGACGTTCGACTTGAGCGGATGATTCGATCGAATGATTTTCCCGGCGCCGGCGCACGCGATCCGAGCGCGACAGACGTACTCGTCCTTTTTTTATACTGCAAGCTCTAAATATTTGAGCGACGGCGAGCCGCGTTAAAAGGATAATATGTAAGGTTATTGCCGACATAGTTTACTATGTGCTAGAGTCTGACGCACTGAAGAGCTAACAGGAGAGATTTTACGACGAGGATTACAGCGGATTCAGTTTTTGATAACTATCTCCGTCGTGTTACATCATTAACTGATTATTTTCAGACAGTTAAAATTCGCACGTAGGTTCGGTAATGATAATAAATGAAAATCTATGTCTTAAAATATTTATACAAATACTTTTAGATTTAAGATTCAAGTATGGCCGAACCAGAGAGAGAAAAAGTTGGAAACATTTGCAATATACAAATAGTAAACAACCCCATTCATTTCATGATATGACAGTATTTATTTACGCTAGAAATAACAAATAACTTGGTTAATTTGGACATTTCAATGAACAAAAACTCCGACAGAGCTAAATTTTGGCCAACTGCATGGGCCATATTTTTATAAGAATTACCGATTTCGAGATAAGTCCTAAAAACGAGCATTTTGACCGCTGACCTCTAATATTGGCTTCAACCTGTAATTTTTAAGCACACATGGGAACCATGGTGAAGTCTGCATCGAAATTTAGCTCTGTCGGAGTTTTCATCATTTATAGGTTAATCGCCGTAAAGTCGACCCTCCTGATAGTCCGCGCGACGCAGGGTGGGGGGTAGCACGGGTACACATGCACGGCATTACGCCGCGGGAAGATAAATAAATATCTGGGACAATTCACACCAAGATCATCTGACCCCAAACTAAGCAGAGCTTGTATTAAAGGCGTCAGAGACTAATATACATACTTAAATATTTCTAAATACATACTTAATTAGATAACAACACCCAGACACACAACAAACACAAATGTTCGTCACATAAATGTTTGTCATGGGTGGGGATCGAACCCACGACCTCCGGCGCTAAAGGCAGGATCGCTGCCATTGCGCCAACAGGCCAGTCAAAAAGAAAAGAAAAGATATCTCAACACATGATTAATAAAATCTCCGTGTTGTTATTTAGGAAATTTATAACTTCAGATGTGTTAGTATTTGTTTTAGTATTAGAAATAAAAATGAACTAATTAAATATCTATTATTTATTAGACGTGGGACCAAATACGGCCGCTTTTACTCTACTTTTTAATAGTTGTCATAGACACGCTAGTAGCCTCTGAAATTGTCTTATTAACATTTATGTCTTCACCTGGAAAAATAATGATACATTATACTAACGACATAGCCATAACAATGTAAAAAAAAACACATCGAAAGTACTATGAAAACTTAACTACACAATGTAGAAATCGAATTGAATGCACACCTGAAGAAGACGCGCGATAATTCGCCAAATTTAAAAAAGCATAATCTTTGCTTGACTTCATAATTTTTTATAACGTAGACTCGGCAATTCCATTTTTGTATTTATCTCATGTGGAGCAGACGGTTACCTATCTTAAGTTCGAATTTTTTACGACCGAATTTCATTAGACCGAAAACTTTTCGACTATTTTCGTTTCGTCTTTTTTTACTTCGTCGAAAGCACGTTTGGCACTGTATTAGTTGACCGACTATCAATTCGTTTTTTTCGTTACTCCTACGTTTCACTTGGTCGAAAAACTTTTTACCAAAGTTAAGCTTGGCCGAAATAACATTTGTTCGAAGTATTATGTTGCCGAACATTCATTACAATACTGTTTTATTTGGCAAATTTTCTTTTCACCAAACGCCTCGAAACATTTGAGCACACTATTCCCGATTATAATAATTGCTGTTATTTTTAATCAAGCAGGCATGCAAGCAACAGGCAAGCATACAAGCAGGCATGAAGGCAAGCATGCAAGCTTGCAAGCAGGTATGCAAGCGAACATGCAAGCAGGCATGCAACCAAGCAAGCATGCAAGCAGGCATGCATGCATGCATATGGATTGCCTCTTCTCCGGCGCTGCGGAAGTGCAGCCCTTTCGCCCTTGCGTAGTGAATCTCAGGCACCCGTGCGAGCTGAAGCGGCTGAGTAGGCGACCAGCAAGCCGAAGCTGCGCAAGCGAGCTACAGCGGGCGAAGGCTACTCTCCCTCCGCGCCTCCGGCTCTTGAATAACACTCTAGTGTAGGGCAGACTAGTATCACGGCGAGGTGACCACGGCAAGTCGGGGTCCTACCTATTTCGGATCAAAGCCAGCTTACCTTAATGCAGCCGTGCTCGCTTCGATTCAATATTCGGTACAATGTTGTATCGGTGAAGTATACTCACTACAAATACGTGCCAAAGGAGATTAAAGACCGAGATTGGTTCTGGCAAATGGCTTCGCGAATAATCTAGTTATTTTATATCTCGGATATATCGGCGCTTTTCCGTCTAGCGCAACTAATATAATTAGTTCATTGCTAATCACATTTCATTCTGTAAAAGTAAGATTAGTTATTCTTACCTTAAGAGTAAGGAGTCGGGTAAGGAGTAGGGTAAGGAGTAAATATTAATATATATACTAGGCAATAACAATAATGATACCTAATAGTACCTTACCTGAAAGTCGTATCGGCGAACGGCTTAATAGCGAAGAGCCTCGACCAACACCTCGAGAGGCTCTCGCTCAGCGGTTGGGTCAAGGGTCAGATGCAGAACCCCCCCATGAGCCTTCGCCTTGTCGTGGCGGGGGGGGTTAGTACTGGTGGTAGGTGGAACCACCGGGAAGCTAAGAGGGCTCAGGCATGGCAGTGCGGTGGACTTCCCACCCACCCATTGCCTGCCGCCGGGCGTGGTGGTGGTATGGTGCTACCACTGCCCGCCCAAAGGGGCGCCCACGGGCGCAGCGCCTTAGGGCGCGAGGTGGGAGCCGCGGTGCACAACCGTTTGGAGGGGGTCAGTGATCCGCGGCTGGCCCCCCCTGTGCACTGCGGCTCGGCGGGGCCGCACCGCCAGATGTGGCAGCGGATCCACTTTTTAGGTGGATCGTGGTTGCGGACCTAGTAGGGTCCGCGTACGGTGGGAGCCAGCGGGCTTGAGTACGGGGGTGCTTTTGCCCGCAATGCACGGCTATCACCCCGACGGCGGAAGTACCTGCGTGCTCCAGGTACTTCCGTGGCCTCCCCCCTTCATTGGGGGGTCGGCTGGAGGGGGCCCCAATACGGGGAAACACTGGCGGCGGGGCGTTGCGAAACTTTTTAGGGACCCCGCCTCGCCGCTGAAGTGTTAAGGTCGAGTACCGTGGGGTTTTAGTCGGTAGAAGTCCGACATAACCTCGTCGTTCCCCCGAGCGACGAGGTATCCATGAGGATTTCCCCACGATAATAAAAAATAAAAAAAAAATAAAAAAAGGGTCAGATGCAGAAGGCGGTGCTCCTGGACACGGCGCGCATTGTCAGGAGGTTCCTCTCCCTGCAGCCCTAACCTCCGGTGGTCTGGGCCTTGCCTGCCCTGCTGCCGGCGGGACCCTAGGTTAAGGTTTTTATAGTATTTTTATAAATCATCACAAGCTTAGGTTTTATAATTGTAATTATTTAGTTTTTATAAATATAATTCTTAAGTTGTTTTTATTGTCATAAATCTTTGTTTTTATAGGAATACTGTGTAAATTTTATATCTAAGTTTCATGTTAAATAAAGAGAATAATAATGATAAGTACCATTTGATCTCGCATTTGTCTGTTTCATTTTCAGCGCTGTCATTGACAAGTTTCATTAGCTAACGAGTGTTGTTAAGGTTCTTTAAAAGAGTTTTCATGACTATTATTAATAACATGTAGGTGAATAATTTGAACACGAAAATGTAGATAATTGTGATTTGAAAAATTTAAAACTTCGTCAAAAAATACAATAAAAAAGAGCCTTTAAAAACTTTAAGTTTGTTTACTTATTTACAATTCACTTTATGGTAATTCAAACTTGGTGGGCAAATCCATTTTTGTAACTATAAAAAACTACACCATTCGATAATCTACAATTCTACACAAAATGTAGCAATTTTTGTTAAGAAACTATATTCATAAACGCAAAATTTGATAAGTATAGCTGCCGAACAAATGAAAGAAATAGATAGCAAATGACGTCATTTGCTAGCGACAGTTTGTAGGAGCTTTTGGGAAATTCCAAAAATATGATTTCGAAAATTGCTATATCTCGGTAAATGTTTGTGCTTTCCAAATATTTTTTTACCAATGTTCAAAATTTCGAGTGGTTATTCAATAACACTGCAACAAAAAAATAGTCGAATACCCTATTGGAGCGTGTCACGTTAGCGTGGCGGTAGGCGCATTCTTCTGGCATTCGTACAAGGCCATAGTGACAAGATTGACAAGTACTAGTCGCGGTCTCCAGTCTTGGTCGCCGTAGCTTTTGTTACGTAGATAAATATATTTAGAAATTAGATCATCCCACGGCTTCGAAGGCAGGACCACTAGCAACCCATTTAGCACAGCCTGTCTAAACTAAAATATCCATAACTATAAATCACAGTTCTATACAGGTAGACCTTTAGATTAAATCCTCTCAGCCCAGAGCCAATTGAGTAAAGTTATTTTCCTAAATTGACCAGCCCGGGAATCGAACCCAGGGCTGCGTATGTACGAGTAAGTCAACTTGAGAAAGCGCACTACGTCACAGGTCTCGTCAAAATAATGTGTTTATCAATTCATAGTGTTGCGCAGGCGATGACTATACAGGGCGAGGCAAACCCTGTGACTCTCAACGCACGTAATTTCTAACGTGTCATATCGTATTAAACTCGCGTCATACGAAACTCCGACAGAAATTTGTTGACGACGTCACGCGCTTCTCAAAAACAAATGCAAATCTTGAACAATCTAACAAAACATTAAAAAGTATTCAATGAAAACCTTTAGCATACTTAAATGTTTGCACACTATGGTTCCAAGTCTCATTATTCGTAACAAACGAGCTAATGTTCAGCAATCATAGGCCTACCGTTGCTTAAAGTCGCAAGTCGTTTAAAAACCAATATACGAGTACACCTACGTCATTTTACTAGTCATATTTTTGTGTTTTGTGTTGCTCATTTTAGAGAAAGGGTTAGGTGGTGGGGGGAGTGGTAGAGCAGCAGCACATGATGTAAAGTAAAGTAAAAAGTAAAAAAAACATTTATTCATTTAAGCTTGTACAAATCACTTATGACATGTCAAAAAAAGTATATAGAAATAATAATAATAAACGTAAATAAAATAGTACAATATTAGTACATATCGTGAATATACATAATGTGAATCTACCACCGGTACGGACGTTGCTTCTTATCGAGAAGACTCCGGCAAGAAACTCGATAGTTACTCTTTTGACTATGTTTTTTTTACAAAAAATAAATTCAGAGTACAGTCAATGAGAGTAGAAAAAAGAACACAACATTGAGCAGAGGAGCAGATTATTCCTACTATGACCAAAAACTTTTGTCGTTCAATTATGAAGATGCTTCAAACAGCTACTATTTACGAGTATACAGCATAAAGGCATCTACTGTTAGCAGTAGACTCGTTAGCTGTTAGTAATGACTAATCACTTAATAGCTTGAAGACCCGAACCCATGCCAATGAAATCGTGATTACTGGCGTGACAGTTTTAGTATAAACCAAACGTCAAAATCATGCCATTCAACTCCGATTCCATTAGTAATTGGGTTCGAGAACAAAAATCAAACATGTCCTAAATCGAAAACCATTTCGAGGTATTTGTATTTTATACCTTATTCGAATATTTAACATTTTTAAAGGCAAAGGATCTAGGAATTCTAGGATACACATGTGGGAACACTAAGTGAATTTGTGACGTCATGAATTCGCAATGAATAAAAATTAATAAAAAATTAACTACCGGCTAGATCAACTAAATATTTAAATTAGTTACTTAAAAAAGTAAAAGGTATTTAAAACTAATATAAAAAAAATGTTTTCATACCCAATTGGGTCTCTTAACGTTCACAACTGTTGCTTTATTGGGCGGAACTTTCGGACCTCGTCAAACACGTTCAGCGCCATGACTGTCATTTTTGATACAAAAACAATACATTTTCTGTTGTGTCTTAGTGTTTCTGTTGTGTAGTGTTTCTGTTAGTTTTCTGGCAGTCATAGGTAACACGAGATAACACTGTCGTATGTCAAAAAACAAAGCAGACGCACACAGTCACAATACATTCCTTTGCCACTTAACTAAAACATTTATGAAGGTACTAACCCAATTAGTAGGTACTCAATTAACATAATATGCCCATAAATTTACCGCCCCTATATGAAGAGAATCCCACAAAGGTGAAGCTATTAATAATGCCTTTTTTCCACAGTTAGAAAAAATAGCCATGGCAATGTATGTGCGTCAAAAAATGTAACCTTTAGGGACGATTTAGACGGAATATCGTACATCAGAGGTCATTTTGCATTTGTCAAGTAAAATTGAAGTAAATTCAATGTTATTATGGTCCAAATTTGCATAGGAAATGGACATCACATTAAATTGATATAAATTTTGCGAAACACGAAGTTAATATTTTTCATCCTAAATTTGGAGTTTACTTCTTGTTCTTCGGTTTGATTTCCTTTATCAATATATTTTGACCGAGCTTGTCGTTTCGTCTGAATCTCACTAAGTGCCAAACAGAGTACCTTACGTAAAAAACCAGGCTCCAGGACTATGAAGGCAGTGGGTTTGCCAGCCCTGTCAACATACTAACGTGTTTTTCCTGTCCAATATTCGGACATTAATTTATTATTTAATACAATTAAACGGGATAATCCCAGTTACATAATTATGGAAGCTACAGGAAGGAATACATTACACCAATTTTTCAACTTTGTTTAAGCGATTGAGGACTGTCAATGAATACTTATATCCAATTCAGAGTCAGCGACCAGTAACATGTTTAGCGCCCTCTGCATACGACACAGCGGGATTGCTCACGCGCTACTGTACGACCCGGTGGAATAGCGAACAGCCGATGTCTCTGATCGGAGCGAATATGTAAATATTTATCAGGCACATATAGAAGAGACAATTGCTCAACACACTCGGGCTAGTCCTTCCAGCTCCGCAAGATTGCTAAGGCTGTTGAAACCTCCAAACGGGCTCTTCTTACTTCTAAAGAGTTCATCTGCAACATTCCCAGCAAATAATTGGTGGATTAAGTACGACATAGGGTTAAATAGTTGTAATGTTTTATTTGACACAGAGTGTGTATGAATGAATCTTTTAACTCAAGAGCGCTGATTGGTCAGGATTACCTTATAGCTCATACGAATAGATACTATAATGTGCTGCAAAATATGTCTAAAATACTTACAATACAGCATGCTGAAAAAAACTTTTCCCGTGAATAGTGAAAGAATACGGGCCTTAGTATGGAAAAAACCGGCCAAGTGCGAGTCTGACTCGCGCACCGTGGGTACCGTACAAACCTGTAGGTATATTCTTTTAAATGTTTTTATTATATGATGTAACTAAAAATTTACGGTTTCCGCAATTTTTCCTTTATCTGTGCTATAAGACGTTGCTTCGTACCAAATTTCAAGATTCTGAGTTCACGGAAAGTACCCTGTAGGTTTTGATTCCCTTGCGAGTGTGGAAAACTTTTCCCGTGAAGCCGAGAGAAAACTGTACTTTAAGTACGTAGCGTACGTAGGTGCACCTAGGGCTGTCCAGGATACAACGAAGAAAAACACGAACTACAAGAGTCACTTCGATAAGTGACTCGATAGTTCGTGTTTTTCTTTCGTTTCAGGGTTTGACACTTTAGGCGACGATTCGGCTAAAGTGTCAAACCCTGTAACTCCATTGTTTTTTTTTTGTAAATACTATTTTATTACTATTATGATAAAGTGAAGTTTTTTGTGTCTTCTGTAAAATAATAATAAATAAATAAATATCCCTGGACATTATTCCACACAGCGCCATCTAGCCCCAAAGTAAGCTAATTAAAGCTTGTGTTATGGGATACTGGACAACGGATAAACATACTTAAATACATTTTCTTTTGTAAATACATACTTATTATACATAGGAGACACCCAGACCAGTACAAACAGACATGTTCATGCACACAAATGTTTGTACTGTGCGGGGATCGAACCCGCGACCTCTGGTGTAGTAGCCAACTTCTTAACCATTACACCAAGTCGGTCGTCAAATTTGATCTGATGGGGTTCGAGGTTTGCCACTTTAGCCGACGTTATGTAGTACAAGTTTACTACTTGCAAATAGTTTTATGGAAACTAAAAGAGTTGCGTTTGCAAAGATCGTATCGTACGTTTCAGTTTACTTTTCAAAACTTCATTGGTGCCGTAAAGTAATATTTGGGAAGATTCCATTCTCACAACCCTGTGTACACGTTTTGTTTACATACGAGATAAAAAAGGATTGGCAGAGATATCAAAATAATATTAAAAGTTTTACTATCTAATCGTCTTAAGTTAGTTACACAAATAAATAATTATTTAATACTAGTCATAATAATAGTGATTCATTAAGATGTTCGTTTGATTTAGATCCTAATTCAAGGACAGTAAAGTAATACGGCACTTTGGCGTATCAGAAAAGAACTTTTATGTGTACAAAAAGGCCTGACCAAAATACATGAAGCTTTTCGGAAGAAAAATACATTTAATGCAGTTCTCAATATGGTGCATTATCGATCAATGTAATTTCTTCCGTAACTCAGTGAGTGACTGAGTGACTGACGACAACGGACAGCCACC
The DNA here is from genome assembly GCA_947369235.1 of Udea olivalis. Classification (NCBI taxonomy): domain Eukaryota; kingdom Metazoa; phylum Arthropoda; class Insecta; order Lepidoptera; family Crambidae; genus Udea; species Udea olivalis. Next base: position 4,673,217 of record OX376354.1, on the reverse strand, counting down.
ACTACATCTAGAAACCTGGGGCCCGATTCTGCTAATTAAAAGCCTAAGAAATCGTAATTGAATGGCGTGATTTTGATAGTTTTAGGCCCGTATTCTAGAACCGTACTCAAGCACTGATCTGTACTTGAGTATAGATTCCTAAACGTCAGTTCATACAAAAACGTCACTCAGATCTATACTCAAGTACAGATTTTGTTTTAGAATACGGGCCTTAGTATGGAAAAAACCGGCCAAGTGCGAGTCTGACTCGCGCACCGTGGGTTCCGTACAAACCTGTAGGTATATTCTTTTAAATGTTTTTATTATATGATGTAACTAAAAATTTACGGTTTCCGCAATTTTTCCTTTATCTGTGCTATAAGACGTTGCTTCGTACCAAATTTCAAGATTCTGAGTTCACGGGAAGTACCCTGTAGGTTTTGATTCCCTTGCGAGTGTGGAAAATTTGCGGAAATTTGCGGCATAAACGGTAATATCTTTTGATTGCGTTGGCTTAAAAGTTTGATTTTTTCACAGCTCCAAGGGACAGAAAACTTTAATATTTCCCATAAATTCCAGCTCGATACCTCCACGCGTTCCTGAAAAGAAGTGTCTTGACAGACAGACAGACGGACAACAAAGTGATCCTATAAGGGTTCCGTTTTTTCCTTTCGAGGAACCCTAAAAATGACAAAATCATGTCATTCAATTACGATTCCATTGGCATCATATTTATGGCCCGTTTCTGCGGGTCCCTGAGATTTGCCATGAATAATTATTAATTACTGAGGCAGACAGGGACCGAACATGGATTGAATTTAGTTAATAACATTTGTATCGGTCACATAATTTACTTCATTGTGTCTCCACCAACCATCTTTTTTTTAATTAATGGTCCAGAAGAAAGAAACATAATAAATACAATGTAAGGAGATTTCACATTAATTAAATTAATAAAATAAATTCATTTATTTCAGGCAATTCCCCCATATTACATTACATAAATCATTGAATTAACATACAAGATCTACACATTACATTCAATTAAATTTATATCAAGAAATACTAAGTAATAAAATAATTAATTACAAAAACGAAAATTAACATTAATAAATAAAATTATAAAATTTAATAAGTAATTACTTGGCCTTACCTAACTAGCACAGTCGTCCAGTGGTGGCTGATAGGCCACTCGCAGCTACCCCCGACAGCTCTCAGGATGCTATTGTGGCTGCTGCACTCTCGGTTCATGAGGGAGGCTACCTTTTTACGCATAATGGCATAAAAGTCATTCGTTCGCGCCTCGGCAAACATGCCAGACGCACTGCAGCGCCACGGCAGCCCCAAGAGCATCCTGAATGCATTGTTGTATTGAACACGCAGAGCGCTGTAGGTCTTCTGCGTATATCTCACCCATAGGCTGCCAGAGTAAAAAGACTGGCAGAACGCCTTAAAAAGAGTAATTTTTACTTGCTCTGAAGATCGAGCAAACCTACGGGCAATCATATTACTTCTGACCGACAACGCTCTACGTTCACGCTCAATGTCTAGGTCATCTTTCAGGTCATCTGTTACAATGTGGCCTAGGTATTTGTACTGCTTGACTCTAGTTAAAGCTACACCGCAAAGTCATTATTGAGCCAGTTATTTTAAAAAATATTTACTTTTTGGCAAACAACAAATTATTACGTTATTATATGTATCCATTTCAACTAAAATCAAAAGATAATTCCTGGTTTAGATGCTTGTACAATAGAACAGAGAATGGGTCAGATTTGGGATAACTACGAGTCACTTTGGTTTCTGAAACTTTTACAGCGATGACGAGTATTCATATTTAATTGTAATTTCAAAATATTACGAACTCATAGATCATTTGCGATGTGGGTGCAATGATTTTTAGATAAGATTCAAACATAAATGGAGGTATAGAATATTTGTGTGCCCCGAGGTTAGTTTCCTAATATGGGCCCAAGTTTTAATCTCTTCAGCACTTTCAGAAATCAGACACCTTGAGATGATGACTCAGCTTATATCTGCTGTCACCGACCGTTTAACTGGACGTCACGTGTCAGTCACAAATATTTGCCTGCTACAGTTAATCCTTGGATAATCCAGAGCTGGAGTTAAAGTATTAACGAGAAAGCCAGTACGTCATTATATAGCCCGAAGGTTGTTGGTCAGCTCAGCATACAGCTTAATGGTAATGTTTGAATGTCGGATCGTTAGATGTGCGACTTGACAGTCATGTACCTAAAACAATAGGTTTGTATGTTCATACTATCAACAGAGGCGAACTCTCTGTTCAAACGTAGTAAATGGTCCCTATTGATGGTGTATTCTATCAGATTATGAATGTTATTGCAAGCGTTGCAGCTATATTTTAATTTACCTCACGCAAATATGGTATGCCTAGTCTATTAAACGGATTCTACTTATTTATTTTTTTGTTTGTACAATCTTTTAAATGCACTGGTTTGTTAAGAGATAGTACCTATATAAGCTGTTGTTTCTAGACTAGTATAGTGATTGCTTGAGTCCCAGCAGTTTTAAAAGTTAAACTGAATTGACCTAATCCTTTAGGAATTTTGAAATAATTAATTTCAACCCAAAGGTTGGCAATCCCTGACTACTTATGTGTATAAAGTTTAAGTTTAGGTAGTGAAGTCAGTAATTAGCCTATATACTACCCCACTGCTGGTCTTCATTATTGAAAGCAAGTCATCGCACTGCTATTGGTATTGGCTCAATCAACACGCATGCCAAATGTGGGTTGGTGAACTTGGTGATCACAAACGCGGGCTATTTTTCGGAAAATCTGAAAACACGGTACAAGAATAGTAATAATTAAAAAAGAAGCCTTCAAGAAAGTACAAAGTTACCACCGAAATTTCTTACCAAAAAAAATGCAAGAAGTTTCGAACGGATTAATCATGAAAAGTGCACATACTGAAAATGTATCGCGAAAAATCATTCATAGCATCATTCATAGCAATAATTCATAATGTCCATTCCGACTTTCAGACAAAATGTTTCTTGTGCAAACCTAATTCTCCATAATCACCCAAGAGACAATTATAATGATCCTACCCGTTGATGATAACGATGACCATAAACAACTTGAATAGATGCGCATACGACTCTATAGCGTTAACGTCAATAGTTAAGGAATTTGTGTTTACAAACTTTTTATCAGCTAGATCACGTGATGCGACTGATATTATTTCCTTTTGTCTGAGTGAAAAATGTTTCAAGAGGCTATAAACATTTATTATTACAGAATATTCATCCTATTATACAGTGGTGTAGCGGTGAAGGGGGGAGGAAGTTCTAAAACGCCTCAGAGCTGTCATACAATGCATGATGATAATTTATCTACATCGATATAATATTTAAGAAGCTTTAAAACGCCAAAATGCACACAGAAATGGTGAAATTTCATGAATTTTGTACCATGAAATATTATGTTTAGAATATAAATGAACATCTCTGGTGTGACCTGGTGTAGACCATCTCACATGATGTGAAATCTAAGGTGTTCAGCAGTTGTCGTCATAACTAATAATGACGAATATCATGTGGTCAAGGCTTGTGCCAAAAAATTCCGCACATACAGAGCTTATCGAGGGTGAAAATAGTCATAACAGTGGCTTTTCATCACACTTTTAGCTATTACAGGTAACATCCACGTTAACTTAACTATCCAATGTAATTATGAACATTTTAGAATGGAAGCTGGCATTGCCATTCCGCCATTTTTATTTTCGAAGTTGCCGCTCTCTGTAAAAGTGGTACGTATACAAGGTGACTGGGAATTCATTGGCATCCTTATAAAATAAGAACCTACTCATGACAAACAGTAGATACTTTCCCCAAATGAGGCTATTTCATAGAGGTACACAATTGCATATTTTTAATTAAACCTTATAAACAATTGCCAAGTTTTAAACATGATGTTTATAAGGTTAAAAATAAATGCAATATTGTACCTATTAAATCGCCTCATACTTGGGTCAAGTAATGTATATCATGAGTAGGTTCTTAATTTAAAAGGATGCCAATGAATCCCCAGTCACCAGGCTAACGGCAGGATCGCTACCATTGCGCTAACAGGCCAGTCGAAATATGGCATCCTTAAGGCCTCAGCCTCGAATTTTGTGGGCAGCGGGGCCCCAGCGGCGACGGGCGCCCCAGACTGGAGTGCACCGCGGCGCGGAGGCCGGCAACGAGCGGTGCACTCCAGTCTAGCGCGCCCGCCGGCGCTGCAGCCCCACTGCCCGCAAAATTCGAGGCTGGGGCCTAAGTGCCACGTTTCCGAGTTATTTGAAGATAAAAATCAAAATAAAAAAGGTGTTATTACTCGTAATTAAAAATCTACAAATTATGTGGTTTTTCTTCAGGAAATAACACGTTTCATTTTTTGTTTATTTATGTGAACTCTTTCCAAATATACCACTTTCATTGTCGGCGGAAACAAAGAAAAAAAATGGCGGCTGGTGGGCTATGCCACAAAGGTTCAAACCCCTTTCTAAATTCTTCTATTTACGTTTTGCTTTCTACCTTGATCGGTTTTTGCTGGATATTAAACCTAACCAACGTACACGTAAACGTACACGTAAAACGTAACCTGATACACTCCGGTTAAATTTACGTAAATATCTACTTTGACAGGTACAATCAATGTATTAGTTTTAGTATGCGTATTAAGTAAACACTAACATTTTAAAAAAGTAAAAGTAAAAAATCATTTATTCATTTAAGCTTGTATAAAGCACTTATGACATGTCAAAAAAAGTATACAGAAATAATAATAATAAACGTAAATAAAATAGTACAATATTAGTACACATCGTGAATATACATAATGTGAATCTACCACCGGTTCGGACGTTGCTTCTTATCGAGAAGACTCCGGCAAGAAACTCGATAGTTACTCTTTTCAACTTTGTTTGTTTTACAAAAAATAAATTCAGAGTACAGTCAATGCGAGTAGAAAAAAGAACACAATATTGAGCAGAGGAGCAGATTATTCCTACTATGACCACAAACTTTTGTCGTTCAAGTAATCCTCTACATTATAATAACCTTGTTTCATTAACTTTGCTTTAATTGCAGACTTAAACTTGTGAAGAGGTAGATCAACAAGACTTTGAGGTATTTTGTTAAAGTATTTTACAGATTGACCCACAAATGAGTTTCCCACCTTGTGTAGCCTAAGACTGGGAGTTTTCAATTTGTTTTTATTTCTGGTATTATGTTTATGAGTGTCACTGTTTTTTTTGAACAGATGCAAGTTTTTGCGCACATACATTATGTTATCTAAAATATACTGAGCATGCACAGTTAAAATATCGATCTTCTTAAATACTTCCCTAAGCGAGTCGCGTGGTCTAAGTTTGTAAATGGAGCGGATGGCTCTTTTTTGAAGTACAAAAATGGTGTTCAAGTCTGCAGCTGAACCCCACAACAGTAGACCATACGACATGACACTATGAAAGTAGCTAAAATATACTAGTCTTGCTGTTTCAATATCAGTCAAGAGTCGTATTTTTCTAACAGCACAAGCAGCGGAACTGAGTCTCCCTGCCAGGGCCGTTATATGCGGACCCCATTGCAACTTAGAATCTAAAGTTATTCCTAAAAATACAGTAGAATTTGTTAATTCTAATGGCTCGTCATTCATAGTTACAATAGTATCAACCTGTCTCACATTGGGCATAGAGAATTTGATGCACTTTGTTTTTTTTGCATTAAGTAATAAATTATTACTAGTGAACCAACATAGTACTTTTGAGAGAGTATTATTTACATCGTCAAATGCTTGCTTACCTCTGTCGACTTTAAAAATCAACGAGGTATCGTCAGCAAATAATACTATCTCACAAATATCTTTGACATAGGTAGGAAGATCATTTATATAAATAAGAAAAAGCAAAGGTCCTAATATAGATCCCTGGGGCACTCCCATACGTATGGTGGCACCGGAAGATGCAGTTCCGTTGATACTAACTTTTTGAGTTCTATCTGTAAGATAGGATTGTATTAATTGAGATGAGATACCTGAAACACCGTAATGTCTTAGCTTAATCAGTAATATTTCATGATCCACGCAATCAAATGCTTTTGAAAGGTCACAAAATATTCCTACTGCATCTTGCTTGTTTTCCCAAGCATCAAATATGTGTTTGATAAGTGCTACACCTGCATCAGTTGTGCTCTTGTGTTTAGTAAAACCAAATTGTTTCTCATGTAGTAAGTTATTTAAATCAAAGTGTGAAAGCAGCTGGTTCAATATAATTTTTTCAAAGATTTTACTGAGAGCTGGTAGTATAGAAATGGGTCTATAATTAGATGGGTCACTTTTGCTACCAGATTTAAAAAGCGGGATGACCTTACTAAATTTCATCAAGTTGGGAAACTGACCTTGGTCTATGCAATTATTAAAAAGTTTAGCTAAGTGGGGTGATATCGTATTAATGATTGATTTGAGTAGATTAATCGAAATACCCCACAAATCTTCTGTATTTTTCATATTAAGTTCCTTAAATACCTTGAGGATGTCATGAGAATCAACATGATCAAAGCAGAACTGATTTGTGCACCCATCAACACTAGATGTTAGCAGGGACTCAGCTATATGTGGACTAGAATTTAACGTGCTTGTAGTTACAATAGGTATATTAGAAAAAAAAGTTTCAAATGTATTTGCTATTTCAATCTCAGACTCAATAACATTATTTTGAATTTTGAGAGAGAATGAGTGATCGCGAGGTTTAGATTTACAGGTTTCTTTATTAATTATGTTCCAAGTGGCTTTGATTTTATTTTTAGCCAGTTTTATTTTGTCTCTCAAAAAAATGGACTTTGCAATATGACATGATTTCTTGAATGTTTTTGAATATAATTTAACATGCTCAACTAGTTTTTGACAGTTTGAGTTAGCTTTTAATCCATATAATTCGTATAATTTATTTCTACTTTTATGGATGCCTGGAGTGGCCCAATCACTAAATTTAAACTTAAAATTATCAACAGTTACTTTCTTCTTAGGAAAAATATGGTTATGTTCATGCAATATTATCTCAAAGAGATGCCTATACTGATCATCTATGTTATGATGACCTTGGGGCAGTAGGTTAGAAATATTTTTATTTATATTCGTTTGAAACTTTTTTACTCGACTCTTGGTAACTGGTCTATAACTAATATCCACTGATTGAGAGACATGACGGTGCTCAAATTTGGTCAATAGACCACAGTGATCTGATTTCAAACAGTTTATAATTGATTTCTCAATAGAGATATTTTCACAAAAAATATTGTCTAAGCAGGTGGCTGTTAACTCGGTGATCCTGGTTGGTTGATCAAAAAGATTAAGTAAATCAAATGATTTAAAAAGATTTAAAAATCTTACAGAGGTCTGAGAAGAATCTAAAATGTTAACATTAAAATCCCCACATACAACCACCTTCTTGTTTGATTTACAAACCTTTTTCAGTACTTCTTCCATGGTCTCTTCGAACTGACAATAATCAGCAGAAGGGGGTCTATACACACACACAATAATAATCTGCTCTAACTCTGCGCATGCAAGTTCAATAGTTCGCTCAATTGAGAGTGCTACTATGTCTTTACGCTCTCTAGATTTAAACTTATTGTGAATTAATATCAGTGACCCACCGCGAATAGAGGAACTTCTCAAGAACGAACTAATGATACTATAATTATCAATGCTAATCATGCATTCATTTTTTTTCAGCCAGTGTTCAGTTAAACATAAGACATGTATATCCATACAGTCTAAAAATAAACCTACTTCTAATTCTTTGCCAGAGAAGCCTTGCATGTTTTGATGCACAAAGTTTATAAAATTATTTTGGGGCTTCTCTTTTGTCAACAATGTGCAAGAGTTTACCTCTATTGTCTCTGAATCTAATTTAAATTATTTGGAACAAGTTCCAAAGTCTGTGGTACAATGGTATCATTCTGCTCAATAAAAGCAGAGCGTTTAGCCAAATAATTGGCTGAAATGTTAAAAAAATAAGATAGCGACATAGCTATCTGTCGTTTATAATAATTAGATAAATGAAATCTACCTTTTGTCAGGTACATATTATTATTAATAATAGGATTAATGTCAATGAGATTTATTAAATTATTTGAAAATGTCACAGTATCAAATGTCAAATTGATTCTATGTCTTTTTTCATTTTCTGCTTGTGACAGACCCCTACTGTAAGGCAATGTGAACATCACAATTTTACTGACATTAACTAATGAACATAAAGTATTGCAATGTATTTTCATTTGGTTCTTGTTCACAGTACCTCTGTTTGCAATTAAAATAATAAGGGTTGAATTGGGGCTGAAACTATATTCAGCAATTTTCTGAATGATATCACAGTATGAGGCACCCGGTGAACAGTGATTTATAACTGACTTTCCAAAACTATTATACAAAATGTGGCCTATACTTTTTCCAATGTCGTCACTAAACATTACAATGTTACAACCTGGATTTTTATCAGTGTTACTGACAGGCATCATTGGCAATAATCCATGTACTTCCGAACTTCCGATTGGTTTAGCATTCCGTTCGCTTCGCGAAGCGTCTGGCACACCCCGGCAGGACAAAGTTCGACAAACAATGGCTTGAAGATACTGCAACCCTGTGATGAGGTCTTGCGCATCATAAATTTGAAATTGACGGCCGCATGGACGTATTTACTTAACGATTATTTCACACAGAACGGGTAAATTGTTGTATCTACTTACTCAAATCCATCAAAGCTGCAGTGACAGTGGATGAGAGTGAAAGAGTGTGAATTGGTTAGCCGTGGTATAGCCACACAACGACTGCTGAGCACTAAGTTTGGAGTGTAGAGTGTAGAGGACCAAAAAGAAATACGATAACTTACATATTTTGTCACTGGACGCACATGCTGAGTGGGAGCCTATTTGACACTTTCTGTAATATTTTTTGTTAAAATAAATTCTTTTTTATTCTATTCTATTCTAGTTTTACAACTTCCAAAAACGGAAACGACTCTTAAAAAAAAATCAAGGTCTGCAGTTTCTTGAGAAACTTCCTAATGACTAGGAAAATTGTTAAATTGGTGATAATTTATTTTATACCAAGATTTTACTGGACCCATTTCTATTAAAGAGTTTGAAGAGTCACATAAAATTATAACTCCCGAGGCTTCCGAACGCACTTAATATTCTTATCGAGTTCTTAATGATGCTTCAAAGTGCAATGTTGCTATTTAGTGGTGCGTACGAGAATACTAAGCGGTTGTGCAGGGACATTTGGTAGTTTATATCTGCGAATGGTTGTAAAAGGCTGTAAAGAGGCGACTAATATCTGTTTAGAGGATCTTTAGGACGCCAGGATCCAAGAAACCCGGTCTAAGCCTTCCTATAAGTGAAGAGACCCACCAGAGTTTTGCTGGGTGATCATTAAAAGACTTCAAGATTGATATGGCATAGGTTCTCAGTAAGTAAGTTAAGTGAAAACTATAAGTAAAAATTACATTTATTTGATTAACTTATATGTCAAGGTCACCAAAAAATAACTCGATCAGATAGTATTATTTGTATTTCATATATAAATACAATACCATACCTGAAAGTCAATTAAGAAAATCAAATTTTCACTTACAGAGTTACTGCAAGTCTTTTGATAATTACCCAGTATGTATAAACAGCATTATCTTAGGATCTTCACTACCCTGGTAAGATTTCAATTTTAGCCATTTTTACAAATCCCTTTAGGCTCCTGTCCTAAGTATTAGGTACTATTCTGACTGAAGTTATTGGTAAATTTATTTTATTTTAGTTTCATTATCGGACATATTTTGCTTGGCACAAGGCTATAACATAAATATAGAAATAATTATGTAATACTTAACCAGTCTAAGACTGTTAGATGGCCATCACCACAAAATTACGATCAAATTGGTACATAACGCTGCTTGCATTAACTCGGTATGAGAAATTACCACTTTGGTGGCATTGTTGACAAATAATTTTAAAGGTATAAAAATATAGTCTAGGGGCCATATGAGTCTTTTTATAACACTAACCTTGCAAATGGTCGGTCAAAGTTTTTCAGAAAATTGACCAGGTTTTTGCAATCGCAACTTTAAAACAGCAGCTTCGTGTTAAAACAGCTTAGCTTTTTAACCCAACTGAACCTAGCATTTAAAAACAACTTCTATAATCTTCTAAATGTAAAGTCTATCCAGGGATATTCCAGATCTTGGAATATACGGGTACGCGACCCCGGAGCGCCCGAGCTACCAAGGCAGTATCCCCCCTCCTAATCCACTGCCGAGATATCCTATAATCCCACTTCCTTTCAAAAATCCTATTCCCGTCCTATTCCAAATCATACGGTTTAGTCCGCCGTTTCATCAAACAAAGCCCTATCCATTGTAGAAAGCGAGCAACGTCGATAGACAACCGCATTCGGTTTCTGCAGCAGTTAGGCAAGGCACTTGGAGATATGCCTCAAAGGGCGCACGTGAGGGCTCTTATAGTGGCGTGCGGTCAATTTCTTGCAACCTCAGTCTCTTGCCAGTCGTACCGGCCATCCGGTCCATTGGCGTCAGGATACTGAGGATGAGAGAGTGGACTTACACCTACGCAACTGTTCGTCCACTTAAAATATACTCCCGCGTAAATGACTTCAGCATGTTATTTGGACTACGAGGCTAAGTCCTGCGGCGATGGAGAGCTGGCGGTGGGGGGAGGATAAGGTGTATCCAAACCTTAGTTGGCATCTGCACGTAGGCGGTCTTCTGGTGATGGTCGCTCTGTATTCCGATGAGGCAGGGAACCAGTTCGGCAGCTCAGTTGACGACAAAGCAGCCCTATTTAGGGATCGCTCTGCTTTCCCCAATCCGGGGAGGGGCCTAGAAAAGGTGGCCTAAAAATAGTCTGTCTCACTATTCAAGCAGATGGCTAGCTGCGGTCATCTGTTCACCACCTTATGCGGTCTAAAAAGGAATCAGCATGCATCGACGAAAAACCTTATGATTGCAACATGGAATGTCCGAACTCTTTTAGACAGCGATCGGAATTTGTGTCCGGAGAGAAAAACTGCTTTGATTGCGAGAGAACTGGCCAGATACAGCATTGATATTGCAGCTATTAGTGAGACGCATCTCAGTGACACCGGAATTTTGTGTGAACGCCTTGGAGGTTATACCTAATACTGGAGCGGGAAGCCCAGCTCTGAAAGAGCAGCTAGTGTAGTGGGTTTCGCTGTAAGCAATGAAATTGCACATAAACTACAAGAGCTACCGAAAGGCATTAACGATAGAATAATTACACTAAGACTTCAACTATCATCAAAGATCCATATCCATCTGATTAGTGTATATGCCCCCACTCTACCGTCCCCTGAAGATGAAAAATTAAAATTTTATTCAGATCTTGGTCAGGTCTTGAGTAAGATACCTTCTGCTGACAGGGTTCTTCTTTTGGGCGATTTTAACGCACGCGTCGGCAATGACTGCGAGGCTTGGAACGGAGTTCTTGGGCGACATGGGGTTGGAAAATGCAACGGAAATGGCCTTGAACTTCTTACTCTTTGCGCCGAATTTGGCTTGTCAATTTCAAACACCTTCTTCCGATTGCCTGAAAAATATAAGACCACGTGGATGCATCCAAGATCCAGGCACTGGCACCTTTTGGATTATGTGATAGTACGCAGGAGGGACCTTGGTGAAGTACTGATCACTCGTGTGATGAGAGGTGCTCAGGGCGGGACCGACCATCGACTTGTGCGGTCTAAGTTTAGGTTACATATAAAAGTACCACGTCGAAACTCCCACAAGATCCCACCAAGGTTAGATCAGGCAAAACTTATTGGCAACAGAGGGCTCAGATTTGAGCTAGACAATGCTTTCCGTGACTCTATTCCAGAGATGGAGGATACTGCGTCTGTCGATGAGAAGTGGCGCTTATATGCCGAAACTCTACACAAATGTGCTTCTCGGGTTGTAGGGAAACCTGTGCGGAAAAACCAAGACTGGTTTGACGACTCCGAGGGTCTCATTACTAAACTCTTAGAGGACCGCAGACGTAGTCTTCTATCAAACAACGTATGTAAAAGAAGGAAAGCTATTTATGACCTAAAGCGGAGGGTGCGGGCTTTAAAGGATAAGTGGTGGGCGGACAAGGCGAAAGAGGTTCAGCTATACGCTGATAAGAACCACTCAGGAAGGTTCTTCGAATGCTTACGTACCATCTTTGGGCCTTCAACTAAAAAGATTGCCCCGATGTACAACAAGGATAGGACCCAATGATTATCAGAGCAGAGCGATCTGTTGGCTCGGTGGGCGGAACATTTCCATGATGTTTTGAATCCCGTTACTCATTCCACTGACTTGTTGTACGTCAACTCTTTGGAAAACCTTCCTGCCGCTAATGATCTAGCGGACCCCCCCACCTTCGATGATTTTGTTGCCGCACTTCAGAGAATGAGGAACGCCAAGGCACCTGGGACAGATGGTCTGCCGTCTGAAATATATAAATATAGCGGCCCACATATCAAAAACAAGTTATATCAACTTATTCTGGAGATATGGGAGTGCGAAATCATCCCGCAGGATTGGAGAGATGCATCTATATGTAAGCTGTATAAAGGTAAAGGTGATGTTGCGGACTGCAGCTCATACAGAGGCATCTCTCTTCTCTCAGCAGCTGGAAAGATTCTAGCTCATATAATCAACACCCGACTGTCCCAACATGCCGAAACCATGCTCCCAGAAACCCAATGCGGCTTTCGCCCTGGTAGAGGAACGATAGATGCCATCTTTGTCGTAAGGCAAATTCAAGAAAAAAGTCTGGAACAATATCGTCCTCTCTACATGTGTTTTGTCGATCTGGAAAAAGCCTTCGACAGAGTACCGCGTGAAGCCCTTTGGATTGTGCTTAGAAAAGCTGGGTGTCCAGAGAAGCTTTTAAACTTGATACGCCAGTTCCATGATAATATGATGGCAAGAGTTCAGCATGACAATGACTTCTCGGACAAATTTCAAGTATCTTGTGGTGTAAAGCAAGGATGTGTTTTGGCTCCTACGTTGTTCTCTATATACTTTGCTGCAGTGATGAGAGATGCAATAAAATCATGTAACAACGTTATCCAACTAAAATTCTTGTACAGACAAGAGTGTTTTTGATATCTCCCGTTTTAGAGTCAAGCGCCTCATTTCCAAGGTTCCAGTTTTAGACATCTTGTATGCCGATGATGTTTGTCTTATGGCCGACTCTGCCGAGTCTCTTCAGGACTATTTGGACTCGTTACAGGCTTCATGTCAAAGGTTTGGCCTGGTTATAAGCACCAGTAAGACTCAAGTCTTAAAACAGCCCCCCCGAGGTTGCCGTAGCGATCCTTCTATAGTCACTCTGCACAACACCACGCTAGATGAGGTCCCACACTTTAAGTATTTGGGCAGTCGAATCAGTTGCGACAACACGTTAGCGTCTGAAATACCATCCCGTATAGCGTGCGCCGCAGCTGCCTTTGGCAAGCTGAAGTTGCGGGTTTGGAACTCCCACGACCTAAAACTGCAAACCAAGGTTCTAGTGTATAAGGCAATAGTTTTGCCAACCTTGCTGTACGCTACAGAAACATGGTGCTGCTATAAAGCAGATATCAAAAAGTTAGATACATTCCACCTTAACTGTCTTAGGTCAATTCTGGGCATTAAATGGCAAGACCGTGTTCCAAACACCGAAGTCTTACGGCGATCCGGTTTATTTGGTATAGAGGCGCTTATAATGAAGCACCAGCTGAGATGAAGCGGTCACATCTTGCGCATGGACGACAACAGATTGCCCAAAGCAGTCTTTTATTCCGAACTTGCCCACGGTTAGCGGAGGCATGGTGGGCAATACTTGCGCTACAAAGATGTGCTCAAGCGTAACCTCATAGCTTGCAATGTACCAGCTGAGCGTTGGGAGGAGCGAGCACGTCTGAGACCGGAATGGCGACATACTGTTCACAAAAACGTGAATGAGTATGAACTGCAGCGGCTAGAAAACCTTGACGCCAAGCGCCAAGTACGGCAGGCTCGACCGAAGCCCTCCTACACGTACACAGTCAACAATGCTGGCCAGCTCTACTGTGTGCCCTGCCGGCGTATTTTTAAAACAAAGTTCGGCTTTGCAAGCCACATACGAGCCTACCATAGCACCAGTCAAATGTAACTGATAAACATGTTTCGAAGTCGCCGTCACCGAATACGGTGCGGAATGATGATGAAATGTAAAGTATTGTATCCTATATTTCACAAAACGCCTCAAGGCCATTCGAATTGGTCTAAAGATCACTTTATGAAGTTATAAAATTCTCCGACAGCCTATCATTTGAATCTAAGTTACGACTCCTGAACTATATAATTGATAAATCGTGTCAAAACCAATTGTATCGCTGTTGCTGATCATGATTTTGCATCTGTACGACCGAAATACATTTTACACATATATAGCAGATAGCACTAACAAAATTACGCTTGGTTACTTTTTAAGTATTAGTGCGTATACGATGACGTAAACAATGATTACTGTATTGAAACTTGGGAAACCATCAAACGACGACATTTAAAATGTCGTCACGAAGTTTGACCTACGTGACAGATAAGTACCTACTCGTACTTGTCACTGAATTAATTTTGTGACTTTTGTGTCATTGAATTTTTAATTAACGATTATTTATATCAATTTCTCAGATTCCTTAATTAGTTGGGATGACAGGGTTCCGCTCACCCTACGGACCGGAGTGAAGCTGATACAGCCTCAGCATGTTAGTGCCAGATAAATGAAAAAAAAACAAAAAATAGAAATACAATGTAATCGGTAAAATCAAAACTCATCAATGATGATTGAGGAAGGATTCCCTCAATCATCATTGATAAATAAATATATAAATATCTGGGACAATTTACACCAAGATCATCTGAGCCCAAACTAAGCGGAGCTTGTACTATGGGCGTCAGAGACTAATAAACATACTTAAATATTTCTAAATACATACATATATATATAATAACACCCAGACACACACAACAAACACTAATGTTCGCCACACAAATGTTTGTCATGGGTGGGGATCGAACCCACGACCTCCGGCGCTAAAGGCAGGATCGCTGCCATTGCGCCAACAGGCCAGTCAATGAGGAATAATTGATGAGGAATAATCAAAGAATTTTACCCGTAACGGGTTCCTGGAACACGCATCAACGCAATACGAAGTTCCAGTTTTGTTAGCGCCATCTATTGATGTGTAGCTGAAAAGTGTTTTTTTATTTTGCGTTTTGTTATTATCAACAGCTCGTGTTTGTATGATTTGTTTAATTTGCTTGGTCTTGAGATAAATCTATTACACGTAAGTACTCACTTAATCATTAAAAGCAACGAAATATCTCAAATGCAGTGTGTTTTCAAACAAACATGACAGATAACATTAAATAATAATAAAACGCAATACTTGACATTGACATTGCTGACAGAAATGACATTGACGTCTCGCGCAAATTGCTTGCACTTCGTGCACACGTTTTAATTCTTCAATTTCTTAGTAAATTATTTTATTACATACAATCCGAAACTATAAATAAATCAATAATGGATTATCAAAGCCGTCAGTTGGCCGAAGATTTCTTTTTAAGAGAACCTGTAGACGCCCGCGTAAGGTTAGAAAGTCTATTCTAAAAAAAATTAACTTGCACAATATTTTGACACAAAACCCAATAATTCTTCATGTTCTCCTTATAGGAAGGTTAAAGATGAGCCTAAAGAAGACCCTCATCCAAATCTCAAGGTGGAAATGCAAACGGTTCGACTTAATTCTGATTCTCAAAAGCTGGTTCTGGACACCTTAAGATTCATTCATGGACCTGATTTTAAACTTGGAAGTGCTAGCCTTTACAAGGTATGTTCCTAAATTAATTGTAACTTTTTTATTATCACTAGCATTACCAATGCCACTTTCCTAAATTACTCGGTCAAGTTTCCCACAATTTTCTTCTACAGACAAAACATACCTACCACTACCATACTTTAGAATAAATTCTTCATACATTGGCATCACCGATTATACTTATAAAGTCTGCTCTAATTATGTGATACAATTTTATTGACAATATTGTGAGGCTTGAAAAACATCTGCTATGAGATGCTGCATTGGATAAGCCAATGTTGGCCCTTTGGATGTCAAAAACATAACTGTTTCAAGAAATATTATTTGGAGTTTTTTTTCTAATTATTACTATTTCAAAAGATCAGTGATTGTGCTAGGGATTTAGTCTATTGTTCAAATGACACCCTCCTCTGAAAATGATGATCAAATGTATTGCTATTAATCACAGATCAGTGCTAAAAGTTAACCAATTTCCTTTTAATACATATTAGTCAGATTAAGATCTTCAAGAAAATTTTGCATTCCTAATCTGCAAATAATATTCATATTTAAGGATAAGGGAACAAATCTCAAAAACCGCTACTGGATGGAACGAGGAAACCTGGTGGTGCAGGGAGGATGTGACTACTCGCTCAACATCAAGCCAGACATGGAATCCTCTGAGACGAGGCTAAGAGCTTTTGCTCTCGCTAAATTAGAAAAGTATGTACTCCTGTTTTTATCAAAAACTTTTGCCAACTAAATTAGTTGGCCAAACAAGTAAACAATCAATGATAACAATTTTAATTGGTGAAAAACAAGAAAAGTATTTTTGAGTCTCTTAAACACATTTATAATGCTAATAATTACATTTAGCGGACTTAATGCTAAAAGCATTCTCTACCAGTCAATCATCGGATAAGACAGAAATGCTGTTGGCGGTGCAAAATGTTCATTTAAAATAGGAAATGAATACAAAGATTTTATAAATTCCTAAAAACGACAGATACAACCTAATCAATATAAATTATATGTATATACATAGAAATACATAACATTTATAAATATATACTCACATAATATTATAACAAACTCACTATTATGGGAAAACAATAAAATAAAATAGATGATGAACAGCGGAAACTACTGAGAATTTCTTAAAAAATCACAGGTTGCTGTTTTAAACATGGCTTTACTTAGTGACATTTTGATAGTGTCTGGCAGCAATTAGTTTGAGAATGGAATAAGCTGTGTAACAGTTCAAACCAACATATTCAGTCTGTTCTATTCTGCTTAGATCTTGATAGCTATGCAAAGAATTCAGATGCAGATTTGATCTAAATTGAATATATATTTCATGTAGTTTAGTACTGTTGTTTAAGTGTTTTTCAAAAATTAAACTCATATTTACAACTAAAAAACTCCAGTGCTTTTCATCATTCATATAGCTAGAGTTTTCTCTTAACAATATAAACTGGTTTTTAATGTTCATTTTACTTTACTTTATGTGAACTCACATACATAATGATAATTTATATAAAATCACCACAACTTCAATTTATGATAAACAGCAAACCCTATGAGAAAAATATAAAACTCTCTGTTTAATTTGATATTCATTTACAGATATAACTTCCACAAAGCACACTGTGCAGAAGCGCTAGAAGTAGCAGCGGAAAGTGTAGATAAAGCACTAGAAATATTATTTATGAAATATTTTAAAATAGATCCACAAGAACGTCCTGATAACATACCGTCACAATCAGAACTAGATGAAATGAGAAGTGATGAAATCGCTGTTTTGCAATCCATTTATGATACAAGTTTTAAAGTAAGGGAAAACAATGTATGGACTGTGCAGTTAAACCTAGACTACATAACGAAAATGTATGAAAATAAAGAGCTTGAATTGCCTAAAACAAAAAAGAATGTAAACTACACATATAAAAATCATTCTAAAAGTAAACCCAAAGAAGTATGCAAACTTTACCTTAAAGGCCCTTGTAGATTTGGTGCGAAGTGTAAATTCCTACACGAAAGCAAGGAAGAAGCAGAATCAAAGATTTCTGAAACTAAGGAAGATCTGAAAATTACTTATGAATTAGAAGTAAGATTTCCGGAAAACACATGGTATCCATATCAGCCTCCATTACTATTTTTCAAAACCTCAACCAAACCGAGTATAGTCCCAGAGCTGACGTGCTTAAAAATTACTGCTAGATTGTTAGATGAAGCTAAAGTTTTTGCCCAAGATGGTGTTCCAAGTATATACTCATTAGTTGAATTGTTAAATAATGAAGAGGAAATATCAAACTTTATAAAATTCGACACAAGAACATTCCCAGAAACATCAGATGCATTGTTCCCGCAGTTAATTGAAAATGCTGATTCTAGTAAAGTAGCATTACCGTCTCATTATAAGAAAAGCCAAAATAAAGATAACAGGAGTAATGTTAAATTCGAAGAAGTGCTTAGGGAAAATAGAGAAATTGCTAAAAGATTTAAAGAGAAAACCGAAAACAATAGGTACCACAAAATGATGTCTGGGAGGAGGAGATTGCCAGCTTGGAAGAAAAAGGCTGAAATTTTAAATGCTATGAAAGAGTCTCAGGTTGGTATTCAAGCATATGAGTTGAGAAATAAAATCTTTTTGTCTGAACAAAAGCCAAAAAATAGACCACATATCTAATATTAGTATTTTCGCATAGCAATGCGATAATACTATTGACATATTTAACAATACATAAATGTAATGCATGTTTGCCACAAGAGTCGGAAAGATGTTGTTTCTTGAAACCTGGAAAGATATTCATCAGTTACTCTTTTCAAAAAAAAAAATTTTTTACAATGTGTTTAAGTACTTTGTTCGATAGTAAATCTGATTATACATGTTAAAGTTTTATTACAAATGAACAACAAAAAATTTTTTGTAACTATCTATCTATCTTTAATCTAGCTTTTCGCATTCAGGTGATCGTGATAAGCGGAGAAACAGGGTGCGGCAAAAGCACGCAAGTGCCTCAGTACATCCTCGATAATTGGCTGGATAACTTTAACAAGGTACAACATTTAACCCCCGTTTCTGAAAGGTTTTGTATCTGCAGTTAGATTGCACATTGATTGATCCTTCAAAAACAGGTGTTTAAATGAATAAATATCTAGGACAATTATTTAGACCCAGATCATTTAACCCCAAACTAAGCAGAGCTTGTACTATGTGCGTGAGAGACTGATGAACATACTTAAATATTTTTTAAAAAATACCTAAATAGATAATAACACACAGACACACAATAAACACAAATGTCCCTCACATAAATGTTTTTCATGGGTGGAGATCAACCCACGACCTCCGACGCTAAAGGCAGGATCGCTGCCATTGCACCAACAGGCCAGTCGAAGTATTCTCATGTTTGTGTGACCATTTTTTTAATTTACTACCGTAAGATGATTATAATGAATTGATGAAAAGGAGGAAATACTAAATTACTATGTACACAAAAAAAATCTGTTCTGTGCAATGCTTGCAGCTGAAGTATTAAGAATATTGCTTGTGTTTCCTACTGTTCTAATATTCGTAATAGATAAGGTAAATAATATTTATTGCACATACAATTTGAATAGTAAAATCGTAAGAGTTTATTATCTGACTAGCTGTCCGTCAGTGGCTTTGCCCTCGTAGACTGTTTCTCCCGTCAAAATATAGCATAAATAAATAAAAAATAACCCATGTCACTCGTTTAGAATCTAGCTTTATACTGGTGAAAGGATTTTCAAATTCGGTCCAGTAGTTTCGGAGATTTTGCGTTACAAATAAACAATCAAATCTTTCCTCTTTATTATATTAGTATAGAAAAAATATCTTGGCTTATAGGCTCTGGAAGTTTGCCTCAACTTCAATTTGTTTTCGTTACAGGACGGGCCACAGCATGTAGAGATAGTATGCACCCAGCCTAGGAGGATATCGGCCATCGGTGTAGCCGACAGAGTCGCCGATGAACGAGTCGAGAAGACTGGTCAAGTCGTGGGTTATCAGGTTTGTACTGTCATCTTAAAATCAACATAAGGCACTCAGTGCCCTTAAAGTTGTATTTTGAATTAGAAGGAGTAAACTGACAGCTGCCAATCAAATCAAATCAAATAGTTTATTTGTGATACACAGGTACTTAAAAGATATTATACATAAAATAAAATGCACATGCTGTGATTAGCCTTATTGGCATACAAATGTCACATAAAGTAAATTAATTAATACAATTACAAAATTAATTTGATTAAATTAAATTAAAGAAGGAAATGTCCAGAGATAATAATATTTTATCATTTAATACATTCAGGCAGTCAAAGAGATAGAAAGCATAAAATTAATATTTGAGTGAAAGAAATTCATTAATTAAATGAAATAAGTGACTTATTAGAAAAGAAAATAATCCTTTTTTGAATGTCATACATATATTCGTTACATTCTTTAATATGTCGAGGTAGCTTATTATATAGTAAAAAAACATTTGTCATAAAGGGCTGTTTTGTGCTGGACATTATCTTTATTATATAACACAAGTCGATTGCGGGACCTACGGTAGACTTCAAATAAACTTGTGTTTAGTTTTATAAAGAGACACAACTCAAACATGTATAGACAGGGCATAGTCAATATATTCATGATCTGGAAATGTATTCTACAACTATCAGTCCTTTTCAAGCACATGGCACGAATGCATTTTTTCTGACACCTAAAGACTCTGTCCCAATGTCACTTTGTGAAATAATGTTGCCAACACCGGGGGCCCTTTATCGGCAAACCGGTGTTCTAGGCACTTACTAGGCTTATAGGCCTATATGTATTATTTATAGGTATTTTAAGTGTTATTTAAGATTAACTTATAATATGATTGTTCTATTCAGTCACTTTGCCTGGACAGTTTTTTGTTTTGCCAAAACCTGACAACCCAGTAAACGTCGGTTTAATCTGTCTTAATCAAAATACGACTTTAGACATTATTAAGTATAGAGAGATATCGTAATTAGGTTAGAGTTATTTATGTACTTGCATCGAAATGTATAATGAATGAGTCGTTAGAAGCGAGAGGTATGAAAGTGAACGTAAGTAAGACAAAAAGCCTTGTTTTTGAAAGAGATGAGGATATGACAGAATGTGATGTTTTAATTGGAGTTGAAAAGGTAGAACAAGTGAAAGAATTTGTGTATCTGGGGACTAGGTTCACGAGGGATGGAAGGCATGAGGGTGATATTGATAGAAGAGTGAATATAGCAGGGAATATGTTAAATGGAGCGCTGCATGCGTTTATGAACAGCCAGAAGGTGTCAGAGAAGGCGCGACTGGCTGTTCATGCGGGGGTGGGTTAGTGCCGACGCTTATGTACGGAAGTGAGAGTTGGGTATGGCAAAAAAAGGATGAAAGTAGGATAAATGCAGCGGAAATGAGAGCATTGCGAAGTTTGGCAGGAGTGACATTGAGTGATAAAGTAAGGAATAGCATAATAAGAGAGCGATGTGGTGTGAAAGAGGATGTTGTCACAAAAATTGAGATGGGAATGCTAAGATGGTTTGGGCATATGGAAAGGATGGATGAAAGGCGATTAACGAAACAAATTTACAAGGCGAGGGTGGATGGAGCTGTTGAAAGGGGAAGGCCTAGACGGACGTACTTAGGACAAGTCCAAGACGTGCTCAGAAATGGTCAGGTCAGGAGTACCCATAATCGACGAGCATGTATGAAAGGGTTAATGAGAGTGGAAGAAGCGCAAGAGGTGTGTCAGGACCGTAGCAAGTGGAAAGATGTGGTCTCTGCCTACCCCGTTGGGAAAAAGGCTCGATGGTATGTATGTATCGAAATGTTGATATTAATGTGGATCTTCCCGGGATTTTTAATGGACAATCCCGTGTGGCCAATAATACTAGTAATAAATAATAATAGAACCCTCAGAGATAGATAATACAAATAAAACAAAGATAATTAACACAATATTTTTAAAGTATTTACATTAATTCACAATACAAATTATTCATACAGTCTTAAGCAATTCTCAACAACGTCGCGCGTGCAGTGGTTTAAATTGTGTTGAAGTAAATAACTTTTTTTAAATAAATTACGGTATTTTTTACTGCACTTTAAATTTTAAAGAGCAGAAGTAAACTCTGCTTAGTTTAGGTTCAGACAATCTTATTGTAAAACTATTCGCGACACGATTGGTGTAGTGCGCTGTAGCACGGTTTCTCGCCTCGATTTCCGTAGTGTCCCGGGTTCGATTCCCGGTCGGGTCAATTCAGGAGAAGATCTTTTCTGAATTGATTCGGGTCTGGGTGAGACGCCCCTGGCTTATTTCCTTGTGTTGTACCTCGTAACACAGGGATATTAATCCCTAATGCGAGACCATTAAAAGAGGCGCATATTTATTTATTTATTTATATTTCTTTAGTATCTCGATTCGATTCGATTCTTTAATGCTGGTGCTCCCTTTGCTTTTAGATAAGATTAGAAAGCAAAGTGTCATCAAAAACGCGTCTGACATTCTGCACAACCGGTATTCTCCTCCGAAGACTAGAATACGACCCCCAACTGAAGTCAGTCACTCACATTCTGGTTGACGAAGTGCACGAACGTTCTGAAGAAAGTGATTTTCTACTTCTCATTTTGAGAGACCTTGTCAGAGTGAGGAAAGACTTAACTGTGATATTAATGAGTGCGACTTTAAACGCCGATTTGTTCTCGGAGTATTTCGACAAGATTCCTGTTTTGGAGATACCAGGTATGACTATTGTTTATTTTGGACGGCCTGTTGGTGGAATTGTAGCGATTCTACCTTTAGCGCCGGAGGTCGTGGGTTCGATCCCCACCCATGACGAACATTCATGTGACGAGCATTTGTCTTTGTCGTGAGTCTGGGTGTTATTATCTATTTAAGTATGTATTTAGAACTATTTAAGTATCAGTATCTGACACCCATAGTATATTAAAATCATTGTTACTAACCCCATTAACATAATTTTTAAGGTTTATTGTAACTAACAACAGAACTATTGGGCCATGTTGTCTGAAAATAAATGATTTTTATTTTAATTTAATTTTTTTATTTTTGTTTTACTTTTTTATTTTTATTTTATAGTACTAGCTCTGCTTAATTTGGGGTCAGATGATCTTAGTGTAGTTTGTTCCAGACATTTATTTCGTATGTTCTTCATTTTTATATGTCGTTGTTGATAAATATTGTAATACCTTTTAGGTCGGACGTTTCCTGTTGAGCAGCTGTTTTTAGAAGATATAATGGAAATCACAAATTACGTTCTAGAAGAGAATGGACGATACGCCCGAAAAGTAAAAAAAGGTAATTACCATAAATAGTCTAGTGCTTACTTGAAAAAACTGATTTCGGTTACTAAAAGGTTGGCTGACTTTTTCATTTACGTGGTGTTAATTAAAGTGGTGTATTTTGAAAAGTAAAAATGCTGATACCGATTATTCGGTTACTAAAAGGTTGGCTGACTTTTTCATTTACGTGGTGTTAATTAAAGTGGTGTATTTTGAAAAGTAAAAATGCTGATACCGATTATTTAATGTTCAGACCAACTAGTAATAGGCGTGACGACATTATCAAATAATCAAAGATATTATGATTTTGGGAGAAAATGCATATTAAAAGGATTTAAATAATGATCAAGAACAATGCAAAAATTTGATACTAATAAGATTTTCAATACAGTAAAAGAGTAAAATTTTGCAATCGGCCATTTTGACTGAAACACGAATCACAATGCATGACGTCACGCTTAGGTAAATAGAACAAACTACACTGTCATATGCATAGACAATGAGAATGTCACGATGACGAGTTGTTTACCTAGGCGTGACGTCAGAGCGGACGCCATGACACCTGCAAGCTGCAATTTCAGCGCACTATTGAAAAACTATTAGAAAAATGGCTTTAACTTCGTTAAACTTTAGTTTATTACCGAAATAAAGTTTTTATCGTAATCAGTAAATGTGTAACCACATTACGGAAGAGGATTTCAAGATCTTTCGTCATGCCTATTGATTGAATATTTGACATTTTGTGATTACTTGATGTGCTGGCCCTGATCTTTAATATATTCAATATTTCACATCATCTGTAATGTCTCTGTTTAGCCATGTGGTGAACTGCTGGAAAATGCATCTTTTACTTTTTAACTTAGTGCAACAATACACACTTTTTTTTTAACTTCTTTTTTTAATTGCAATCTATCCTAGGACATTTAGCGCAGAGTTAAAAGTGTTAAAGTGTTGGCTTGGGTATAAATCCAATGATTTATCCATTTCATGTTACGTCTTCTAGTTTCAATTGGCAAAGTCCTGCGGTGCTCTCCTCTTTAGCCTTACAAACGACTTTTTGACTTTCATCAGCCCTGCAGCTAGGGAGTTTGGGTGTTGTGTCAGTCTCTCTGCATATCGCGTCATAGTTTTGCCGATTATTTGCTTGACGTTTTTCAAATACATGTTTCTCTTGTTCTTTATTATGTAGAACCTACTTATTATCAATAATAAACAATTTTTCATTTTTTTTTCTCTTGTCAGGAGATAAAAAATCCGACCTAGAAACGGAGTTAGAAACCGCTGACGTCCGCGCGGAATCGAACGAACCGCCTAAACAGACCATTCGGGACGACAACCTCACCATCGCGCAGATGTTGGCGCGGTACCCCAAGTGCAGCAAGACTACTTGCAAGAATATGTACCTGATGGACACTGAAAAGGTAACTTCTCTAAATGACCGTAATTGATATCATCAAATAAGGTAGTTGATTGCAAATGCTAGTGTGCTAAGTAGTGTTTTGACGACACGATTGGCGTAGAGCGCTGGAGCACGGTTTCTCGCCTTTAATTCCGTAGTGTCCCGGGTTCGATCCCCGGTCAAGTCAGTTCAGGAAATGATCTTTTCTAAATTGGCCTAGGTCTGGGTGTGCTGGGAGACGCTCCTAGCTTAATTCCTTGTCTGGTACCTCGCAACACAGGGATATTTATCCATACCTCGAGACCATGACAAGAGGTGTGTTGTCTAGCGCATATTTATTTATTTTTAAGTTATAATGAAGTATCGATATCGATAATTAAGTATTGAAGAGCCTCAGCATGCTTTTCATAGGTATGCATAGTTTGGGTTAAATATTTTAGCCAAAATCTTCGACCTAAATGTATTTTCAAAACCTCGCTACGTTGCATTGCAACATTGCAATTAGCCGTTTTTCATCATACCTGGTGACCTACACCCGTTGAACGAACACGTAATAACGTGAATTTCAGTCGTTGAAAAAACATACCTAGCGTTCGAAATTGATTTTAATTTTTTGTATTCTAATAACCATATTTTAATGTACAAAATACATGAAACCCATTCATAACATAATACGGAGTAGACCCTCTGTTTCCTCACATTTACCCATCAATTAAGATCACCAAAGTAAACGACTAATTATAATGCGTCATCAATCAGCCACGTCATCAAAGTTTGCGAAAATTATCTTAATTGAAGCTGTCCCCGAGATTCATTCAATTTACTTGTAATTAAAATCATTCAGAATAATAAAATACTTTGCTTTTTAAGGCGAGTGAAGATTTAGGTACACTAATTTTACACAATTTTCTGTTCCAGATAAATCTAGATTTAGTAGAGCACGTTTTGGCTTACATAGTGAATGGTGACCACAAATGGCCAAGAGAGGGCGCTATTTTGATATTTTTGCCGGGAATACAGGAAATCATGTCTCTTCACGACCAGTTAGCTGAGAGCCACACGTTCAGTCCGAAGTAAGTAAACTAACGCCCAAATTATAAAAGGTACCTAATCTGTATTTCTACCATGAGTTAAACTAATAACAGCCGCTAGCGTCCGCGTAAAACGTGCTGTCGTTTTTGTATGGCATTTTGGTACAGCGCCCCTGGTGATTTAAAATGTAACCAAAATACACATTTTTAAACGCAGCGATCGCCGTTTACGTGACGGGAGCTCATGGTACACATACTGGACGTCTACCACGATTTGCCGCTTCAAATTTACGTTATCGTTCGCGTAAAAAAATGTATTGGACTTGACATTGTCATGTCATGTCATGTCAAATGCCAATACAAATTTTACGTAAATTTAAAGTGGCAACTCGTGGTAGACGTACTGTTCACTTGTATAGTTTTCCCCTACAATTCTACTGTCAATTTACGGAACTGCTCCAGTTCAGTCTGGGTACTCAACATTGAGTTGTTTTACGAATTCGAGAGTTTGCTATTAAGCGTCAGAAATCCAATAAAAATATTTCCTTCAAATGTTGAGGGTATAATTGCCAGAATATGAGGCTGCGAAAAATACAGCTCTATAAGTAAGATCGCATAGAGAGCAAAAGCTGCAGGTTCGAGTAAATGACAATAGGTTACTAGACCAAGTTGAAATGTTCTAGTATCTTTGAATTTAAATATTTTTTGTGAATGTGATAAAATAAAAAAGTGTATTTGATCCTTATTATTCATAATTTTAATTTCAGAAGTGGCAAATTCGTCTTAGTTCCGCTACACTCGACGTTATCCAGCGAGGAGCAAGCCCAGGTTTTCAAGAAGCCGCGAGCGGGCGCAAGGAAAATAGTGTTGTCTACGAACATCGCGGAAACTTCCGTCACTATCGATGATTGTGTGTTCGTTATTGACTGTGGGAGGATGAAGGAGAAGAGGTTTGTATATTGTTTTTAATATAAGAATTTTGTACAGTTATTTGTTTATTTATTCATTGCATAGTCACATAGATATAAAGGTCTTACAGTATTTCATATAAGTACATGTGACGCCCTGTAAGGGCATGGCAAATAGAGGGCATTTAATCGCCTCACATTGAATACATTGTCCGTTGTGTAACAATATAAAATTAAGAACATAAGATCAACATAATACCAATAACAATAATAAGCCAATAGTATTGAATTACCTTTCTCTAAAAATCAATCATTTATCTTCGAAAAATTCCTGCAAGTTATTAAAACACTTACTAATGAGAAATAATTTTAATTTTTTGGCAAAAAGAGAGATAGTTTCTAAATTTTTCTAAGTTCTTTATGTCTAATAGTTTACAGTCAACATCATTCAATATTTTTTCTGCAAAATTAGAAAAAAAACAATAGGAAGCAGACATGCCTGCAGCGTTGTTCAAGGGTTAACAAAGTTCGGGCTTGAACTGTGTGGCTTTTAAGTGTCATTAATTAGCTAGTTGTATTATATACTGCTGTAATACAAGTTTTGCTGTCAAATATCTGAATTCAAAACCCTTAGACGCAATTTAGGTCAGAACTATCAATTAAATAAAACTAAATGGCTTTAAATAAATGACCATCTGATTTGGAGTCAAAGACAACCATGATTTTTCTTAGTTCGAAAATAAAAAAAATCGAGATCGATTCATTTTGCAGTTTCTTTTCAAATCCTGTTTTACCAGCTTGTACAAGACAGTGATGCTTCCATTTTGTATCATTCAGCGTTTTCTTAGAGCCAGTTGTGCTGAAATAGCTCTCAAAAAAAAAAAATAGCATAGCATAATAAATAGCTCTTATCTCCTCTCAGATTCGACTCAAACCGCAACATGGAGTCCCTCGAGCTAGTGTGGGTGTCCCGCGCCAACGCGGCGCAGCGCCGCGGCCGCGCCGGGCGCGTGATGCCGGGCGTGTGCGCGCACCTCTACACCTCGCAGCGGCACCACTGCCACATACTGGAGCAGCCGGTGCCGGAGATACATAGGATCCCGCTGGAGCAGTTGGTGCTGAAGATCAAGATATTGCCGCTGTTTCAAGATATGAGCGTGCATCAAGTTTTAGGTTAGTGTTACGTGTCACAATTGTACAGGGTGTAAAAAAACCATCAACGGAGCCGAGACCTACGTATTCTGCAAATCATTAGGACCATTTTTTCTCTTCAGACCATACCTGGGAACTCAATAGTTACCAAGTTATTGAAGGTCAAAGTAAAAAAAGAAAAAAGATTTTTTTTATGAAAACAAACTAATCATTATTACTTAATTTTTGTCCTTAAAAACATCATTAAAATTTCAAGTATTTCCTAACAAAAATTGCTTCAAAACGTTCAACTCGCAATATACATCGTGCGCACCCCTTGATTATGCGTAACAGCCGCGCACACGCACAGAAGCGCAGGAGCAATCTATTGCACGCTTTACATTGCGTAGTCCGTTTAGGTCCGTTTAAAATTGATACTAACCTAATAAAAAATTCATTTCCCATCAATAATTTGTTTTTCTGTGACTTGATTTAATGGTCTGAGTGCGTAGATGCCAGCTTCGTTAAGAGAGATTTTACAGCCTGTACCAGAAATACATAGGATTCTGCTAGAAGCGTTAGTGCTGATGATCAGGATATGAGCGTTCAACAGGTATCACGTTGGTTTTAAATATTCTGTAACAGAACTCAAAGTAATTAGCCCATTTATTTTCCTACTGGGGGCCAGGCTTTGTCAAAATCTACTAATCTAAATCAAATTATTGCTGCATTTTGTGGGTTAAGGCAGTGTAGTGTTGTAGCTATGATTGTTTCCGAGTAGGTATTTGAATTGTGCATCTTAATCACAGGCGAAGAATTCCGAATCTATCTGTTGCGGATAGAGTTCTGTGGCGATAATAATAATAATAATATTGAATATGCGCCAGACAACACACCACTTGTCATGGTCTCGAAGTAAGGATAAATATCCTTGTGTTACGAGGTACCCGACAAGGAATTAGGCCAGGGGATCCCCCAGCACACCCAGACCCGAGTCAATTCAGAAAAGATCATTTCCTGAATGACCTGAATGGACCCGACCGGGAATCTAACCCGGGACACCACGCAAGTCAAGGCAGTCTCGTCGTGGCGATGTAATTAAAACGAGTTTTCAAAACGTAATCTGTATCTTTTCAGGTAAAGTAGTAGAACCACCGACCAAACCGAACATAGATGGCGCTTTATCACGTCTCCAAGACGTCGGTGCTTTAGACAAGGCTTTCGCCCTGACTGCCCTCGGGAAGCATTTGGCAGCGTTGCCAGTAGACGTCAGGATTGGAAAACTGATGCTGTTTGGAGCTATCTTCTGTTGTGTGGACTCTGCGCTGACTATGGCCGCTTGTTTGAGCCATAAGAGCCCGTTTGTGGCGCCTTTTGGGAAAAAGGTAGAATTTGCTTGAGATAATTGCTAGCATAACTATTGTAAAATAAAATTTAAACTCGTAGATGGATAGAGTCCCGCCTATAAATGCAGTAACTGCGAGTGAATTGACAGCCATTTTTCTAATTGACAATTCGTCAATCGATGACGATGTAGCATTTTCCGTCAAATAAAAATAGTAAAAATTAGGTTTTTATGTTTTTCAAATGTATTTGTCCCCTTAGAATAATTACGCATACAAGGCGAGTCGGGGCACCCGTTTTGACATTTTCATCGAATCGAAATTCTATGAAAATTCAGTCTGTGAAATAGGGATCACAATTGTTGTACACAACGAAGCAATAATACTGTAATATTTCTTATGAAACGCCTGTTATAGTCAGAACTAATTGGACTCGTACTTACTAATGAGATTGTTGGTTTGAATCAAGCAATATACAGAAAAATTGAGATGCCACAAATATCAGGACGACACGTCTTGATCTGAACTTACCGATATAATTTCTCGAGCTAGGAGTTTCTTTAAAATGTTAATTTGGGCAGTGAATGGTTGCAAAGACATAACAGAGAAGCACGAGTTGTATTCATACATGTTAAATACCGAAAATTGTGATTAAATGTGTGAAGAGTTATTATTGTGACAGTTGATTTTGGCATCACAAATGGCGCGCCTTTTTGTATGATACTATCTTTCTAGGTGTAATTATTTTAACCCTAGAACTGTACCCATAATAAACTTTCAATAACAGTACCCAGGGGTTCTAGTGTACCCCGTTAAAGAAAACAATTTTTTTACATAAGAATAGACATTTATTAATAATCAACATACATAGACTTTTATGGCACTTATTTCAGTCTCACGTTACATAATTAAACAAAAAAATAACAAACTTAAATTAATAATTTTGGCTAATCTCTTTTTGGTGCTCTAAACATATTTAACATCGAGTGCGTGATTTACGGTCTTTTGACCTGGGACAAAATCAACATCTATAAGATGTTGAATCTGAAGAGGATGGAGCACTAGAAGGTCGTGTTTTTTCTAAAATACCGCCAATACTTCATTGTAGAGTATAGGCAAAGGCATGTACCCAGGGGTGCTGGAGTACCCCACACACGTGTTGCCACGACCGCACGCTAACAGGACTCGCGCCCGACTGATGCTTCGACACGACCCCCCGTCCCCCGTAAATACGCGCCGGTGCGAAAAGATCCGTTTTAAAACAAAAAAGTTATAGTCAATTTTAAATATATTTTTTCAGTTGTACCCCAGGGTACGGTTCTAGGGTTAAGTTTGTCCCATAAACTAGAACCATGAAAACGTAATACTTTTTAATATCTGCCCAATGGCATGGTTATCGCTATGGCTTCTGGTGGATCTTTAAAATATCAAGACGTAATATTTCTGATATTTAAAAGTTAGTCCATTGGGTACAGGGAATTACATGAACCTAAAAACATTAAAAATACTAACGTCTATATTTTTTTTTTAGGTGCTCTTCTCAGTTACCTCTATCTAAAATACATTTATTCATGTTACAGTCGGAAGCTGACGCCAAGCGAAGACAGTTTGCAGCCTTCAATAGTGATCAATTAACTACACTTAGAGCTTATAGAGTAAGTACAAAAAATATACACTCTCGGTGGTTTATTCTAGTAGTCTGAAGAAGAATAGTCAGAGAAGGTGATTGTTGCCTCCGTGGTAAACGGAACACTCAGAATCCCACACTTCGTCAAGCTCGTTCGATTCAGTTGCTATTATATTTTGCTAAATGCATAGTGGGTGTTCGGTTTATTTTTAAAATGAGTGATCGGACGGTGAGGCATTTGAAAATGTAGTCTAAATATATAAAATCAATTGCTGTATGTTTGTCTGACTAAATAATGGCTGGACTGATTTGGCTAATTTTGATGTTGAAATATTTGTGGAGGTTAAGAAACGGATTAAACGGCGAGAAACATAACTGATACTAAAAAGACAATAAAACTTTTGACAGAATGAAGGATTAGGAATTTTATCAGTTTCTGACACCTACAATTTATGCTAAACATTGTCATTGTTTTATGAAACGACTTCAAAATTTTATAATTATTTCAGAAATGGCAAGATGAAATGAAGAAAAGCACTTACGCCGCCCAGGTGTTCGCGAGTGAAAACTTCTTGTCTCCCAAAACTATGAACATGATGGCCGACATCAAGCATCAATTACTGGGGCTTCTAGCTTCCATCGGGTTCGTTCCGGATATGCCAGCTTTGAGGAAGAAGATGAGGAAGGATTCTGTCGAGAGTCTTACTGGAGAAGAGGTACTGACAATGCTCATGGTGAACCTACAGTATTCGATTTTACGTTCGAATAATAATGTGTAGATTTACCTTTTTAAAAGAATAACAAAAATGTGATCGTAACATTTACGCATATGTTTATTTTTTTGCATTTGCATTTAGTTTATAATATATTGGAAATAAGCCTTGGTATTTTTTTGTTTGGTATAAGTATCGGTCTCCGAAGTGAGGCAGTATTTTTAAATGTTGAATTTTTTTAAATAAAAATCTCTCTATTTATAGACGGCTATCAAGTCCCTACGTATTATTCGCTATTGTATTATAAAATTGCTTGTTTTCTTATTGCAGCTAAATGTCAATGGGAGTAACGACAGATTGCTGGCGGCCATCTTGTGTGCTGCGTTATATCCTAACGTTGTGAAGGTGAGTCTAAGCTGACGCGGAAATAGGCTTATAATATTTTAAGTCATACGTATATGCTAAGCAGATAACGCGATACCTTCTAACTTTTCTGACGTATATTTTGACGTCTTGGTAGAGTTTTATTGGTATAAATACGCCATTTCTTAATGTATTTAATTTAATTCAATAAGGCATAATAACTATAAATCTACTTGATTTCTGTTGCTAAAACGATTGAGTATGAACTAAATAAAGAAGCGGTAAAACAGTTGCACTGCACTAATGTATGACACGCGAAGTACGTACACTCGCGTCATCTATAACAATTTGTCGGTGAGCAGGTCCCTTTCCACTTATAGACTAGTCATCTAGATTGGCAATACCCTTACTATTGAAAGTTGGAAACTAGAAAAAATCGACCAGATCCTAGAGCTCAAGCAAGACTCAACTCTTCCACAATCCAGGTGGCTGCAGGTCTGCTAAACACCAGTTAAATTTGTTAACTGAATTTTACGTTTTAAGCCAACGTTGTTTCATGAATATTGTAAGTGCCTAAAACACCCGAAAGGATTATTGTTTCAAATATTTGACTTTCGATTCAGATGAAACTAACTATACAGGTAGGTATGTAGTAGGTTTCTTATAATGTTATTAGTTTTTAAATTGACATGGGTTTTTCCAGCTCAATAAAATAACTAGTCAAAGTAAGTCAAATCACCTGCCAGTCTTTTGGCAAAAAAATAAGTTGGTACCTTTGATATTTTTAGTTTTGTATAGTCTTAGGCTATTTTCTGAAAAAAATCAAATTGACTATAACTTTTAACGGTTAGAAATCGGTCCAATATTGTTTTTTTTTTGTTCTCCGGGTGTGAAAATGCCTTACGCACTATCCCACTGCTTGGGTGGGGCAGTGGGGGAGTGTGGGGCTCTCCGCCAGTAAGACCAGCGGCATACCCACTAAAAAACCCGGGTATACCCTCACCGCTATGGAATAGGGCAACATGGAGCCTTACGGATTACCACGTCGCCATAGCGGTCGGCCCAGCCTACGCGCCGGACCTCCTCACGCTACGGAGGCGTCCCGGTATACTGGACACCCTCAGACGGGAGCACCATGGAATAGGGTGAAAGCCCACCTTGACGTTGGCTCACGCCGGGCGACTTTCTACAGGTACCTCCCGAAGCATCCGTGCCCCGAGAGGACCTGCACCAGTCTGTACGTAAGGGGCCGCCTTTCCCTACGCGCCCACTGTTGGAGTACTGGCCTTATGGCGTATATGGTCTGCCGGCCATAGACCACATCAGCCAGGTCCTCCGCCCACCGCCGAAGTAGCGCATTCAGCGCTCGACGCCTGAGGCCCTATATTTGGTCTTGATAGAGGCGCGCGTCCCTTGCTCTCACTGCTGTACGGTACTGGTAGACAGCAGCAAGAACTTCCGCCTCTAATTCTCATGGGGACATACACTAGGACGTAGGCAGCCCCCGCGGATATTGTGCGATACCCTCTGATGGCTCTCACTGCCATGACCCTCTGCGGAGCCCGCAATAGGGTTATATTATGAGCAGTTTCGCCCCCCCATTGTGTGGCCGGAAGGCCGCCCCGCCTCTGCGCATACCACGCAGTGGGCTGCGGCCATGCAGCCCGCAGCCTTGTGGTCCGGTTGCCCACTCTGCTGCCTCCTCCGCCGCGCTGGCGGAGGGTTTCCTTCGCACGGGCCAGGTCTGAGGCGTGCTTCGGGTACCTCACCTTGCCCCTCTTAGAGTAGGCCGCCCTAGTGGGCACGGTTTCTCTCTCTTGCTGGGCATCGTCTAACTCCTCACCGGAGTCAAAAACAGCCGTCGCCGCACGTCGCTTCGGCAGGACACCCCTCGCTTCGGTGAAAACCTCCTCCGGCACAAGGTCGTCCTCGTGCAGAAACGAGCCTCTTCGTATTCACATGTTGTCCATACGAAGAGTCAAAATCCAAATAAAAACGCCAAGTCAAGTGCGCGCAATCAAATCAAGTCAGGTAAAATGCCAAAGTCCAATGTATGCAGTCAACGGAATCCAGGAGAAAAGCCGAAAGTCGTTGATGAACACCACAATGAAAAGTCTTTCGAGCGCAATTAAGCCCCGCTCAACCAGAAACCGGAGACACCTCGACGGCCAGGGAGCTGGAGTAACTGATAGGGAAGAAAGATGCGCAAGAAATGCTCCGAGTATTTGGGTTTGGTCACCGGTCTAGGCTTCGTTACAGTTACTAGGACCGGGAGTGCCAGGGGAGACGAACGAGGACGTACCAAATACTCAATCACAAAAAACACATAGGGCCTCCCCCAGAGAAAATGACCTGATCCTAGGGCTCTTTGTTTAGAAAATAGTGCAT
This sequence comes from Udea olivalis, assembly GCA_947369235.1. NCBI lineage: Eukaryota > Metazoa > Arthropoda > Insecta > Lepidoptera > Crambidae > Udea > Udea olivalis. Next base: position 4,639,095 of record OX376354.1, on the reverse strand, counting down.
TGCTAAATGCTAAAACTAATAATTCACTTAACCCTTAATATTTTTTCTACCAGGTGCTCACCCCAGAAAAGTCCTTCCACATGCAAGCCGGCGGCGCTATTCCCCGCCAGCCGACTCCCGACGAGCTGAAGTTCAAGACCAAAACCGACGGCTACGTGGCGCTGCACCCCTCCTCCGTCAACAGCAACACGGGCCACTTCACGAGCCCGTATTTGGTGTATCAGGAGAAAGTGAAGACTTCGCGGGTGTTCATCAGAGAGTGCTCTATGGTGCCACAACTACCTTTGGTGCTGTTTTCAGGTATTTATTTAATTTTATCCAATTACACGCCAATTTAATTTACGTTCTACTTATCTATTTAATAAAATTAATAAGGAGTTAAATATATATAGCACGAACCAAGTGACAGCAAAAAAACTATTAGAAGAATGGCTTCAGTTAAAAATATACGATGAAATAGAATCTATTTACGTATTACCTACCTACGTATGTGAACTGCTTCTCAACTAAATTTTAACTTAAATCTTAATAGAATATGGAAGAGCGGGGTCTCTAAACACAGGCTTTTCAGCTTAAATAGAGACACCATCCACTACCACTTAAGTTAAATTTTGTTAACGAAATAAATATTTTTCATTTTTTTCATTTTTCATTTTCACACCAATGACAGTGATTAAAGATGCAGGAATAAAGAGAAAAAATAAAAATTAATTAGAAGGAGGTATAGCATAGGTAATAGCAATGACATTTGAATTATAAGGACGCCATCAGCTCTTAGTCAAGAAACAGAAAAAAGTGTGCTTAGCGTCATACCAGCACACTTTTTCCTTACTTACAATGTATTGCTACTCCTTACACTCATACATGTCAGAAAGAGACAGGGTGTCACAGTGACTTGTGATCCATGTGCATCTCAATTGTGAGACGTGCAATGTCCAGTTATGAGAAATCTTTGGGTAATACGCTATTGAATACCAAAGTCAACAGCATTACTGGGCACTTCGCGAGCCCGTATCTAGTGTATCAGGAGAAAGTGAAGACATCGAGGGTTTTTATTAGGGAGTGTTCTATGGTGCCGCAACTCCCTTTGGTGCTGTTTTCAGGTATTATTTTGCGGAAGTAGCTCTAAGAAACAACTACCTGTTGTCTTTCATGGAGACTGCCGATCATTGACAAAAAAAGGGTTAATTAAAAATATTGAAACAATAATGGGCATTCAATCAAAGAACAAGTGTAAATTTATTTTGTGTGCATTCCCATACTCAAGTACCTCAAGTACTTCAAGTCAGAACAAGGTCATCCAAGACCTTAATTTAACTTTGTATAATCTGACATGTCGTCATAGTGACATTGACTTTTTTGATACAAATCTGTTTGTACCATACTTTAGGTTAACTGAAGATACTATGTATCTTCCCATTAGGACTAAGCAGAAACTAGCTACTTTGTTAGCAAATAACATTAACAATGCCGCTATTGGCAGTATTTTCTATTCTGACATTAGTACTAGTACTAATTTATCTATTTCATGTGATGCTCCTTCAGCGTCTTGTTTAAACTAGGACCTAGGACAACAGCCAAGCCCAAATACTTGAATTTATTCCACCAAAATATTCAAAGCTTGACGGGCAAAGATTTAGAAATAGAACTATTGCTGGAAAACCAAAATATTGATATTTTATGTTTTACTGAACATTGGCTGACTGATGAAAACTATCAGTCTTTTGCCCTTAATAATTTTAGATTATCAAGCGCGTTTTTTAGAAAAACCACTATTCATGGTGGTTCATTAATTTTTACTGCAAATAGTTTGAAATGTAAAGATCGCACTGACATTGTAGGCCGGTCCATAGAGCGTATTGTCGAATTGTCTTGTGTTGAGTTAGAGGGCTTTGTTGTGATAAGTGTATACCGTCCCCCAAAAACTAACTTAGATAGATTTGAGACAGTTATGGAGGAAGCTTTGGGTAGGTTAAGTGCTAAGTCTAAACCCATTATTGTGTGTGGTGATTTCAATATAGATTTGCTAGTAAACTCATCTGAAAGCAATAGGTTATTGTCGCTATTTAAATCCTTTGGTCTGGATTATCAATTCCATGAACCCACGAGGATAACAGCCACAACATCTACTTGTCTGGATAATGTATTTTGCAACTGTGTACCCATTGAAAAGGCAATAGTAACTGAATTAAAGTCTGATCATTGTGGGCAGAAGATAACATTTTTAGATTTAACTAACAATAGCGTTAATTACAGGAAAATAACATGTAGACCGAAGACGGGTAATCGCATTAATAGTTTTAAAACTAATTTAAAGCATAAAGTATCTTCCATTCCTTACAAGCAGGGTGACCCTGATGCAGTCTACAAAAGACTGTTTGATTGTGTTAAAAATGAATTTGATGCTTGTTTTCCCACCAAACAAGTTACTTGGAGAGTTCAATCTAAGTTTTGTGAATGGGCCACGCCTGGAATTTACAGGAGCAGACGTAAGATGTATGAGTTGTACGGCATGAAAAAATACAATTTCGATCCACTTTTTGTTGAGTATGTCAAGAACTACTCCAAAATATTCAGAAAAGCCTGCACTACAGCTAAGGCATTGCACATTCGTGATAAAATATCAAAGTCCACTAACAAAATAAAAGGTAAAGCTAAACAGCGCGATACCTGATACACTCTTAATATTAACAATAACATCTTACAATCAGAAGCATCTGTTGCTGAAGCATTTGATAAGTATTTCAGTAATATACCTATAATCACTACAGCTTCAATAAATTCCTCACCAACTAGAGCGGAACATTTGTTGAAAGATAATGTATCTTGTTGCAGTGTATTCTTTTAATTTAAACATGTTGAGTCACTAGATATAATAAAAGCATTCAGATTAATTAATTCAAAAGATACCGCTGATCTTTGGGGTATATCAGTCAAAATTGTTAGCCACATAATTGACGTGATTGCCCCTTATTTAGCCGTAATATTCAATGATTGTGTTGAAGAAGGTGTTTTTCCAAACTTAATGAAACACAGTAGGGTTGTACCACTTTTTAAATCAGGCAACAAACAAGACCCAGGTAACTTTAGGCCTGTTTCAATCCTACCAGCTCTAAGTAAGATCTTTGAAAAAATCATTCAAGAACAACTATTAAGCCATTTTTATGAGAACAATCTCTTACACAGTGAACAATATGGATTCACGAGAGGCCGTTCTACTACTGATGCTGGCATTGCACTTCTAAAACACATCTTTAGGGCTTGGGAGAATTCACAGAACGCTCTTGGCGTCTTCTGTGACTTGTCCAAGGCCTTTGATTGCGTTGATCACGATACACTTATACGCAAGCTTAATTTTTACGGGGTTAGGGATAATGCTTTAGATTTGGTAATTTCGTACCTTAGTTTAAGAACTCAAAAAGTTGATGTTAACAGTGTACTGTCTACAGGATCACAAGTTAAAATGGGGGTCCCTCAAGGATCCATTCTAGGTCCATTACTATTTCTGATATATATAAATGATTTACCTTTTTACTTAAAATATTTTTGTGATGTTGTATTGTTTGCAGACGATACATCCTTAGTTTTTAAAACTGACAGAAATAAAAACCTTTTTGATGATGTTAATGACGCACTTTCAAAGGTTTTACAATGGTTCACAGTAAATAATCTACAGCTTAATGCAAAAAAGACTAAATGTATTAATTTTAAGTTGCCTAATGTTAAAGATAACCCCATTAGTCTAAAAATTGATGGTAATACTATGAAGCTTGTAGATACAACAGTTTTTCTTGGAATCACACTTGATTCAAAACTGCAATGGAACCCTCATATAACACATCTCTCAGGCAGACTTAGTTCGGCTGCATTTGCAGTGAGAAAAATTAGGTTATTAACAGATGTTGATACTGCTCGTTCAGTTTATTTTAGTTATTTCCATAGTGTAATGTCTTACGGCATTGTACTTTGGGGTCAAGCGGCGGATATACAAACCATCTTTATCCTCCAGAAGCGAGCTATCAGATCCATCTATAAGCTTCGTGCACGGGCTTCACTTAGGGAGATTTTTAAGGAAATTGGTATCCTCACTGTAGCGTCACAATACATTTACAATTGCATTGTTTTGGTCAGAAAAAATATTGGTCTCTATGCTAAACACAGTGACATACATTGCAGAAATACTAGGAATAAGGATAAAATTGCACTTCCACTCTTTAGGTTACAAAAAGTTTTAGGATCCTTTATGGGGCAAGGTATACATTATTACAACAAAATTCCAAAAACAATTTGTGAGTTACCTTTACATAGATTCAATAATCACATCAAAACAGCTTTATTAAAAAAGGGCTATTATACTACAAAAGACTACCTTATAGATAAAAATGCCTGGGTATAAGCGCTCTGCTCGATGCGGGATTAAATAGCTCTATTGTAACAGATGTTTAATTGTAAGAGTTAGTACCTAGTATGTATGTACTGACTAATAATTTTTGTTTTTGAATTGTTTAAATGAATTCTTGTTATTATATTCTTGTTTAATATTCTTTTAGGTTTATTTGTATCAAAATGACACACTGCTTGTACTATACTAACGCCTGTTGTAAACCCAAAACAAGTTCAAAAGAGTAACTGCTGAGTTTCTCGCCGGGTCTTCTCAGCAAGAAACAACTCCGACGCGGTGGTAGAGTCGCATTATGTCTGTATACTGTTTATTTACATATCCATATTATTATGGTATATATGTCTATTATTTAGTATATTTTGCTGTAAATTTGACGATTTGAAAGTACTGATACAGTCTATTTGAATAAAGTTATTTGAGTTTGAGTTTGAGAGTTTGAGTTTAACGGCTTCGCCCGCGTATAATATTTTTACCGTCAAAATAACACCTTAAATTTAAAAAATATAGCCTATGTCACTCGCTGATTATTTATTTATTTATTTATTTATTTATTTCAAAACCTTACACTATTCTTACAGGACTACCCAATACAATAGTGAAGCCAAACAAAAAAATAATTAGATTAAAAAAAAACATTAAAATAATAATAATAGGTACTCAAATAACAAATCCTTAATTAAAATAAATAATAACAGTAATTCTTAAATTTAATTAAATTGATTAATTTTCATTACACAAAACAAAAAGAATCGCTTTTGTGTATTCAGTCAAGTATTTGTGTAAGTAGTCAAGTAATTATGTAGTTATGTAGCTTTATTTTCAGAATCTTCTTCTCGTAAAGATAAACTAATGTGTAAGAACCTAATATAATATAACAAACCTATCTATACTACATTCATCATAGCATTAGACAGAAGTAAAAAAGGTTCTTTTCAGGGGACACTTTGTGGTAAAAGTACAATGAACATTATTACTTATAAGATTTATGCCGAATTGATTAAAATCTTCTTATATAGCAGCTGTCACACTTTATTGTTCTCAGGTAAAGTGAAGAAACTTCAGAATTTATGAGGCTTTGGCTTAAATAATTTATTTTGTCTTGCATGAAACTATATTGTCGATGTAAAAACCTAAAAAAAACAGGGGTTTTTATGCGAGCACATTTTTACTGTAAATATAACTACCAAATCTAAAATGTTACATAATCCCTTCATACGTGGTGGCGGAAGGGGTTTTAAATTTTGCCAGGTTTTACCTAGGTATGTTATCGTCATGGCAACGTCAAATGCAAATTGTCATTCATTTTAGCATCCCTGCTTCTTATTTCTAATGTTATAATGAATGAAGTATAGACTTATACTATTTTCAATGTAAGATGATATACCTGACAGCTCTTATTGTTCCGTGTCACGCATACTATTTCAAAGTAAATAAAAAGAAACTAGCGAAAGAAAATGTTGTAAACTATTAAAAAACTATTGTTCTTTCGAATCTTATCAAGTAAATTATTGTAATTATTATTAACCGTTAATAAATGAAGTATTTGAAATTAAATTAATATATCTTTATAGCGCCTGATGCGTGAAAAGGAACGCCATTCAAAACACTACTGTAGTGTATTGACACTACTGAATCGACGAAAAATCGATGAATAGGAGCGACCATTTTGTAATTTGTAATCACGTCATTCGCATCAGTACCAGTGCGTCTGCCTTGTGTTCTATTTTTTATCTATTATTTTCGACAGACCGCGTTTCATTCTATAACTTATTAGCCATAACCCGTTTATTAAGAATGTATTAAAAAAATAAAAATCGGTAAATCCGATTCCATTTCCTTTGCCAACTCGATTAAATTACATTCGTTACAGCACTATAATTGACAATTATGAACTGTCAGGGATATCATCATACGGCGAAAGTAGTACAGTTAACAATAAATGACTTGAGATTCGGCTAAATATGTCTCATGTCAGCACTATAAAATACCCCTATTTATAGCTCAATGTAATTTCGTGTGTATTGTCTAAGTCCTTATTAGATTTTATGAGTAAAGCAAGCAAGAAAACAACACGGCAGCGCAGAGTCTGCGGCGCAGAAATAAAAATGGACGACTGAATTGTTTTCACTTTTTGTTCTAGGCTGCAGTTTGTCAGTAGAACTTCACAACGGAACATTCATTGTGTCTCTCGAAGATGGATGGATTATGTTCCAAGTCGATAAGCACGAAGTAAGTTTTTTTTTTTAATACTCTAGCCTAACAGCGTTCTATGGCGATATTCTGAATCAGAGTTGGTTGGAACAAAAAATAACTATACTACCCATAAAATAAAAAAAATACGTTTTCGTTCCCAGGTAGCGGAAATGCTGAAAACGATACGAGTAGAACTTATTAATCTTCTAGAAGAGAAGATTAACGACCCTAGCTTAAACCTTCTGCACTATGAGAAAGGAAATAAAATCATAAAGACCATTGTACAAATTATTACTAAAGACTAAACACAAATGACATTAAAACGTGCATGCAATGGAAACTAAATCTAATGACTTCAGAGTAAATAATATATTATTTTAATACCAGGTGGCTTAAAACTAGAATTGTAGGTACCTGTAAGACCTTTGTATTACACTTTTTTAAACAAAATCTCCCCGATGAACTTTGTTTCTCTTAGGACCGATTTTTAAATTCTTAGTTTAGTTCCTAGATAGCTAACTGAAGTATAGAATTAACTGGCAGTTTATCAAGCGAATAGATATTTTAAAATGTTCAATCGTCTTTTATCCTAAGAATAGCTATCTATCGGTTGTCTATATACATACATCGCTAACTTCACAATAATTATGCACAAGTAAGATGCACTTATACAATCTTTGCAATGTTAAAATGACACAAGACAAAAGTTGATGCGTGACAAACTGACATTGACGTATAAGAAAATTAACCTCAACTTTTTTTGTAGTCTCAAGTTGTGACAAAGTATGTTTGCTTCGTGTTTTTTAAGGCAAAATCTTTTCCAAAACTACTTTTTATCCCATGTACTAAAATGATTTGGTCTCTCTTTTACAACTCGATCTTTTCTATTGGGCTCAGCGTTTATAAAGTTAAATATCTGCCTTTCCTCTTCAATCTTTGCGTCGTTAATTTGGTCAAAAATATCCATTAGAATGTGTGTGTGTAATGACAATAATATAGGCACCAAGCAAAATAATCTCAAATGTCACACCACATAACCTCAAAATGTCAAAGAAAACGCATAAATAAATCTTATTCAGACACTCAAAAAGCAGATAACTTTATTCCTCAGTTAGCGGCTTTATTCAACGGATAACATTTATCTGACCATTGAAAAATTAAAAATCTTGTTAACCTTGGAATATTCTACAGATAAATTAAATTATCTGAGGATTGAAAAATCGGCCCATAGTAGAATATTTTTCATATGTCAAACAAATTAAATCAAATAAATTCTGTTTCATAAACGCATTCTAGCCAAAATCAAACGCCTAAGTATAATTTTTTGTAAAAATTTGTATTGATTAAAATTGTATTTAGCCTTGTAAAAAAAATCGTCCTTGTCCTTGTATCGTGAAATTAAAACAAGCAATAAAGATGTTTTTGTGTTTTGAATCACGTATGAACAGTTTAGTTAAATTTGTAAATATTGATTGTACTTTAAAAAAAAATAGTATTACCTAATTAGTAAATTTTTGTTGAATAAAATAAATTTCTTAACGATTAAAAGATGAATGAATTATTGTTTTCATTAACCAGTGATATCTCATGTATAGATAGCAGAAATAAGTACGTTATAAACTATATTATTATATTTAAAAAAATAAGCTAATTTATACTATTTGATAGGTACACTAACATGGCATGCAAAACCACATGGATCAGGTTCACTAAAAAGTGAAACAATGTTACATGGCAAATTAATTAATCATCAATTCATCACACACAATGAATAAAAATTTACATATTTCTCTAATCTAATCTAAATTAGCCGTTGAGATCCCACTGCTGAGCAAAGGCCTCTCTTCCCCTCTTCCAGATACGTCTATCCTTAGCCTTTTCAGACTAGTCCCCTTGACACCTACTCAACCGAAATCTGTTCTTGAAACTGACGTCAAATCTCCACTCAAGAACAGTACTAATACTTGCGCTCTCCTCGGAGACATGCTTTCTTCGATAACTTTGTCTTTATTTAGTTTGTTAACTTCATCAGTAATAAATTGTTGATCTACCATGAGTTTTTTACCAATGACAGTCACTTTTTGTATAGAATTCGGTACAGCGCCTCTAGCGAATAGAAATGGAACTAAAATGACAGACAAATTGCTGCAGTTAACTATCGTAGTTTACGTGACGGAAACTCATGGCACACGTACTGTACGTCTACCATGAGTTGCCATATTAAAGGATCATGCCCATCAAAGTTTGGACCACGGTACAGATTTGCTTTAATAAAAAAGTCGTATTAGCAGTAGATAAAATAGTGCACTATACGAGATAGCTGTTTTTTTTAGAATCAAAACGGGAGTTTTGAAGCAATTATTGAAAAAGTAACCTAACCTCAGAATCAAGGAATTAAAACACTGACTTATAGCCTTATCTTTGTCGTGGTTTAGAAGTGATGTCTCGTGTGTGAACTCTTCAAGCATTTTTGTAGACGACAAACCAATAATGCATCAAAATAACATGAAAACAGGCGTCGTGGAGCGTCAAATTGTAGTTTTTTTTTTTAAGTGCAGTACAAAGCGATGCATTTATGAGCTGGCGCTATTTTAGCTATTTATAAGTGTAAATTTTACATATAAATATTAAATTCAAATAAAGCAGACTAGTTTTTTTCTCTTTTCCAAAAAAACAAGTGATGTATAAATAGTTTGGGGAATCCTCAGTATCGATAAAATTATTTATATCGATTATTGGTATCGATTAGTCGACTATTGGTAGCAATAAATCGATTGTTATTTATCAATTATTTATTTAACGATTTTGATTTTTAATCGATTAGTTAATTGAATTAGTTGGATCAAATATCTACTAGTTGAATCTATTCTATCTACTAATTAAATCAATTACATCGATTAGTCGAATCGATCATAATATCAATTATTTGTATCGTTTAGTTGCATCGATTATTTAAATAGATTAGTTGTATCGATTATTTATATCGATACTATCGTTCCTTCAAATCCGTACTATTGATAATATCGATTATTATATTAATAAATCTGTGCCAAATATTGTCTACACCGCTTTGTCATGCGAGGAAACTTGTCTACCTCTTTTGTCGACTCTCAGGACGAGAAACTGAGATTTTGTGCATCTTAGCCCTGCTGGAGTTGAGTTTAAGTTTGATTGTAGGTACTTGTATTGTAATTGCCTTTCTTACAGAATAGCCTAAATAAATTATTATTTATTCATACATTCATAGTTGCAGCACTACATGTGGAGATTTTAACTAAATCTAATCAACACAAAACGTAAATAAATGCCTCGCGAATGACGGACAGACGTGACAGCTTATTTTTTTTATCCTTACCAATGTTGCTACTTTTGATTTTGATAAAAAATATGATTATCGATGTTTTTATTCGATTTTGAAATAATTAATGTCAAAAATCGTTGATCTCAATGAATGAAGGTTAATAAATACTTTTGTAATTAGTATTGAAGTAGGCGAGGTAAATGACACTGGTTTTTCAAGTACTAACTCACATTTTTATTTAATCTTGTTTATTGGTTACTGTTACCGAAACATCTCGATTGATATTCTTGATTTATGGATTTATTAATTATGGCAACATTATTCAAGCAACAAAACGAAATCCGGCTATTTTTAAATAATTTCATATCTTTTTGAATTTCAAAAGACATCCCCGGTTTGCAAAACAATTCCGAATGCAGGAAGGCTTTAAAAATTTTTTTTTTTTTTTTATAGTTGTTATCTTAAAGCGAGACATGAACCACATATGGGCATTCTCCACTAGGTTATCGTTTGCGTAAAATATGTGTATGCGATTTCGTACAGCGCCTCTGTTAAGATTCGAAATTTAACAAAAAGTGGCAACTCATGGTAGAAGAGACATACAGATCAATGTTGAGTAACCTTATAGAATACAGGTCTTAAAAACTTTGTACTATAGTCCGTAAAATGTAGCTTGGTAAGAATGACAGATGTCTAACTGATGTAACTAGGGCTGGGAAACTATTTTTGAGAAATCCATATCTTATTGACACATCGACTACATATTCTTACGAAAAGTAATAAACATTTTTTGACCACACTTTACTTTGTGAATACGTAGGAGGTCAAAAACCTTTTTTAAACGTTTTATAATTCTGACGTTTTACGATCTTTTCCGAATTGACTCGGGTCTGGGTGTGCTGGGAGACGCCCCTGGCTTATTTCCTTGTATGGTATCTCGTAACACAGGGATATTATTCCCTTCTTCGAGACCATTACAAGAGGTGTGTTGTCTGGCGCTTATTTTTTTTAAAATAATAACTGAGTGAAAGGGAATACTTTTGTTCATGAATAATAATGAACAAATAAATTATAGTTTTATTCCATCGATGTGTCCCAACTCTAAAATATTAGCAACATGACGTAACCTTTAAAGGACGTTGTAGCTAATTCGCTTGATAGTTTGCGATTGGTTTACAATAACTGCATCGTCAGATTGTATTTTAATCTAGCCTTTATAGTTAAAGTTAAAAGTTTCATTTAAATCCAGTTATATGCGATGAAGAAAAACATACAAATAGGGGTTTTTAAATCGCACCTTCAATTATAAACTGTTACTGAACGAACTTTGTTCAAGAAATGACTGAATAGTGCCCTCTATCCTAAAAGTTTGTAAGCTTCAAAATGGTTTTGACACTTTCTTCAAGTTCTACATCTAAACGCTAGATGGTGCCAATTTTTTGCGAAAATGATCGCCGAGCTAAATGAAACATCGTGACAATACCAATTGTAACGCGTTCGTCGAGAAGGGAAGACGGTAGTTTAGTGATTATTTGGATAAACTCGGCAGAAAAAAAAGTATTTTGTTTGTTTAGTTTAATAACAAAGTGTAACTAAACTATTTGTTTAGACACAGTTAATAAATACAATAATTAACGGTAAAGTGTTACTATGAAAATTAAAAAAAAAATGTTTTATGTAAAATACAATATTTTCTTGTGTTGTATATAGTCAATGTATATCAATATCTATCATAATAACCCACAATTATGATATAATTTAGTTTTTTTATTTATTTTGGCTCTGCTGCAAAATGTGTTAATTTCATTTAGTAATAGTTTATGTTTAAAGGTGCGAAATGTTGTTTCGTTTAAGATCGTTAAAATTATACATAGCCATTAGCTTCTGCAAAAATATTATATGTACTGTTTTAAATCGGTTACTAATTTATTATATGCATAGATGCCCATTAATTTGTATAAAATGTGCAACTTTAAGCTCTAGTTTTATAAAATACGCTTATTTAAAATGTAAAGCACCATTTAGAATAACTAAACAAGACAAATTGTAATGATTCTTCGCGTTTGGATATTGCAACAAGTGAAGTTGCACATTTGCCGTCGGTACAAAGTTATCACGTCACTTTTTTTGATTCACGACAGACTAAAAATCTATGTGTCATTCTAATTATCCTATTTTTTTACGAACTTTAGTTTGAGAATAAAACCGGCGTTGTAACCACTGCGCAGGTCGTCCGTCAGGACAAGTGACTCAAAATTTTTATTACAATTGAGTGGTCGATTGGTATTTATTCAGTGATATTTCTTTATGTATTATTTTTTGTTCTGCTGTGTAAATAATGGAAGTTAAATTAAGTTACATATTTTTTTGTCGTATACTACGATTCCTCAAACTACTGTATAACATAAAATGTTATTTCTTAATCTGCATTAAAAGTAAATTGAAATATGACCAAGTTCCTTTATTTATATTTATTCAAATGGTGTGTGGAGTAAGGTATGAAAAAAATTAGCTTTGACGAATGTGACATACCGCCATGAATTTCGCACCACTCTCACTTTGGATGCATGTTACCAGAAATGAAAGCTCATCTTATGCTGGTAGCTTAAAGTTTTACCTGTGGTTACCTGTACAAAGCGTGTTTTCCGCGTCGCTTCGCAATCGGCGCCGCGACGGCAACATATTGGGCCATCGATCAACCGCCGCGAACATTGTCCGACCACTGCCGGGCACAGGTATGTCGTATATCATAGCATCTGATCAAGTGTGAGAGCCATTTTACAGTGGAAAAAGTTTGAATAAGTTAGTAAGATTCTGCTTGTCTTGAATACTACCTTGGCTTCTACCTTGATAGTGTACAAATCACTTCACACTAGCTCTCTGACAGACATGTTATTGAAATTTCAACAAGTGTAGTCTCTCATTTTTACCGTCGGTACAAAGTTATCACGTCACTTTTTATGATTCACGATAAATCTGTGTGTCATTCTAATCATCCTATTTTTAAGAACTATATGATTCTACACACATCGTACTATTGTTTTCTGTTTCAAATTTGCATCGTAGTTTATTATTATGTTAACCTTGCGAGTGGGTCAAGCTAACTGCCCTTACCAATATTTCCCTATTATAAGTTGTTAGTGGGTTAACATGAAAATTCATTGTAACCTGTGATTGTAACTCACCGAACATCCGTCCGATTTAAATTTCATAAATGTCACAATTAATAACGAAGATAAAAAAGAAACGTTTTTACGTGAGTTTAATTGCATGACAAGTTTTAAAAAACTGCACAAAATCTTGTCTGTTCAATGAAACTTGCAACTATTGCATAGTTATTCTGCAGCTCTACTATCGATTCTATAGATTCCCTCACAATATTTTACAATACCAATAAAAGCTCGCCAACTGTCGTTCTCCAATTTTACATCAGATGATACCACAAGCGGACCCCTAAAATCGGAAAGGTCTCGATTCGCGGCCGTCTGTAATAGTGCTCGTAAAACGCACGTGGCAGAGCTACATGTGTGCTTTAAAGGGCCAACTTTTGGGTCGACGAAGGACCTAACGAAAGGACTATGAAGGGTAAGACTAGGCTAGTAGTGATATTTACGTTTTGCTGAGGCGTTATCAGCTCAAAATTCCGTGCGAAACTTTCTATCACTTTAAATTTAAATCATCTTGGTTAAATTACTTTTTAAAAATGACTACACTACGCACTCGTACGAACACTTTGTTACGGAGCTAACTTGCCTAGTCTACTTCACTTAGAATTCGTTTAGGGCTTAGGCAATGGTTCATCTTTTTTTGGTCCAGTGTCGCCATCTATTGACGAATAGGAAAAACCGGGGTTTTTCCAATAAGATTTTCTATTTCGCAGCTGTCGTTATAATGCTATTTTTATAACGTTATAAAGAAGATAATTTTCTAACTAGTAAATTGACAGTTAATCATTCATTCAATTTAAAATCAGGCTTATTATTTAATTTGATTTGATGAAATTCACGGTTTTTCATTGCATGTTTGTTGCCGGTAACATTCTAGAACCTAAGACTGATACCTAATTGTTAAGATATTTGAATTCGAAGCGATCCCACAGAGAGATCTCAAAGTGCGGTATAGTCGGCGACAAAATTATCAAAACGACGACGTCAGATTAGCTAGCCATGACAAAGTAGGTATTCAGCTCTGGAATTTAACGTGCTGAATAGATATGTCTCCAGAAGTAGCTACTTTCAGATTTCACATTGATTGTCGTCATATATTATGGGAATTTGCGGCTATGATCAGCAGTGTACGTCTTGTATTTTCAAATGATATTACGATTATGGTGAATGAATCTTGTATTTTCAGAAATCGTTGCGTCTCTTCATCTACCTGTAGGTACTGATATTATAAAGATGAAAGATTTGTTTGTATTGAAAAAGCTCCGAAACTACTGGACTGAATACTTATATATAAACTTTCTTTCACCAATTTATAGCTACATTATTATCAGGGAGTGACATAGGCTATATTTTTAAAAAAATTTGGCTACATTTTGCCAGCTAACAGCTAGTAATTCATGATTAAAATAATTCATAATTCTATATTTGCACAAGAGAGGTATAAAGTTTTTTAATTACAAGGGTATAAACACCGAAAAATTACTTGCGTTACTTTCGTTTTGCGCAGTTACTGGTTTCCTAATTACTAAATACCCTACGCAACAAGCTAGTATAACGAAATGTGTTTTTACACACAATATTCTTTATTACTGCTATTCGCCTTATCCACAATATCCACACTGGACGCCTAGGCCATTCTGACCCGCGTCACGTCTGGGCGCGTGTAATTGGCGCTATTACGGCACCACCGTCCGAACACAATATCTGCTGGGTCTACGAACCGGAGCTGATAGGATGGGCTAGTTTAAGGTGTGGAAGAAGCCTTATTGGAATACGGTTTCTACTCGTACAAAAGGCAGTATTAATAATAAATGCAGAGGGCGCAAAACATGGTACTGGTCGCTAACCCTCAATTGGATGTATTCATTGACAGTACTCAATCGCTCTTAAACAAAGTGGAAAAATTGGTGTATTGTATTCCTTCCTGTAGCTCCTATAATTATTTAACTGGGTTTATTCCGTTTAATTGTGTTATATAAGTAAATCAATAAAAAAAAAATATCTGGGGCAAATTACAGAATCATCTGACCCCAAACTAAGCAGAGCTTGTGTTATGGGTGTCAGAGACTGTTAAACATACTTAAATATTTCTAAATACATACTTAAATAGATACTAACACCCAGACACATTATTAACGCAAATGTTCGTCACATAAATTCTTCCAAGTCCAAGATTTGGAAGCTTGATTTAGGAAGCTTACGGGTACTACATGTTTATTCGCAGTGTTTCAACCAGCCAGCTTTTTGTATTGCAGCACCAAAATAAACCAAAACCTACCTGTTGGCCCAATGTGTAAAGCCTATATCACCGAAGCTTGTGAGTTCGATCGTTCGTCTTAAAAAAATCATCTCGGTCAAGGAATTTGGCGAGAATCGAACCTGCAACCGCAAAAAAAAATACATTAGGTCTTGTAAAGACTAAAAATAAATGGTTTGAGCAGTGTCCACTTACTGACGTCCTCGGCCAAATAAAAACAAACCATTATGAATGCAATATTTAATAAACACTTCTAAGACATCAATCATAAATATGCTATTTATATATCTACTAAAATTTCGTCAAATGATTATTTTGTTCTTGGTAGGAATCAAACCCACCACCTTTGCTGCTGTGAGCAGGGGCCATTATTATCATCTCTTATATACAGTCAAGTTAATTTCCTAATCTGAGGGTAGCGAACATTTTCGTCAGTAAATATCTGGTCTATATTGGAACGCCTAATTTTTCCTATCGATAATTGTCATTGGCACATAAACTATGGGCCTCATTTTTTTTCGCACAATCATCACCATGCCCTAAACAAGTTTGGCCTGTTTTATTTCGCCTAAAGTTTTATCGCCGTATTATCACTTCCCAAATTCGTCATTAGGCCGAACGATGAAATTTCCGACAAATGAGCATGCATGCAAGCAAGCAAGCAATCATGCGTGCGTGCAAGCCCACGGCCAGTTCGGTTTAAAATACTATTTTTATACATAGCCGACATTTTAGATACCTCATAAAATTAGAAATTAAATGACATATAATAGATTTAGATATGTGTAGATAATCAGATGAAATTACTTAAACTGATATTAACCTTGATAAAAGTAGGGTAGAAAATTAGTCATTTGTTATGCCAAAAGTAACGTATGCTTATAGTTTTTAGGACATTGGATATAAGAAGTTACGAAACTTCTTTCTTGGCCTAAAGGCCAATCTATAATAGTGCGAAAACATCGATTAGGCGAATCAATAATTCTGCGTCACAAGTTTAGTCTAATCAGGTTTGGCCAAATGAAATTAGGAGCAATAATTTTAGGCCATCCGAAGGGCAATCTTAAATATCTGGCCTAGAGGGTTCATTATTGACAGGTAACCGCTGACTGGCTGAAAATGAAAGCTCATATTACAAAATTGCTGGCTACGCTTAGTTTAGGAAATAACTTGACTAGCTATAAGAGATGGTAATAAGGCTACAGGAAGTATGTTCAAATTAGCATGCCGATAGTAAAATACACCAGCGGTGTACTAAGCAGGATAAGTCGATGTGCATTCTACGCTCCAGTTAAATCTTTCAATCTAACTTTAATTCTATAAATATTGCAATAAAATACCGCCAAATATTTCCACGCTGACACCCATTCCCCACAACCCTTCGAAAATAGTAAACACCCCAAAAACCTTCCCGCATTATCAGTCCACTGATTCCATTCACGCGGGCCGAATAAATCAACGGAGGCCGAAAGCCGAAAGCCGACTATAAATTCGGCCCAATCCTGGTCATCTCGGACCCGGGGCGCTTTACGTTAACCCTGGGACGGACCTTTCCGCTGAATAAATCCCTTATCTGCATACGGCAAACCTTTCTAGGGTCCAGCTTAATAAATTCAGGTTGGGTCCGGGAAACTTTCTTAAGAACGATATAGAGCTGATAATACCAACTGCTGTAAATGTAAAATTTTTGTTACTTTGAATATTGAGAATATCGGAAGAAAGCCCAAAAATTAAGAGCATATTATTAGCAGCCAGAATACCTCTAATACAGAACATACTTAGACCAGTGGTGGACGGCCTGCATTCATCGTCATACTTAGCACCTTATAAACTATGTTATAAAAGTCATTTCCCAAGTAGTTTTTAAATTACTATCTTTTCCTTTACGTTGGCAATAAAAGAGAACAAATACCGGCTTGTAAATTATAATAATTTAATCAAGAATGAATACTAGTGTACTCGTAGGTATTTGCAGCAAATCACTTGTTTTGCTTTCTTTCGATATGTCTGTATGGGCTCTTCGCATGATTGGTGACATATTATACTTGCTCAGTTTGAAGATATTGACTTATTTGCCGATGGACTAACAAAAAATATTTGTAAATTAAGGCAGATAATTAATGATGAACGTAATGTGCATTTAATAGTATATTTTATATCGAGGGACTAAACGAAGCCATAATATACCAGAGGTGGTTTGACTCCCGAGCGTGCGAGGGAGTCAATGAAACCGAGGGTATATTAAGTTGGCGTTTAGTCTCGAGGTGCAAACTGTACTTTTCACTTTGAGTGCGAGAAAAATAGTCAATTTAGTACAAAAACATTTGAAACTGAACAAATTTACACTCAACAAAAGTTCTGAAATTTTCGCGGTCAGTTTTTTCTTCTGAACGGAACCAGTCACAGATAAACAATTTAAAACACATGGCGCCACCTTCTTTGCGGATACACCATGGAACTAAAACTCTCAACATTTTCGCAATGAAAATGGTCCACACTCCACGGATAATAGTATATTTACTGGCTGTTTAAGTTTGTCTATGTCACACGAAGGAAATTAAAAACTAATTAGTTTTTACTCCCTATTGGCAAATGCTTGACAGCTGTGAACATTTAGTATGGAAAAATATTTCTGCTTTTTGTTTTTCGTCAATTTCCCAATGTTTTAATACTTATTATCCTATTCCTGATGTAGACAAATCCAAAAACACAAAAATCATAAAAATCGGTCCACTCGTTCTTGAGTACAGGGCGTCACATGTACTGTAACCCTTATAATTGTCATCTTATTCCATGTGTGAATAAATAATGAATGAATGAATAAATAAATGAATAAATGAATAATTTAATTATCAAATCTTAATAAGCTTTTGGGATCCCAAAGCTGGGCAAAGGCCACTCTTCCCCTCTCCCACACAGGTCTTTCTCTAGGCTTTTTTAATTTACTTACTCGTAATAAGTAATATGATAATACCAGCTCCATGTATTTCCTCTCGGCTTGCTCATTTGAAAGGCGGTCGAGCGGGTGCGTGCCAAATCAATAGTCATTCTGTTTACAATCTAGTGCAAAATACACAACGATACAAAATACAAGATGTGTTTTCTCAATGTAATTAGCCTATATACTGTCCTCGATTTTAGGCAAAGACTGCTGCTGTTTAAAGCGCAAGTCAGGCCACACGTGGAGTACCTACTGTCACCTTTGGGCAGGAGCGCCTGGATATCAACTGTCCTTTTGACTCAGTCCAGAGGCGTGCGACCCGGTTTGTCGACGATCTCAAACTGACAAGCGGTTTAGAGCCGTTCAGTCTGAGGAGAGATTTCGCCTCTCTATGCGTGTTCTACCGCTTGTACAACAGGTTTTGTTCTGAAGAACTGTTTGATATGATGCCCACGGCTACTTTTTACCACCGCACCGCTCGCCACCGTCAGGGCGTTCATCCTTACACTCTGAATCCGCAATGGCCTCGTACTGTTCAGTTTCCGAGATGTTTTCTTCAGAGGACGCTTAAATTGTGGAAGTGGAGGGAGTTCACTCCCTGCCGAGGTTTTCCCGATGAGTTATAGTATGGAGTTCTTCAAGAGGGCTTTGAAAAGGTTTTTGCAGGGTTGACAACGCGTGAGTGATACTCCTGGTATTGCAAGTGTCCATAGGCTGCGGTAACCGCTTACCATCAGGTGGTCCGCATGCTTGACTATCACCGACGTGGTATAAAAAAAAAAATACTGTCCTAGTGCTGGGCAATTCTGAACTTTGACACGGAAAATCCAAAAAACTTAGCCGATTTCGATTCGAACCCAGGACCTTGGGATTTCGGGCAGAGCGATATTCGACCACCGAAGGGCTATATGGTTTCGATAAAAATAGAATTTAAAAAATCAGCTGTTGAAATTAAGTTCGAATGATAGAGATTATGTAGTCTCCCAAAGTAGTGTTCCTTTGGGCTTTAATTAGAAACGGTATTACTCGATGATATTGTTAAAAATATGGCGATAACCGTCACAAAAAGGAGCTCTTTAAAAAAGTTTACTTTAATTTATTATTTCAATTTCCTTATAATATTATGAGCACATTTTCTGTTTAATCTTTTTATTATTCTGAAAAAGCACCGACCACGCTAACTGACTATTCCTAGAAATATCATAAATACTGAATAAAACTCATGCCACTCTGCGTTGGTTGGAAAGGCAAAAAATGGGGGCCGGACACCCTTCACAACTGTCACGCTCTATCTATTATAGTTTTACGTGTTTTGTCCCTTTCTAAGCTGACCGCTTGACCATTGGCTGGCCAATCCAGTCTAGTATTCACGATATGTATTATTTATAAGTAGAGTGTGGCAGGGGGCGGACACGACGGTGAATTTATTTTGGCAATTTTGGTAAAGTAAGCACACTTTTATTTTGAGAAAAAAATTAAAATATAGAACTAACGAAATTTTAACACGGAAAAAACACTGTTGTTGTACAAACATTAAGTACTGTTTTAGTTTTAGTAAATATGCAATGTTTAATTACTTTTCTCCGTAGCAAATAGGTTGTCTATCGCATCGTGGTACAATTAATGTACT
Source organism: Udea olivalis (assembly GCA_947369235.1). NCBI lineage: Eukaryota > Metazoa > Arthropoda > Insecta > Lepidoptera > Crambidae > Udea > Udea olivalis. Next base: position 4,619,204 of record OX376354.1, on the reverse strand, counting down.
TAAACTTTTTCGGAAATAAAGTTTGGTAAAAATATATAAAATCATTAACTCTTAGTCACTTGTATTAAATAAAAATAAAAATATTTTTTTAAACATACCGAGTTTGGGCTCCTCACGCTCCTCCAGATATGATACAGTTGAAACATTTTTAGTAAAATATGCTTTAAATAGCTTACGTAACATCTTCATATCTAATGTCCATAAAGGTTTAATAAAAATAATTGCATTTAGTATTTTTTATTACATATTTTTTAATTTTACGAAATGTGATAAAATTACATGAACATTAAATTACAATTGTTACATTGCAAAGAAACATGTTTATAAAGTTCAATTTAAGACACTGAGGATGAAAAATACAAATGCGAGAGGAGTTTTGAATTAGATTCATTAATACAATAAACCACTTTTAAATTTTCAAGTAATGGCTTTCAACTCCTTCTAGATGCAAGATCGTCGTAAGAAAATGTTATTGACCTCCTATTAGAGCAATTGCCCTTGTTCCTCCTCCACTCACATTAGTGTTTTTTATTCCCATTCCCAGTGTCTAAAATTGAACTTTTTGTACATATTTTTTGAACTAATCGTAATTTTATCACATTTCGTAAAACTGACAAATTATAAAAAAATACTAAATGTAAATATTTTCGAAAAGTCCTTGTTTTGAGTTAGATATAAAGATATTACGTACCTACTATTCAAAGCATATTTAAAAAAAATATTCAACCGTATCATATCTGGAGGAGCTCAAAATTGGTGTTTTGAAAATGACTTTTTATTTATTTTAATACAAGTGACTAAAATGTAATGATGTGATATATTTTCAGAATTGGCTCAATAAGCCCTTTTATTAGATATCACAGACGATAGGTTTCAGAGCAAAAATTCTTTATTTCCACGTGCTACGGATCAAATTGATTCGTATGGCCTACAGATCAATCGTTCTGATTGTTCATGCCTTTAACACATTTTTGCAGTTTAATTTAGCGTACCGCACTATGCTGTTAAGTAAGTTTGGTAGCATCTTCAAAAATAACATCATGGAAAGTAACTCTATTGAAAATTTCCAAAGTCATCATTTGGAGAAATCGCTATAAGAAATGGTTCGACCACTGAAACAGGACTAGTATTTGCTAGCAAACACTAGTATATTAACTTTATTGCTGGTTCTGGTGCCCCCCCAAGACGTGATTCCCCTTAGCAATTGCCTAATTTGCTTATGGGTTAATCCGGCACTGAGAGCATTGTAAAAACCTAAAAATTAAATTCAATAACAATTAGCTGATCTCTTTGATATCCGTAAAGTCTTTATTAAAGGCTGTCCTACAACATTGAAAGTTTTCTCAATATGCCTGCCTTATAAGCCTAACAATACCGTCCGATATTCAGCGACCATTTTGGCCATCGAACAATGAACATACTTAAGCACCAAGTTTTAAAGCCTTATCACTGATCCCTGTAATTCGAGCATGAAATCGTACATTTTCCATTATCGGGCTAAGGCATATAGATATAGATAGTGTCTTCGAGGTCGGTCCCTGGATATGTTTTCGGGTCGGACCTAAAACTTTAGGGTGTAAAAGGGACGGGTGTTTAAAGTGATATAACAGATTTCGTCCCGTATAAGTAGATGTAACTAGATAATTTATATTGTGCCGTTACATTGTTTGGGTGTTAGGGAACTGATGAGTAATTTTTATGCAGTAAAGAGTACTTAATTGAACATTAATTAATGAATTACTGAATCGATAAAGCTCTAAGAATTAGGTGTAGTTGGCTGACCGAATATTCCGTAGATCGAAACATTTGATAGTTTTAGGGTATTCTTATGATGAGACCTTGGCCTAACTATTCAGTCAGTAGTAGAAACCAATTAGGGTGAAGCCTTAGAAGTGGTTTTAGAAAGGAAGATGAAGCGTCAAGCTGAGAATCCAGCAAATGGACGAGCGCGGTAACGTTCGTGACTATTGCTCATGTGGTGACACCAATTGCGAGATTTTGTAGTTTATTCATTTCGTTTCTTTATGTTAACTGGGCAGGGTGGCCATTTTTAAAAACTACCTATGTTTCCTCTCGTCTGTCTGAAGTCTGAAATTAAAGGAAGCCAAACTATTTTTCTACAAGAATCTTTATTTAAATTATCCAACTGTAGGATAGATAGGTACCTACTATGTGGTTTTCTAAAGACTAAGTTTTTAACCTAAGGCAAGAGTTGATTGAAATGTATGAAAAGATTAATAAGAGCGGAATAAGGATGTATATTATCAGATATTATTATATGATGTATATCCAAAGTGCCTGTTTGTAGTTTCAGGACCAGCGATCTTCATTTAATAAGTACGTCCACTCACTTCGGGTTTGTGCTATCAAACAGATTGTCTGAGTATCTTTACCACCAAATCCCACAGTGCGCAATGACTAGATGACAGTCATCCTCAACTGTCACTTATTTCATTTCCTCGGATAACCAGGTGAGTAAAAGTAAATTTCCACCCGGGTAAGTGATTTACCGGCCGGGCACAGTAGTGCTGGGATCAGCTTGCTAAATGTGCGGACGACAGTCACTATTGGAACAAAGGAACTGTAGAGACGCTACGTGGGTAACATTTAATATATATTTATTAAGAAGAATTTAGGGTGCCAGCTGGCTCGGAGACCAAGACTGGTGTCTTCAGTGTCAGTCACTCGCGTAATATGGCGACAATACAAAAAAACAAAGTTACTAAATAATGTCTGTTGTCACGGTCGCGGCGTCAATCGCCACTTTTAGATCAAGTGGAGATCACGTATATACGAGTACAAGAAACACTCAAGGAGTTAAGGTTCCGTAAAATTAATTGCTACGTCAAATTGTCATAAAACTTTAAATCAAAGCATTGTTGGTGTTATCTAGGATAGTCTAACTAATTGTCTAGCTTTTTATTGTTATATTTTGTGCCAAATGGCTATGACAGATAGGCGGGAGGACAATTTTATTGAGAATGTAATACTTAACATTTCACCATTATTGCAAACTTAGACTTCTTTGCAAAAAGACGATAAAGCTGTGTATATTGGCGGCCTTCGCAGTGGTGACGATCTCGTGCATGATCTCATGCAAACATTGCAGAGCGGGGAGATTCCGTGGCAGCCTTCTCGATATCCTTCGCTATTGAGTCCGGGATCAGCTTGTTGACGACTTCAAAAAGTAATTGGTTGCCGGAATCCGGCATCTACTAAAATTTTGCGATATATGTCAGGCTGCGAATAGTTATGATGATTAATGATTTCCATGGCGCAAAACAACAGTATTTTTAGTCAAATAAGAGTCTTTGCTTTCCCTGTGCGTCCCATTTCCGTGGTCCGGGCGGGAGCGGGTGTTTGGTCACTGCCTGAAACATACATATGGCGCGTTTAACTACGACAGGGCTGTCTACTCGTATTAATTCAAATTAGGCTTAAGATTCTTATCATCAATGGAAAATAATATCTGGGATGCCTTACCAGGATCATTTGAGCATAAACTTAAGAGCAGCATGTTTTACTTGGTTACAAAGGAAAATTTACTTTAATCACGTTTTAATTGTCTTAATATCAAAAGTCACATGACAGTTACAAAAGAGTTAAATAAAAAAAAAAGATATGTTTTTAAACATTTATATCTGTTTTTGAAAATCAAATAAACAAATAATGAATTCTGTAATAACTGTCTGGTGTCACGATGACTTAATCAATATGCATCAGTGTGTAAGTCTTATATATAAATTCTAAAATCATTCGACGTTATGCAGCTCTCAGACGTCTCATTGACAAATTACTGAACTAAATCATTTTATGCTCGCGTACCTATACATATTGATTCATCCCATTGTGCTCACGCATTAAATCACAATCGATTCAGCAAACAAGTGTTTCTTTTATGTTCAGGATACAAGATCAAATGTGTATCACGTGGATGCTGCCCTTTAACCTGTCAAAACCGGATCTAGCCAGATTCAAACTGGATATGGGCAGTTTTGTTCGAGAACAGATAATTCCCACGTGCCCATGAAAGGGCAGTGAGGGATGCTGTCAATGAGCTTTGAGAGATTTACAGTTTTTGTTATTTGCATAATATGGGCCGAATTGGAAGAGGGTGAGTTTATTGGTAGTATAAGCAGTTATTTAGGGTGATAGAAGGAACGGATGATAAAAAATCTTGTAGTTCTTTTCCGAAAATGCATCTCTACTAAGCATTTCTAAAAATGTAAATACGAGTATTAAAGCATTAAGAGAAAGATTTACTTCTTCTTACTGATGTATAATTTTAATGTCTCAGATAATAATTTAAATAATGAGATCATTTAATAAAATCAATTTCGACCAATTTACTAAAAGTTGTCAATATTTTCTCATTACTGGCAACATTTTCAAATTTCAAAACAAAACATTTTTCCACATTAATTACAATATTTATTTTGAGTTTCAAAGAGTAATAAGTTACGAGTACTATAAGTTAAAACATATTGTTTACAGGTGGTAAGTTAGTTTTATATCTTTTTTGTGTTTTTCCGAATCATTGTGAAACCCATTAAACTGTCATTTTGTTAAAGCTCCTACCACTAGACTTTAGACCTTGATCACTGGTGGGACGTGTCGCGACGCGTCGATTAGGTTCGGATTAGTCATCCGCATTTCAGTGGCATTGGACTCTCCTTCTAGGTGTAATTTTTCTAAGGTGACAGGTACTTTTCTATGTGGTTCAAAAAACAGGTCAGGTCAGTTACAGAAATAAGATCAAAAGTGTATCAGTGACCCATAACCAGTTTCCTTTGCTAGAGGTAAGCCTCACATGAATGGAAGATTTGTAAAGGGATGCTGTGAATAAAATTTCCAAATAGTGCTTTTGTCCAGTCCTGACTATCACCCCACCGGACATAAGATCAAAATTATATCATTAACCTCGGTCTACTTTTGTTCAAATTATCAAGGGGAAGGCAGCCAATACAATGATGATTTATAATGAAATCACCATACAGGTGTTTTTTTTTGGAGCGTAATTTTATTTAATATCCCCCTCTGGTTATAAGATCAAAAGTGTATCACGTCACGTGGATGCTGACCTGTGACCAGATCGAACCTGTTTTTCTCTATTTTAGAGATAAAAGGGTTGTTTGGAGCGGGTTGTTTAAAATTATGGAGTTTTATAGATATACCGTTGACTGATGGGATAAGGTCAAATATTGGTAGGCGTCTATCCGTTTGTGTTTTTTTGTTCTGTTATTGGCTAGAATGGTAAGGCGACTTCGTTTAAAACCGTGTTATTTATATTTTTGCTTTAATGACTACGGCGTGGTCGTTGTTTTGCATGGTACTTAATTTATTTAGACTCTTAATTGCGTCTTGCCGGTCAGACAAACTGTGCTTCGAGTATTCTGCAAACAGATACCAAATTTTTACCCAAAAATTAAGTTTACAGGCAATAAAAATACATTCAGAACGAAATTTCACTTTTAAGACAGCACGGCGAGGAACTGCTTGCAACATGATACTAATTGTATAGTAGATACGAGTATGTATGTATGCGCCAGATAACACATCACTTCTCATGGGGTCGGAGTAAGGATAAATATCCTTGTGTTACGAGTTATCAAACAAGGAATTAAGTCTCACAGCACACTCAGACCTGATTCAATTAATAAAAGATCGTTTCCTGAATCGACCCGTCCGGGAACCAAACACAGAACACCATGGAAATCGAGGCGAGAAACCGTGCTACGCCAATCATGTGTTGTTTTTTAATAATATTTAAATGCGTCTTAGTTGGTCAGTGGCAACCCTGAACCCTATCTCGTTGATAAGTAACGACGCGCTCGCCGCTGTCTTGATGTAACGCATTTGTAAGGCGCAGATGTAAACAGCGATACGCCGCTTCCGCGTACTGCGACGGATGTTCAACCTTACACCTAATGTTGTGCCGGATAGTTGATGCTGCGAGTTTGCGTAACGGAAGCTGGGTGATGCGTGACGGGTTACGCAAAGGTTGAAGAGTAGATTTTTTTTTGAATAAATTAAACAATAATGCACATTTATTTTCATGATATACAGCTCAAAGTAATATTAGAATGATAAGTTTTTATACGATTAAGAAAATTTGAAGTTTGTAGTAACCAATGAGTGCTGCTGTCTGAGGTTCATTGTTATTTCATTGACACCATGTCATGGCGTGAACCTGCGAACGGGTAAATGAATAACAAAAGTATGCCCATCAAATTCCCCACTCAATCCAGCCAAATCAAATCTCCAAAACAGAATAAACTAGAGTTATTCATTGGGGCGTAAAGTGCAATATATCGTGCGTCATCCTGGGGAATATTTATCGATGTTTTCATAATTCAACGCGAGGTCGCACCCGACACTTTTTATTCGCCCGCCTAGTTTAAGATTCATGATCTCATGAGCTATTGGTGTTGAGTTACTAATCGTCTAGAATGGACCAGGTAAAAAAAACAAGTGAACTCCCGTTGGTCGCACGCAATAGACATGTGTCGTAAAATTTTACTTGATCTTACTAATCACTTAGGAGAGACCAGGGTAGCTGGCATATGCCTCAGAATCGATAACGTGTTCTAAAGCGTGTTTATTCATTTACACCGTATAATACTTATTATAATATCATTAACTGATAAATAATTCCAAAACCTCTAAAGCTATAGGTAAAGGCACCAATGAATAAAATATATTCAGAATTCTGCTTAATATAAATATATTTTTAACTCATAAACTAAATAAAAAAAATTCGTGTTTGAAAATTAGTCCTCAAAAAAATAAATATTGGAAAAGCTATATAATGCTACAAACGTTAAACGATACGAACCCGCCAAACAAATAAAAAAACCGCATTTTTTTCATTTTAACCCATTTTTAAACTAGTTCCCATGAAATATCATGATAAAAGATATTAAATAAAGCTATATAAGTACATAAGATTACTTCATAATACCTTCTAGCACTCATATTATCAGCTTAAATTAAGCAGTTTGAGTTAGCTGGCCACGTGTAAAGAAGTTCCACAGCCTATTTTATTAACTAAAACCTTTTTGGCAAGCTAACGCACACATTAATTTCATGAGGTGTAGGTTTCGTATCTGAAGTTTTTTCAGAGCGTACAAGTTTATTTTTACTTACTCTGCCATGTCTATATTTGTCTAAGGTAATTTTTCTCACGCCCTAAATATAAATTTATATGCTTTGGACACATGAGCCGTATTAGTTCGTCCAACCCGTGCTATGTTATTGGTTATTATTTTGCGCGTTTTTGTAACGATGGTATTTTAAAATTTTAAATTTACCTTTTCTGTGAAAAATAAAGCTTCAATCATTTTTGATAACGTTACATCAACTAAATTTCATTAACTTGAACAAGCGGTTGGATTTAACCACTCGGCTACCTGTGCATTTTTGTTCAGGTGTCAAGCCTCGCATCCATGAGGTAACATCTGACACGCGGCACGTTGCTGCACGTTGTAAACAGCGAAGCGGAACTTTAAACTTTTTTTCCGTCCGGCGGACCGGCCTACACTATTCCACGCGATTAATACCAATGCAGGGCACCACGCTTTGTCTTTCATTGCCTCGATCACAGTCGTACTTTCACGCCCCTCCCATCCTCCAACTTCTATGGCAGTCAGAAGCACGAAAAAACGGCCTACAGCGGCATCCCCATCCCCCACCAACACGCTGTTTGAGGTGGAGTTTGCTAACATCCGCGGACTCCATGCAAACCTCAACGCCGTCCATCAACACCTTGAGACGGCGAGGCCTGCGATGCTCTTTTTGACGGAAACACAGATAGGCCGCCCTGCCGATACGTCATACCTGCACTACCCCGGCTATGTGCTGGAAGAGTCCTTCCAACCTAAAGCCGGTGTATGTCTATTCGTCAGGGCAGACGTCTGCTGTAGCCGTATCCGCTGCCTAGAAGACCCATCCTTCTCCACTCTCTGGGTGCACGTTGACCTGGGCTCCACAAGCCGGGTCTATGCTTGCATATACCGCTCCTACAAAGGCGACGCCGAGACAACTCGACTCTTCGAGCATCTGAGTCAGGCCGCAGACAACGCTCAGGCGCAGTTCCCAAATGCCGAAATGGTGTTTTTGGGAGACTTCAATACCCACCATGAGTCCTGGTTAGGCTCATCAAAAACAGACCATGCAGGCCGAACTGCCCATGCGTTTGCTCTCACGCAAGACCTGACCCAACTGGTACATCAGCCCACCCGGGTACCAGATATTGTCGGTCATACTCCCTCTTTATTGGACCTTCTGCTGACGAGTCACCCAGCCGGGTATAAAGTGTCGGTTGGTGCTCCATTGGGCTCCTCCGATCACTGTCTGGTTGGCGCTACAGTGCCTTGTGCAGCTCCCCCACAACCTGTGGAGGTGACGCGGCGGTTATGGCACTACTCGACGGCAGATTGGGACGGATTGCGAGAGTATTTTGCCTCCGTCCCTTGGCGGCAGTGCTGTTTTGGAGAAAGGGATGCTTCAGAGAGTGCATCTGCTATAGCTGACGAGATCAGTACCGGAATGGAATACTACATTCCTTTTACTGATGTCGTCAGTGCTAGCAAAACTGGTCCCTGGTTCAATCGCGAGTGTGCCGCAGCTGTTGAACAAAAACAGGCGGCGTACCGTGCTTGGTCTAGGGCCCAGGCACTCAATGATCATTCAAACCTTGCCTCCCTGAAGCAGCCTTTAATAAAGCCACCAAGGCCACGAAGAGGGCTTACATTAGAGCAGACGCCCAGCGAATTGCACGTGTTGGCCAAGAACTCATCACGCACCCTACGGGTAGCCGCTCCTTTTGGCGACTGGCTAAACACGTGCAATCTAACTTCTGCGTGCCTTCGCTGCCCCCACTGAGATTCCCTGATGGATCGTTGGCTCATCAGCCGCAAGAGAAAGCTGATTTACTGGCTAACCTCTTTGCCGCAAACTCTTGCATCGATGACTGCGGTGCTGCGCCGCCTGATATTCCACATTGCGGCTCTACAATGCCTGATATTCGTATCAGGCAGTGTGATGTTCGTGCCGAACTGCAGTCACTCGATGTCAGGAAAGCCAGTGGCCCTGATGGAATTCCAGCTGTGGTGCTGAAGAAATGTGCAGCGGAGTTGTCTCCAGTGTGCACTAGCCTGTATCGCCTCTCCTACAATTCGGGTCTAGTGCCGCTGTCTTGGAGGGAGGCGAACGTTCTACCAGTTCCCAAAAAAGGGGACCGGTCTGACCCTGCCAATTACCGTCCAAAAGCCGTAACCTCAGTTTTAGCTAAAGTGTTTGAGCGGATCATAAACACGCAGCTCATCCGCTACCTAGAGGATCACTCTCTCATTCACGACCGTCAGTACGGCTTCTGACCAAAACGGTCTACGGGTGATCTTCTAGCGTACGTAACACACATCTGGGGGGAGGCTATGGACAAGCATGGGGAATCTTTGGCCGTCAGCCTTGATATTGCCAAAGCTTTCGACCGTGTATGGCATCGTTCGCTTCTTTCCAAGCTTCCGACATATGGTCTGCCACCTCGCCTATGCGATTGGGTCGCCGGATTTCTGGAGGGACGTAGAATTCGTGTCCTTTGCGATGGTCAAAAATCACGCTTTCTCCAGATTAATGCCGGAGTGCCGCAGGGCTCCGTCTTGTCGCCGACGTTGTTTCTTCTGCATATCAATGACATGTTATCTCTTGGTAATATTCATTGCTATGCGGATGATAGCACGGTCCACGCGCGATATTTCGAGCGCCCTGGGGCAAAGCAGACTGACATCGAGGAGAAGAGGCGAAGTCTTGTTGTAGAGCTTGACGGAGTGTTGGACCGCATTTCAGAATGGGGTGCATGCAATCTTGTCGAGTTCAATGCCAAAAAAACGCAGGTGTGTGCATTCACAGCAAAGGCGTCGCCTTTCCTTTCCCATCCCACTCTTCAGAGCACCCCACTACCGATTAAGGATAGCCTAAACATCCTTGGCATGGATGTTCGTAGCAACCTAAACCAGCGGGACTACATTGAGAGCGTCATTAGAACTGCATCCCGTAAACTCGGAGTCCTGAACAGAGTGAGACGATTCTTCACGCCTGAGCAGCTCTGTCTCTTGTATAAGACACAAGTTCGCTCGTGTGTGGAATACTGCTCTCATCTCTGGGACGGTTCCGCTAAGTACCTACTCGAAGCTCTTGACAGGTTGCAGCGGCGTGCTATCCGTATTATTGGAAACCCAGAGGCAACTTTGACCCTTGAGCCTCTCCAATTGCGTAGAGACATTGCCAGGCTAAGTGTTCTCTATCGCTTCTACAATGGGGAATGCTCTGACGAGTTATTCCAGCTTATTCCACCCTCACCTTACCACTCCCGTACCACGCGTGCTGGACTACGGCGTCACCCACACACAATTCAACATTTGTTGGCCCGAACTAAAAGGTTCGGTGACTCGTTTCTTTGTCGTACCATCCAGACGTGGAACGCTCTTTCAGCACATGTGTTTCCTTCCTCATAAAGTCCCGGGTTCTTCAAGCGGGGCGTGAAAAGGCATTTCTGCAGGCCTTCAAGGTGAGGATGGCCAGCCCAGTGATTCGTTTGAATGACTGGGCTTGTCAACCTCATATCTGGACCTCACGACCGCTTTCCATCAGGTGGAGTGAGGTCATCTTGACGGGCAATATAAAAAAAAAAAACATAAATATCATAATAATATGAATATATAAATACACAGTATACAGACAGACATAATGCGACTCTAACACCGCGTCGGAGTAGTTTCCTGCTGAGAAGACCCGACGAGAAAGCAAATTAGAACTCAAACTCAAACTCAAACTCAAATAACTTTATTCAAATAGACTGTATCAGTACTTTCAAATCGTCAAATTTACAGCAAAATATACTAAATAATAGACATGAATACCATAATAATATGGATATGTAAATAAACAGTATACAGACATAATGCGACTCTACCACCGCGTCGGAGTTGTTTCTTACTGAGAAGACCCGGCGAGAAACTCAGCAGTTACTCTTTTAAACTTGTTTTGGGTTTACAACAGGCGTTAGTAAAGTACAAGCAGTGTGTCATTTTGATACAAATAAACCTAAAAGAATATAAAACAAAGAGAAAAAACCAACCATAAAAGAATATAATAAAAAGAATTCATTTAAACAATTCAAAAACAAAAATTGTTAGTCAGTACATACATACTAGGTACCTATTAACTCTTACAATAAAACATCTGTTACAATAGAGCTATTTAATCCCGCATCGAGCAGAGCGCTTATACCCAGGCATTTTTATCTATAAGGTAGTCTTTTGTAGTATAATAGCCCTTTTTTAATAAAGCCGTTTTGATGTGATTTTTGAATCTATGTAAAGGTAACTCACAAATTGTTTTTGGAATTTTGTTGTAATAATGTATACCTTGCCCCATAAAGGATCCTAAAACTTTTTGTAACCTAAAGAGTGGAAGTGCAATTTTATCCTTATTCCTAGTATTTCTGCAATGTATGTCACTGTGTTTAGCATAGAGACCAATATTTTTTCTCACCAAAACAATGCAATTGTAAATGTATTGTGACGCTACAGTGAGGATACCAATTTCCTTAAAAATCTCCCTAAGTGAAGCCCGTGCACGAAGCTTATAGATGGATCTGATAGCTCGCTTCTGGAGGATAAAGATGGTTTGTATATCCGCCGCTTGACCCCAAAGTACAATGCCGTAAGACATTACACTATGGAAATAACTAAAATAAACTGAACGAGCAGTATCAACATCTTTTAATAACCTAATTTTTCTCACTGCAAATGCAGCCGAACTAAGTCTGCCTGAGAGAGCTGTTATATGAGGGTTCCATTGCAGTTTTGAATCAAGTGTGATTCCAAGAAAAACTGTTGTATCTACAAGCTTCATAGTATTACCATCAATTTTTAGACTAATGGGGTTATCTTTAACATTAGGCAACTTAAAATTAATACATTTAGTCTTTTTTGCATTAAGCTGTAGATTATTTACTGTGAACCATTGTAAAACCTTTGAAAGTGCGTCATTAACATCATCAAAAAGGTTTTTATTTCTGTCAGTTTTAAAAACTAAAGATGTATCGTCTGCAAACAATACAACATCACAAATATCTTTTAAGTAAAAAGGTAAATCATTTATATATATCAGAAATAGTAATGGACCTAGAATGGATCCTTGAGGGACCCCCATTTTAACTTGTGATCCTGTAGAGAGTACACTGTTAACATCAACTTTTTGAGTTCTTAAACTAAGGTACGAAATTACCAAATCTAAAGCATTATCCCTAACCCCGTAAAAATCAAGCTTGCGTATAAGTGTATCGTGATCAACGCAATCAAAGACCTTGGACAAGTCACAGAAGACGCCAAGAGCGTTCTGTGAATTCTCCCAAGCCCTAAAGATGTGTTTTAGAAGTGCGATGCCAGCATCAGTAGTAGAACGGCCTCTCGTGAATCCATATTGTTCACTGTGTAAGAGATTGTTCTCATAAAAATGGCTTAATAGTTGTTCTTGAATGATTTTTTCAAAGATCTTACTGAGAGCTGGTAGGATTGAAACAGGCCTAAAGTTACCTGGGTCTTGTTTGTTGCCTGATTTAAAAAGTGGTACAACCCTACTGTGTTTCATTAAGTTTGGAAAAACACCTTCATCAACACAATCATTGAATATTGAATATATGAACGGCACGGCTATATGGCTTGTATCACAATACCTTTTTTAATTTAATTGGTTTTTAGAATTAAACTAATTCTTACCATTGCAAAACTAATGAGTACGTTTTTTGACCGAAATATACCTGCCTATCCAATAACTGTACCAAAATAAGTTGCTAGTGTGAAAACCCCGAAACGGGCATAAAACACGTGTATGTTAAAATATAAAAGCGTAATATGAGAAAATATCATTGGGACGAACATATTATGTCCAAATCTTCTTCGCAGACTTAAGGGGGGGAGTTACTGGGTGGCATCAAGACGGTGGGGTTGATGCACACTGGTGCTCACTTGTGTGAACAAAAAAATTCTAAGGTGCGATAATTAATAGATAAACCTACATGAGCTTTGTTTACTAATCAATATTATGAGTTACTAAGTCAAAATAAGAAACTCAAAAACTTTATAAATAATGCCTTAGGTATTATTAATTTAAATAACTTACAGAGCCATTGTTTGTGGATTTGATCTAGATTTACATAATTTCTAATTTGAACCACAGAAATACAACTAAAACATAAAATTCCTAATACCAAACTTACATATTCATGACATTATGCTAAAGTCGCATTTTTTTTTTTAATTGCCCGTCAAGATGACCTCACTCCACCTGATGGAAAGCGGTCGTGAGGTCCAGATATGAGGTTGACAAGTTTTCAAACGAATCACTGGGCTGGCCATCCTCACCTTGAAGGCCTGCAGAAATGCCTTTTCACGCCCCGCTTGAATAACCCGGGACTATACGAGGAAGGAAACACATGTGCTGGAAGAGCGTTCCACGTCTGGATGGTACGACAAAGAAACGAGTCACCGAACCTTTTAGTTCGGGCCAACAAATGTTGAATTGTGTGTGGGTGACGCCGTAGTCCAGCACGCGTGGTACGGGAGTGGAAAGGTGAGGGTGGGATAAGCTGGAATAACTCGTCAGAGCATTCCCCAGTGTAGAAGCGATAGAGAACACTTAGCCTGGCAATGTCTCTACGCAATTGGAGAGGCTCAAGGGTCAAAGTTGCCTCTGGGTTTCCAATAATACGGATAGCACGCCGCTGCAACCTGTCAAGAGCTTCGAGTAGGTACTTAGCGGAACCGTCCCAGAGATGAGAGCAGTATTCCACACACGAGCGAACTTGTGTCTTTTACAAGAGACAGAGCTGCTCAGGCGTGAAGAATCGTCTCACTCTGTTCAGGACTCCGAGTTTACGGGATGCAGGATTTATTAATAAAAAAAACATAACATCATCTTACTTTAATACATCTCGCCAAACTGCAGGAGGAGTTTGTTGACAAGTTAACACTATTTTTTTTAAGGAACAAAAACATGACATTGTGTCAAAAAAGTTTTCACTAAACCAAGTATTATATAAGTGTTATTAGCAATCGCAAATACTGCAATTGCTTTATCAACTCAGTTACATGTCCCATTTTAACCGACTTCAAACAAAGGAGGAGGTTCTCAATTCGACTGTATGTTTTTTTTAAAAACATGTTAAGGTCAGAAGATTTTAAAATAACCTGGCATTGATTGATTATCTGACCATATGAATAAAAACAAATGTATCATTTACTAACGCCTAGACAAAGAAAGAACAAAATTCTTGTAATTAAGAATTGTACCATAATTGGCGCTCTGGGAAAGTAGGTAGTAGGTACTCTTAAGTCCTGACGTTGCGTTAGTGTCTAGTCTAGTCGAATAATATTTAAGTTTCGTGAACTATTTTATTGCCTCGCAGTGTACGTTTACCTTTTTCTAGGTAAAGGGTGGTTGGAATCAAGAAATATCATAATAGGGCGGCGCTGAGCGGGATCCGCGGGCCCGTCTCTATTTTTATTTGTAAGGAGCCGAGCCGCAAGGTGGGCGACTCATTTTTAAAAAAACGGGTAAGTAAGAAATCATACTTTTTAAAGAAACTACTTTTTAACTTATTAGCAATGTTTTGTTTCACATGTTTTGTTATACATCGTAGCCTAGTGGTTAAGCACTCCAACTCGGATCGCAGATCGTGTGGTCCCGAGTTCAAATCTGGCAAGAACCAAAATCTTTGTGTTCATTCTTTAATTTCCGACTAACTCTCCGGTGATGAAAAACATCGAAAAAAAACCAAACCAACCTGTATAGCGGCGGAAGGCCACCTACCACCTACCAAATTGGGTTCTAATACCATTGGTGAAAAGTCGCACTCTGAGTGTTCCGTTCACCATGACGGCAACAGTAACTTGCCTCTGACTACCCCGTTTGGGATAAAGTCGTGATGGTATGTTTTGTTACACAGTTCAGTATAATCTGTAACTACACTATTCAAACTACATCAATATTTTATGTTTCAATTAATTTTAGATTTGCATCAAATTAACATAAGTTCTTCTAATTTAAACCTCTAATGTATTTGTGAATGGGTGTCAGGCTCACATATTGATTTCCAGAGGTACTACGAAAATATTCAAGGAGCACTCACTTGCAATAGACGTCAAACTTAAGGCCAACGATGATTTTAAGTAGTGTCTAAGCGTTTTGTCCCTTTTTAGGATAACTCCTTAACTGGCCTCCTCCTCCTTTGACTGGCCTGTTGGCGCAATGGCAGCGATCCTGCCTTTAGCGCCGGAGGTCGTGGGTTCGATCCCCACCCATGACAAATATTTGTGTGACGAACATTTATATTTGTTGTGTGTCTGGGTGTTATTATCTATTTAAGTATATATTTAGAAATATTTAAGTATGTTTATCAGTCTCTGACGCCCATATTACAAGCTCTGCTTAGTTTGGGGTCAGATGATCTTGGTGTGAATTGTCCCAGATATTTATTTATTTATTTATTATTTATTACTCCGTCCAATAAAGCAAACACAATTTTTTAATAATGACCTTTGACTATTACATTGATAAACTATAGGTGTTATCAAAAATTGTACATGTCTCCATTGTAATTGACTTGTTTGATAAAAATCTTTAGAAAACCTGTAAACCTGTTTACGTGATGAAATGGTTACAAGGTTAAACTTCTTTGAATTCTAAATTGTTCAGGTCGTGTTTTTTTCAAACAGAAGTTAGGAGTTTCTCGTACCCAGCCTCGATGGAGACCGCGCATTATTACCGATAAGTATATGTGGCGCTGAGACCGACTGTGGATTTTGAATAATATATTATTTTCTTATGTAAAATGCCCGATTACTCCCATCCCGAGATTTTTGCCGCACAAAGAGATCTCTTTTATGGCACTTTATATGTTTTTGTTCTAAGATTTCTGTTATTTTACTCGCACGCGGCGTTTTGAGGGCTCTTCATGGAATGAAAAAAGTTTTCGACGTCTACGCTGAATGAGAACATACTTTTTCTGCGCATTACTTACTGAGAATGTTCATTTAAGTACGCTTTTGTTGGAACTAAACGGTATATTTAGAAAGGAAAATATTTTAATACATGCCTAACTTATTTATTCCGGCCACTAATAGTTTTGCGTTTATTTAAAAAGACTACTACTAAGTTTATCCTTTTAAACCTACGAGAGTCAAAGTCCGCCCATGTGGCACAACTAATAACAAGAAATAAAAAAGGAATTATGTGATTCAAAATTAAAATATAAAAACGAATATTAGTCAGGATTTTGACTTTTGGAGAAGGAAATAACCACATACAGAGCTAACTCTTGGCCATAGCTCGATGACTGGCAAATGGCTTAGTAAGAAGTAAAGGAGGTTCCAGCACTTTATGTAAAGTGGTCAGTTTTATTTGAAATAGGAATTCAACTGCAGTAACTTTTTAAAGTGTGCTTTAGAATTAGATAAAATTCCTATTAATTGTTGTACTGACTTACATTGTTATACTTTAACTACTGTGGAAAAACTTTAGAAGTAGGATAGCTCTGCTGTTTGTAGGCAGTTTAGCAGCCTTTTTGCTATCGGAAGAAGGGGTTCCTTTGGAGAAATAAGTAAGAAAAGAGGTCATCCAATCAGTTGTAGCCATTGATTTCAATGATGAATGCCTTCGCCTAACCTAGGGTAAGATAGTTAATACATCCACCACGTAGTCCTATTAAATACCTGTAAAAATCCCAATCAAACGTAAACTCAACATTAACAGTGTCTCAGGGAGTTGCGTATCCGTCAACCCCCTGTGGCGGGTGACCGCGGCCGCACCCCCGCGTAAAAACCGGTATATTATTTTATTATCTGAAGCCAGCCAGCACAGGAGACGGCAATATCACCGTATATAGATTCGATTTTCTACGTGAATTCGTTTCACGGCCTTCATAATGCGACGTATAAAACTGGGGACTTACGGACCCCGAAACCAATTTTGGGTTATGACCCGACGACTCTCTGATAATATTCCCGGGTTATTAGGTACGGATAGGAGTTTTTACTATGGCTATTTTTTCCGCTGACGCTGGATTATTGGGAGCTGGTTTACGATATAGGTTTTTACCGAAGCTTTTGCAGGTCTTTGTTTTATGAGATCGGGCAGTGCGGTTTACGTCAGCAGTATAACTTTTGGTGATTGGTGGAACGGAAACTGAGCTGTTGGGGCAAACAGGTTTTACTTTAAAGGTTTGAATGGAGACCATTTGGAGGTGGGAACGGATGACCTGAAAGGTCATTCGATTGCAGTGAATGCCGGAAGCCTGAAACCACCTGCTCTGGTAGGTAATTTAGGATGACTGATGTATAGTAACGCCTCGGCGACTGAGTGATGGTTAAAGATCCAATAACTACTCATTAATTGAACAGACGTATTTATATTAATGATGACGAGGGAACAGTATATTGGGCTAATTAGGCGTTTGTGATAAAATGCATGTGAGCATGCGTTTCATACGAGCTTATACGATGCAAAAAAAGGAAATAAAGCTCATGACACATGATTTATTTTCCAAATACCTCACATATCGCTGCAATTGACAGCACCAACGTTTTTTGCGTGTCGCTTTGAATTTAGCGATTTCTTCTAGCACGTAAATGGTGTTCATAAAGCACTACATTGTTCTCACTCCGCATGGTCACGTAACATCTGAAGCACCATTTGTACTTACGTCGAACCGAAGTGTGTCGTAAAGGAGATCGCTTTAGCGGGGACGCACGTGATCTGACGCCGAACGAGTTGCTATTGTTGTAAGTCGATGGTGATTTTTTAAACGAAATATAGTAAAGGAAAGTAAAGTTAAACCTATTAGCCATTATGTAAATATACCACTGCTTGTAACGAAATTATTGCTACACTTGATGGGCTATAGCTGAACCACCTGCTGGTCACATAGGAGTCAGTATCACACACTGATAACCTGGGATTTCCAAACCGCATCACGCTTTTACTGTTCGACCCCTGTACCCCTGGAAATTTCAGTGAGATAACATTATTTTTTTCAATGTAGGTACTTTTTTAGTAATAATCAAAATATGGTGATGTTCATTCCCAGTAAGTAATTCTACACCTTCCGACTGATTTCTAATTGATTACAAAATTAACAAGCGCAAAACCTTGAAAAACAATAACTAAGTACCGCTTCCTTCGTCTGGTTTCCTCTAGAAACGAATTGAACCTGGTATCGGTATGTTGTTATCAAATCGCCTCTCACCCTCTGACATAGTGGTCTACGACTGCAGTCTCACGATAGAGGAAATACTACCACGGCAAAACGCATTGTACGTACTCCCCCCTACCCCACACCCCCTTTGTAATCTAAAAATCTATCTGAGCTTTCACTTGGCATGATATACGTCGCATCTTGTATCTTGCGGTCCGGACAGTGGCTTAGCTAAGCCTCTGGGACGGGGTTATGCGTGTGTAGCCAATATGTAGTATAACTAGGTGGGATATCGGTATCGGTATCCGTTATTGAATAGATAAATAAATAAATATCTGGGACAATTCACACCAAGATCATCTGACCCCAAACTAAGCAGAGCTTGTAATATGGGCGTCAGAGACTGATAAACATACTTAAATATTTCTAAATACATACTTAAATAGATACTATAAAGTATAAGTCATTGCTGCTATTGATATGCTATGGCTTATTCATCATGCATGCCAAATACTGGTTGTATTAGCGATCATAAACCTGAGATATGTCCCGAAAACCAAAAAACATACTCTGTTTGACCTAGGATTCTAACCCTGACACTCGCCATTATACTCATATACGAGTATGTCATTATCATCGGTATAACTTAAACAGTATTTTAGTTTTTTAGATTAATGTTTAATGCTGGTTGAATTCTCTGACGACACGATTGGCATAGTGCGCTGTAGCACGGTTTCTCGCCTCGATTTTCGTAGTGTTCCTGGTTTGATTCCCGGTCGGGTCAATTCAGGAAACGATCTTTTCTGAATTGACTCGAGTCTGGGTGTGCTGGAAGACGGCCCGCCAGGCCATAATAAGCCATTATTTCCTTGTGTGGTACCTCGTAACACAGGGATATTAATCCCTACTTCGAGACCATTACAAGAGGTGTGTTTTGTTGTCTGGCGCATTTTTTTTTTTCAATTTGCAGTAAATTTTTCGAACGGCGACCACGACCTGGAAGACTCAGAGTAGGTAGGACATCCACGCGGTGGACCAATGACTTGGTGCAAGTTGCAGGAAGCCACTGGATGCAAATGACCTAAAGCCGCTTACTGTGTCTTACTGATGAAGGCCTATGTCCAGGAGGGGACCTTTAAAGGCTGTTGATGAAATTTTACTAAATTGGTAATTCTACCGAAGATATCCATCACAAAACCATGAAAAACATTAAGTAAAGGTGCTTCATTCCGTTTAGTTGCCTTTAAAATTAAGAGGTGATTAACGTTATGAGTAAAGTCTAGATCAACCTAGTGCCAGAATATTCGTATCTTGTATTGTGCGGTCCGGGCAGTGGCTTAGCCAGGTCTCCGTAACCTGTGGGATGGGTTTAAGCGTGTGTAGCCAATATGTAGTAAAACTAGGTGAACTAGGACCAGCTACGTAGGTTAGGTGAAATAAAAGCTGCTGGTTTTACTTGTTACAATACATTCTTATAGATAGATATACTTTATTGCACAAAATAGGAATAAAAACAGTTGTATTACATAAAACAAGCAATTTGTACAATTTAGGCGGCCTTATCGCTAGACAGCGATTTCTTCCAGGCAACCTTTGGGTAGAGGAACTTTTTAAAGCATGAGCTTTGTGTGGAGTGAAAATAAATCTATGAGAAAAACAACAAAAAATAATAATAATATAAATACTTCAATCAATCAAGATTATATACCTACAAATAGATATAAAACAAATTTATATATCTGTATATACAAAAAAAACCATACATAATACAATAAACATACATATACCATACACACACACACAAAGAATCATTATGGCAAGGACGTTCTAAACTGATGGAAAAACTAATTACTTCGAAACATCGAAATTGAAATTATTGTAACTTGAACAGGCAGGGTATTGTATGATAGGATTTGAACCACATTCTTTTTAAGCGAGAGTTTTTGACTTTTTTCATTTATTTATATTATATTTGCTTCAAATTGACAAGTTCAATAAAGTATAAATTTTATAAGTGTATTTTTGGTTGAGTGTTAATTTTATAAGCACCTAAAACCACTACTGCTAGTCCTCCTAATGAACAAATTAAGCATTCCTGACAATAAAAATCATCAAATTCATGAAGAAATGCTGTGAAAAAATTCTGTGCATAGAAATATGGTCAGTAAGGTTTAAACCTAATCCTTTGACATCTCTACAGAAGCCCTACCGTCGCCTGCACTCTCTGTTCCAGACACAGAGATATAAATAGTCGGAAGGGACATCCAAATTAATCTTATTTAATTTAATGAGAGCGTCGTGGCCTAGGGTATGCGCACCCTAACTCGGATCGTGGCTCGTGTGGTCCCGAGTTCAAATCTGGCCAGAATCATTTTTGTGTTCATTGTTAATTTTTCGACTAACTCTCCGGTAAAGGAAAATATATCGATAAAAACCAAAGCAACTCTAATAACGGCAGAAGGCTCACCACCTACCACGTAGGGTTATAATACGCTTGGTGAAAAGTGGGCTACTGAATCTCCTATTCACCATGATAGCAACGGCCACTTCCCTTTGACTAACCAAACTTGATGGCATGATATGGTATGTAATATTGATACAAAATGGTTTCATGTCATAACAAAAAATGATTTTTATTGATACTAAAGACACTTGTAGGGCGCACTTTTGAAATCCCATACAAATATTTAACTGCAGTTGATTCTCGTCAACGTAAACCCATGGTAAAGGTTTGGGACACTGGTTTTGCGAGTAATCTTTCAATTAATAACATAATAAATTTTACCACGTAAAACATGTATAATGAAATCGGTAATTTATTTAAACCGTTAGTGGCACATCTAGCGGCATTGCCAACTATGTCCACAATAAGGCGTTTTTACACGTTCCCTGATACATTTCTTTCTCAATGCATCTTCGGGGGAGATATTATTTGCGATATCGTCGCCGGCGTTATGAATACAGAGTGTGCTTTAATAAAGTAGTTTGTTCCGCACCTTCGTTTTGGATTTGTCGCTTTTTGCATTTGCTGATATTGATCTGTGATGGCAGTAAAACCAACAACGCAGAATCATATTTTAATGCTAGAGAAAGAGGACTCAGTTTTCTTTACGAGTAAATAAATTCTGAATAAAGTTGAGTAAAAGAATAAAGACCGATTGTAAATGGTTAAAAATAAATAAATTATATCTTGCTAGATAATTAACTGAGTGAAAACTAATGTTCAATTACATTTAGAAATAACATTATATAAAAACAAATATTGATCTTAATATTTTAGTTGATAAGGTATTTTAGTGTTATTTAACAAAATTTATGCAGTTAATTTTCATGAAATTAGATATTTAAAAAGTTTTTTTAAGTGAAAGCTATTTATCATTATTTCTATGAATGCCAAGTTTGCTTGTTGGAGTAATAACAAGGCTAAAAACTAATGTCCAGAACAAATTAAGTAAATGAAATGCACTTTCGATTTCCAAATTAAATTAGATAATACTTCAAAAGGAATTGCCGCTAGTTTCGTATTAAATTAAAGTGCAGTATGTTCAGAGTCTAATATTAAAATTATATGAGCGTGACTGTACAGTCGCTCGCAAACCTACTGAATACTTTGGCTTTTATGAGCATGGGCGAGGGTTGATAATTATTAGATCTGATTCTGCCGCCGGTACCACCCTCGTATTGTGACGCCAAATGGCCGATTTTTTACATTCAATTACTGTCCCTATTTCGTTATGTTGTATATAAATTGGCCTGTCTGCCTGTATGAATGAGTCGCAGCACGTTGTGGGTGTGTGATAAATGGGCTGTTGTGGAGACGCTATTGGTAGATGGGTGGACATTTTAGTTTTGGGTTAGAAATTTTGAGGGAATAGGTAAAGCATCTAAGTTTATCATTATTTATTTGTGAGCAGAACAGAATTTTGGTATAATATTGAGAAAAACATACTAACATACTACTGAACAAAGATCTCTATCACAATTTCATGGGTACTATACAATCGTATTTTATGGTATTGGCATACACCATTAAAACACCTACATATTATGGGCTCTACCTACTGGTTTTCGTTATAATGAGTTGTCCAAACATAGCAGAAATAGGGCAAAGCTTAGTTATTTACAAAGATTTTTTTTTCCTGAGGGCCTTATAAGATAAGATACTCTTTATTGCACGAAAACAGAGGGAAATATCAAATATTACAAAGAAAGTTGACGTACAATTTAGGCTGTGTCTAATATCTGTATCTAATAAGGCTTATAAAAACAATAAAAGTGTTTGTTTTACATTTTGCTAAACATTACTTAGCCAAAGTTACTTAAAAACATTGTTGGCCAGTCAAGTTCGTTTCGCCAATTCGAACCAGACATTCGTTCAATTCAAGGGCAGATTCAACTTCCCTCTTTCCGAACCAGTAATTTCCAATGAGTTTTTCCTCGATCCCACCAAGTCCCCTTGATCCTGCTAGGATTATTGGCAAGCCGGGATTACTGGAGAAAGAGACTGGATGGGCGACCATTGTCGAGGCAGGGTAGGGGCATTAAATATGCAGGTATCGAGATTCGATGTGTTGATATTGTGTTATGGTTTTAGAAATGGAAGGCGTTCTTTGAAGTAGACATTATTTTGTGATAGGAGCATGCGCTGTCGCAAAACTATTCTTACTATTTTACACAAGATATTATGGTGTAAGTTCCACATAAAAACATACAAAATTTGAAACAATTTACAGAATCTTCATTATTATATTAAATTGAACATCTCTTTTCATCGATCAATTTTCAAAACCACATGGAAAGTCACCGTGTTTGATAAAAAAAAAAAAATTAGCCTTAAATAGCCTAATAAAAATACATTATCGATGTGCAAAAATTTTGTTTAAGTTGTAAATAATAATTAAAAACATAATGTGCATACATTTGACGACCGACTTGGTGTAATGGTTAAGAAGTTGGCTACTACACCAGAGATCGCGGGTTCGATCCCCGCACAGTACAAACATTTGTGTGCATGAACATGTCTGTTTGTACTGGTCTGGGTGTCTCCTATGTATAATAAGTATGTATTTACAAAAGAAAATGTATTTAAGTATGTTTATCCGTTGTCTAGTATCCCCTAACACAAGCTTTAATTAGCTTACTTTGGGGCTAGATGGCGCTGTGTGGAATAATGTCCAGGGATATTTGTCCAGGGATATTTATTTAACGCTGCATATGAGAGCACTAGTTATACACAAATAGTACGCATGCCATGCATGGCATAAGGCTAATAACAAATTGAAGACTGAATTAAAAAAGCAATGACCCACTTGGCTATAGACGCAACAGATCCACCGTTAAACAAACCGATGTACAGACAGACCCGCAAGCTGTCGCTAAAATCAATGGGTTTTTATTATTAATGGCCAACCCTTTGTCGCCGGCACCAATCGATTCCCGAACCCCGTCAATACAATGCACATTTTAAAATTTAAAATCGGATATCTGTATGGCGTTTTTTATGCGGCTACGATGCATTTTTAACCCTTCACCGTATGTCTCTTGCAGCTATGGCTCTCAAACTTTGTGTCCTTAAATAGTCATCATCATCATTTGTAGGCACGAGACGTCCACTGCTGAATATAGGCCTCTTCCACAGATTCATAAAGCGAATGGTTGCAGGCGGTCTGCATCTACCTTCCAGGTCGTCCGTCCACCTTGATGGCGGGTGTCCCACCCTGCGCCTAATTTGAAACTAAATAAAACCGTTACCTAAATAGTACCGTTGTTTTTTGTTCGTGACACGAAAATGAGTTGGTTTTTATGAGTGTAGTGTTATCATTTTTTATTATATAATACTTAAAATAGTAACAACGACACCTAATGTTAGTTATTCTTTACCTAAATATTGGAAACAGGAAAAATTAAGATAGTAAAATTTAGTGGTTCATGTCCCGCGTGGTAGGTACTCAGCAAAAGTTAATATATCTGGTATCTCTATTAACTATTTCAAATTATTATGCTGATTGCGGCATATCCGGATCCGGCAACTTTGCAGGATTTGTTTGGTCTACAATATTTTTTTTCTTTGTGCATGAACTTGATACAGTGTATTAGTGCAAATAGAGATTCCTTAATGAATATAAAGCATTTGTATATTGGACAATGTTGAGAGCCGGTGTCCCAGGATTGTGTAACCGGCGGTGTCTGTACGTGACAATTTAAACAAATTCTGGGCCATTTGGCTTCTGGGGTGGCGGTTTTTTGAGCTCATTTTGAATAAAAAAACGGCATCGAGCCAGCTTACCCAGCGGATGCGGGACTAGTGTGCTCTCATCTCTTAGAATTGTTGTTTAGATATACAAAATAGAAAGATATAAACAAAAATAAAGTACTAACGATAAAGATACTGCTGAACTTTGGATTCACAGGTGCTTGTTTTGCAATTAACATCTTTCGAGTTGATATCTCTGTCTATCGATATATTAAAATACCTAAGGTTTTAGTGCAAAATGGTATAAACGAACCCCGCAAGTGTGTCGGCATGTTACTTAAAACATGAAATTAAAAAGAAGAACTACCAATAGTTAACGAAAATAAGAATATTCGATTTTCTGAAATTATGACAAACTTGACTTATTAATTAGGGTACGTCTATGGTTTGCATCATTGAAATCAAGTCACTGCTAACCAAGCTAACTTTGAGATATATGACTCAAAAAAACGCTTGTAAAAAATGCCCCAGTGCAAGGTGTGCAGATTTAACATTGCAATATTTATCTAAACTTTAACTAAACAGTGGAACCCACTATGGCATTACCCCCCATCGTGCAGTAATTCCTGCCACCGCGGGAAGGTGATGGACTCCCATAGTGACGTAATGAGGTGGGGGCAACAAATGGGTCCTATGAAAATATCTTACATTTTGAATAACGCATGTTAAAATCAAGTATGTGCCGAACTTATGTTTTTTTGAGTTATTATTTAAACGTTTAGGAAAATGATATTATGTCCTATTCAGTGATGTGACACTGTAAAACTGTAATTTTTTTAACTAACAAAAACCTCATAATAAAAGTTAGTTATAAAATCCAATTTTAACTTTAATTAAATTCTTCATCTATCTATATATTTATATTTCTGTATATTTCTCTATCTACATTAAAATGTATTATATAATTAAGAATCAATATTGTTGCCCGCCATTCCATCTGTACGATTAATCACAACATGTGAGCCACATCCAGGAGTGATTATCCGTGAAAGCATGACAAAGTCTAACAAACCAGTGGACGAGTTTACCCGAACTTTAACGAATGCCCGTGAAGTCGCGATTCTTTTGACCCAACCGCTGTGCGAAGTATTCACGCTTACCTACGTTTGTTTTAATTTGTTGTGTTGGCTGGCGATCTATTGCTTGCATTTATTAGAGTTAATGTTTAATTTTATAGATGTGAATACGAATGCCCAAACTATTTAATTTATACCTATTGTAAAAATATTCTCATGTAAGTGAATGTAATTCTTTTGAGAAAATAAAGTTCTTAAACAAGTATAGTATCTGAATCTCTTATTGAATATACCATATATATTTTTATATATAATCACCCGCTATAATAGGTGCACAACTGTTTTTTAATTGATACAAAAAGTGCGCTTTTTCACTACTGAAAATTGTAGGGATGTTGACTGACACATGATTTATTTAAAGACAGTATTTAAAAACCTTTAATTACATTTTAAGAATATATTAATTCGTCATAAATTAAAGATAATTAATATATTTCAAATTGCGTTACATAATACCTATTATTACGTGACTGCGAACGCTCATCGAAGAACGATGACGTCACTGACCACGAATAAACTGACTGACTGTCAAACCCAAGTTAAAATCAGTTTTTTTTTTTTGCACCAGACAACACACCTCTTGTAATGGTCTCGAAGTAGGGATTAATATCCCTGTGTTACGAGGTACCACACAAGGAAATAAGCTAGGGGCATCTCCCAGCACACCCAGACCCGAAATTTGACAGAGCGCGAGATTTTTTATCGGTCTGTGACGTAATTATAATCACGTGACAGTTTGTAGCGTTTTGGCGGAAATTCTAAAAACTGATTTGAATTACGTATTTTTTTTAGTGTAACTTGACGTGATTTTTACTGAAATTATTATTTTCGTTTTCAAATGGAACAAAATCAACTCCAAAAATTAGTCAACATCCCTATTCGCTTGCGTAATAATTCTAGGAGCTTTCATTTTTGGGCACAACATTGAAAAGCGTTTTATGACAATTTTGATATGTGTCTCTTATATGTCGCTATAGAACGAACTTTATTGGCGTTCAGGAAAATACTTATGTACTCAATGCATGATTTTCATTACATTATATTATGAAGAGTAATGATTTGAATGAATAGGCTCCGAAACTACTATACCGGTTATTAAAATTCTTTCACCAATATAAAGATATATTATCAGCAAGTGACATGGGCTATATTTCTTTTCTATTAAGGCTATATATTGAAGGGAGAAACAGTCTACGCGTGCGAAGCCGCTGACGGTCAGCTAGTAATAAACTTCTTTAGACTTTAATGAAAACCCAATAAAATAATTACTATTTCAATAAAATTTCATAAGAGAACAAGTACTTGTAGAAAGAAAGTAGGTATTCATTGATCACAGGATAAATATATGGTACTAAAACCACCCTAAAAAAATCGCGAGATATTTCACAAACTTTTTCTATAAAAACCAACATTAGGTCCATCTTCGCTACATTTTTTCCCACATACATACAACATGAATTCGCAAGTCAGCATTGTGGCGACAACCCTATATGTTACCCTCATCTTATCAATCTCCAAGAAAAACCAAATTTCACACGTGGAATGTATCCATCGACAGCTAACATCGCAACCATTCATAGAGTCTCTAGCAAAAGCAGCAATGTATCTAAAACATCTCTATTTATTGCGCAGGTTTTAACCCCAAAATGCTCGTGGTCCAAATTCTTATTGTACCGAGCATTGCGAAATCATTAATCAGTCTGAGCGAGAATCATCAATATAACATTATAGAGGATACGTCCAAGTATTCGATTCGAATATTCGATGTATCGATTACGTATCGGTAATTCGATTACGCAAGTATTGTGCGGAGGCAGTCCATCATTTTGTGAAAAATGCTCGTGTCATTATGCTGTTCCCAATTCATAGGCCTCGCGATATTGTACAAATTTATTCCTCCAAAAGAGCGATAGTTCATGAAAACGTCTTTTTCCTTAGTGTGTCAGGCTGTACTTGCGCGCCAAGAGCCAATTTAATTCCTAAAACATAATTGGATTATGTTTTTAGCAGTTTTACAATACTCTACTTTCCATCTTAAGATTAAAATTAGAAAAATTTAACCTTGGTGCTAGGGATCAAGCGGGACATGGAACATAGAAAGTCTTATGTTTGAACATATTTTATTTAAGCGTTTTTGAATTCAAGGGCAGTACCTATCTGCTTTTTATTTTTTAAGGAACATTAAAACTAAATAACGTTAATTTTTCATGCAAAAATGCTTAGTATTCGAACCAGGGGTCGACACCTAAGATATCATAGGCCGGCACAAAATCCACAGGTATAGTTACTTCAGTCTGTACTCAAAAGACGTCTTGCCATTGTAATATTCAAGGCATCTTTTAAAATTTAGTACGGAAAATATAAGCAGTATGTGGCGGCTAGCTAGACTTTGAGCGTTCATCCGTGACATATAAGGTTTCATGTAGGGTTGATCTTATGAAGATATTGGCTAAGCGCGAGTTATAGGAATATGTACATTGAGGGTTCTTTATATGCCACGTCTATGTCGAACTATAGTACCAGAAAGAATACAGCCCGAAATACACAATATGCACCAGACAATATGCAAAATGCCCTTAGCTGACATGCCAGTAGCTGACACGTGACAACAGTAGCCAATCAAATAGTGTAAAATCTGCTGGATCTTGACAGTACACCATTCGATTGGCTTCTGCTGTAACGTGACTGCTAATGGCGCGAACGACACCAAATTATCCAATAAAATGTATTTGTATTGCAGTGAAGGCTACAGTAAAGCCGGGTGATGACACTCAGTCATAGTTTTCAGGAAATAGCAAAAAACTCTATCAGTACTAATTCCTTTCCTATTCTTAGTTTCCCTTTAGAAAATGTGACATGTGCAACTGGAAGTCCGCGTCCGACGCCGTTAGTCATCCGCAGAGTGGCATCCTGAGGGAAATTACGGGTCGACGCGACCGTGGTCGCTGACAGGTTGGTTTTATGTGACGCTCGGGCTTCACTGGGCAATGGAAAATGTTTAGTAGAAAAACGTAAAAGTTATGTTGAGTTTTATCATTATTAGAAACACACAGGGTCACTAGCACGGCCACCGTCTAGAGACTAGTGATTGACGCGATCGTTTGTGGTTGAGGTCAAGACATTAGACGCCACCACTAAATGCAGGACAGCCCAGCCCGGTGACTGTGGCCAAGTGTGTCACGAGACACCCCTGCTGTACTGACACAGTTTTTAAGCAATAAATTATGTGATTCTGAAGAGCAAAAAGGTTTTGATTCCCGCACTAGCACGAATGTCTGCTCATGAAACACATTCTGCGTTGAGGGCGTATGGCAACTAAGGTAACACAAACTCCCAGGGTTTGTGTCACCTTAGTTTCCATAACACAAGAAAATAACATTCTTTAGGACGAAACGAAGTCAAGATAATGTAATGCCGACGATTTGTAATGTGTTGCCTCATTTATATTGATATCTATAGCACGTAGAACTGCAAATAAAGTTCTAGAAAAAACCTAGTGTATTTGTCTCAAACGGCTTTTTCGGCTGAGCACGGCTTACGTGTACGGAATGGTCCCGTTAACACGCGAGATACCTAATACGCCGACAATTTCCCACACCACACAAAGGGTTAAAAGGACCGTCTCCATTGTAAGAGGATATCTAATTTCCTCCGAAGCAAAATTGGCGTAACATTGCCAAGGTAGTTTTTTACTTTTTTTGTGCCACTAACCCTTTTCGACGGCGCCTTTGTATATTTTTTTGAAGCGCAAAGAAAAGGCGGTTAGTTTATATCCGGCTTCTTTGACGTTTGGAGGGTTGACCGATGTTCTCAATGAGTATTAATTATTTGAAGTGGGATTTGGTTTTTGAGTGGGTTGACGTCATTGTGGGTGGATGACGAGTATTGTATGGCTATGAGAAAAGGAGTCTTACCGTTTCGCTAGGTTTTGAAGTCCAATATTGCAGAGTAAATTGAAGGTTTTTATTTGCTACGAGTATCTCATGCTGATGCATGCTCACAGCAGTCAACGTTGATGCTTTTATTATAGTTACTACTTTTCTCGAATTCTCGATACTGTTATAATAACCCAGTTCCCAATTAAAGATCTGTTAGGCTATAAATTGTGTTTTTTCCTCTTTTTTAACTAAATACGAATTTCTTAAAATCTAAAAAGAGTGAACAATTATTTAGCTTCAATAATGTAAAGTAGGAGCCATAAATAAAGGTAATCTTTAAAGACATTGAATAGAAAGCTATTAATTTTCACACTTCACCAGCCAACGTGTGATCCGATCAAGCAAGATGGCGCAAAAAAATAATTTCACGCACATCAGGAAGCATCTGCCATCACCTGCTAGTAACCCTTGATTACTGACTTGGGCCTCTTCGACCCGAAGCGGATCTAAAAGGGTTCCATTGTTTGACGAACAGTTATATTACGGTAAGACCAGGTGGCTAAGGGTTACATCTTCCGAGTTCTCACGAGATGATAGCGGATTTTGCTATTTTTTTCTCGAAAGGGTTAAGACGACGCAACTGTGTTTGCTAAGGGTTAGAAGGGTCAATCACTTAACGGGTGAGGTATTTTTAATTTCAATTTTTAAGTCTGTAATGTGATATTAGTACGATTAGTTTCAAACTTCTTGCCAGCAGTTCGCCTAAAATTTCAGCCCCTTTTTAGCTATTATTTTCCTTATTTCTTTAAAAACACAGTTAATTGTGTCGATCTTAATATTATAATTTGTTTTACGATCCATCAATAAGTAAATGTAAGAATATACAGAATGGCCTAGATTCAGTGGTCCAAAAAGTGTTTTTTCGCGTGTTTTAACATTGTTACCTATCGCGAAAATGGGTTACCTTCGTTTCAGCAAAAAACAACGACCAAATCATCAACATGGTCTAGGGATATTTCAATTAAACCTGAATAACTAAAATTCTATTAACTTTTCGTTAAGACACCTACACCTTGTTTAATAGCATAACTAATCTGATAAATAAACTTTTAGATAAAGTTAAATTTTAAAAAAACTTAGGAAAAGAGGAAAAACTCAGACAAAGTTTCAATCTTAACTTTATTTTTGAAACATCTGAACCTAAACAAAACAACTATTTTTTTTATAAAAATTGTTGAAAACTTAAAATTAATAATCTGTGGATCCACCTAAGGGATCCACCTCAAAACAAGGGTGTCAATATCCTGTTGTGGAATACTGTCCCAAGTCCTGCTAAGATGCAAGAAAAGGGAGGAAGGAAAATTCCTAAGAGCTCTTCTCTGAAGCATATCCCAGGCATGCTCAGTAGGATTTAAGTCAGGGGGTTGTGCAGGCCAGTCTAAAGCTTGGATATCATGCTGTTGTAACCAACTTGTAACGATACGCGCCGTATGTGGACGGGCATTGTCGTGCATTAGCTGGAAATTTTGTCCCATTTGCTGTCTGTGGGGCAAGATTACAGGCTTTAGCACCTCATCTCGGTATTTCAGAGCAGTCATATTTTCTTGTATCCAAAGAGGTCCGTTCTACCGCCGAGACGAATTCCTGCCCAAACCATAATCGTGCCACCTTGATATGCATGAACTTGTTGTGGGTGCTGCAGTCGATTCCAACGTCCAGGTTCTCTTCAAACGCGTACTCTTGACCGCTTACCAGCAAACCATACTCTCTCTGTAGCCTTTGAACCAATTGCATCGCCGTTACATTTGGTTGACTTCGTGCAGCATTTACTATGAATCGGTTCTGTACATGTGTTGTAATGCGTTGAGGTCCTCGGTGCCGTTCCACCACTTCCACCGTGACACGATAACGTGACCAAAGCCTGAATATAACGCTTTGACTGGTCCTCATGGCTTCAGAAACCGCAATTTGGGTAGCGCCAGCTTGAATCATGCGCACTGCTCTTAACATTTCGTTCCTGGTCAAGTGTTTACGTGGCATGATTTAATGAACACCGGATTTGCGTTTGACAAAGATTTATAGAAATTTATGGAGTTTTAATCAAGTTAGAAGTTCGTGAAGATTTACTTCTTTGGATGAAATTCAATGAGTGCGAATTTCATCTTACCACAAAACCTTTTATATACAAATTTGATTTTAAAAAAGGAACTTAATAATGTTTTTATATTCTGTCATTATTAGTTTTTTTGTAAGGCCAGTACTTTTTAAGTTATTTAAAAAAGTTTTATATATCCCTACACCATGTTGTTGTGTGTATTAACTTAACAAATGAACTCTTCGCAAATAATTGCAACGCAAACCTAATGTTTGGCAAGTGGACGTTTGAACAATAACTCGCCTACCAAACAGTACTTTTACCAATTTTCATTTGGTCAAATATTTCAGTTGGTAGAACATATTTTACGCAAAATATAATAACCCAAATATTTACTCTTGTTTTTAATCTACCCTTTTTACTGAAATAATTGCTTAGTCAATGACAAATAATCATAGAAACTAGAAAAAACTAGAAATTTATTTTGGCAAAACGGCAGGATATGTATAAAGTTTCAAGTTATGTTTTTTTTATAGTTTTAGAATCTTCTCTATTATGTTTGTAAAATGTGAATTATACTCTAAAACAGAATAAATTTCGGCACAAAACTTGTGTATTCATGTAGACAGCTATCGTATTACGAGTATATTACTCATTCGTCTGTATTCACAGGCGATACCAACTTCGGAGGAGCATTCAATAAAAAGTGATATTGGTATATAAACTCCTTGAACAACAAAATAGTAAATACTGGCAGGTAAAGCCCAGCCATTTAATAAAAAAAAATGATTTTGTTTAATTATTTTTAAAATAGAAGTCATTCGTTTTCGTCGTGTCGGAGCGCGGTAATATGAAAACTGGATGAAATTGAAATTCCCGCCGTAATAAAATATCTCTGCCTGAAAAAAAATACTACTGTACAAGTAAATCTAGACTTGAAAGGAACATTAGGGATTATTGCGCCGATTATTCTACGGTTGCGTGGTGGTTTGCCGAGTTTGAGAGAGGAAGAACTTTAACTAAAGACGACCCGCGCTCGGGACGCCCTATGACGGCAGTTACCGGAAAAATGATAAAAAGTTGAAAAAATTGTTATGGCAGATCGTCGTGTTACTGTTCGTTTTGTAGCTGAAGAACTGAAGATTCCGATAGGAAGTATCCATTTCATTATAGATGAACATTTGGGCATGCAAAAAGTATCAGCGCGCTGGGTGCCTAGAATGCTTACAGACGAGCATAAGCAAACAAGACTGCGGATTTCTCAAATCAATTTGGAATTGGTACCACAAGATCCACACGGAAAACACCAGCTTTAAAATAAAAAAATAATTATCAAAATCGGTTGGCGTGATGTTGAGTTATTCGCCCATTTGTCGCGCATATACACACATCAAAAGTGTCTAGGGATCAAGCATTTTTATGCGGATTTCTTGAGATTGAGATGTGGCTTTGTAATAAATTTATGATTTTATAAATTTATATGGATCCTTTTTGGTGTATTTCATAATTTGAAACAGGAACTGTCAATCAAATTCGAGTAAAAGATGAAAATCAGCTGTCAATATTTTCCCTTTAAAAACATACAACGCATTGAAGACATTATTAGTGCTACTGTTTCCCTACTACTGATTAAAACCAACGTTATTATGGAGCGGCGACGTCATTTAAGCAGGGAAGAAATGCTCAGAGCCGTGGGAATGATAGAAGCTGGTTCCCGGCAACGTACTGTGGCTTTAGCTCTGAATACAAGTCAGAGTGTTATCAGTCGACTTTGGACACGTTACCGAAGCACTGGTACCATGGCTGAGCGCCATGGAGAACGGTATCGCTGCAACACACGGAGACAAGACCGATACATTCAAATCACAACTCGAAGAGCTCCAACAATAACCGCCATGATGTTAGCCGTGAGGCTTCATCACTCTTCAGGGAACTTAATTAGCAACCAAACAGTCAGAAACCGCTTGCATGAAGTGAACCTTCATTCCCGAAGACCGCTAAGGGTACCACCTATAGCAATGCACAATCGTAGGATTCGATATCAATGGGCTCTTGAACACGGAAATTGGGCAGAAGAACAATGGCGTTTTGTGTGCTTTTCTGATGAGTCTCGTTTTGGTATGAGACCGGATACAAGACGTATAAGACACTGGAGAACCCCTGGACGCCAACAGCGATTAAAATCCTGCCAGGAAGTCCATCCTTATAGTGGTGGAACCATCATGGTATGGGCGGGTATTTGGATCGGCGGAAGAACTGAGTTGATTTGGATCAGAGGCAACCTCAACGCTCAAATTTATGCTGAGACGATTGTATCAGACGTCATCGTTCCTCTACAAGTGCAAATCGGTCACTTATTTCAGTTAATGCATGATAATGCACGACCGCACACCGCAAGAGTTGTAAGACAGACTCTCGCCGCAGCTAACATCAGTGTCCTGCCCTGGCCTGCTCAGTCGCCAGACTTGAACCCGATTGAGCATGCATGGGATATGCTACAGAGAAGAGCTCTGCCGAATATGGAGGGTATCCAGTCGCAAGAAGACCTTTTTTTGTTGTTGCAACGAACATGGGCGGCCATTCCACAGCGTGATTTGGATGAACTCATTTTGAGTATGCCAAACCGATGTTCTTGTGTTGTTAGTGTTCGCGGTAGTCTGGCATCCCAGCAGTCTGGAGCCCTCAATATTCTAAATACATAAATGCTATAGAAGCTATTCAGAATAAATTCATTAAATACCTCAACTATAGGATGAGTATTGGGAGGAATGACTTCAGCCAAAACGTCGTTCCGTTATCGAAACGCCGTGTTGAAAGAGATCAGGTCTTTTTATTCAAACTTTTAGCTAATTTGATAGACTCTCCATATCTTTTGGGAAATATATCTTTCCGATGCCCCCGGATAAATGCTAGACATCACCGCCTTTTCCATGTGCCTTTAGTAAAGACTAATTATGCTCGCAATACATTTTTGCTTCGTGCTTGTCGAAGTTATAATGCTATTTTCCAAGGTGTAGACTTATTTAATGTTTCGTTGTATGGATTCAAAAAACAAATTAAAGATATTTGTGTTCCATCATAGCTTTCAGTTTTGCATGTAACTGATAATCTTAGTTTTATGTTGTTATTCTCAGATATATATATATTTGTTTAATTTATAGTTAGTAAGTTCCAGTTTGCTCACATTATGTTAAATAATACCAGTGGAAACTTTATTGGTTTAACTTAGATATTTATGTTAAGTTTGTTCTGATATATAACAACTGTCTGTTTCCCAAATAAATAAATAAATAAATAAATAAATAAATAAATAAGTAGAAACACGGATTATTAATTGTTTAAGTTACCCAATAAAATTTTAAAGAAAACTGTTATTTCAGTCTTATTTTCGAACTTTAATGTTAGTGGTTCAAATGTCAAAAATCCCTTTAATAGGAAAATGGCAAATTTCTTTATTAATGCAAAGGTGACTTGGTTTATCGTTACTGTAGACAAACGAAAACACTTTATTTGATGAATCCTTAAAGAAAATTAATATCAATCAGGAGAAAAGTTATTGCAAAAATATATGTTGATCCCTAGACACTTTTGATGTGTGTAGTTTATCTAGATTTAAGACTTTTATGGTTCTCTCATGAATACCACTGTCAGAACTAGAAATGAAACAGAACCACAAGAGAAGCACCAACTTTCAATTATAAGAAGAATTGTCAAAATCGGTTCACCCAGTCGAAAGTTATGAGGTAACAAACATTAAAAAACATAACAGTCGAATTGAGAACCTCTTGTTTTTTTTGAAGTCGGTTTGAAAGAAGACCAATACTTCTTCGTATTTGAACACTTAGCATTCTTCTGAAGACCGCCTCAAGCTTTGAGTGCCGTTTAAAGACATGTTGGTAAATCGTTCATTTATTCATACCCAGCATCTACTTTTAAGACGTGTAGGTTTACTTACACGTGTATTAATATTGAACTTTGATATGGTAAATTGCTGTATCAACTTTATTTGCACAATCCAGTTTACAGAACCTTCCCAAATAAGTTATCATAACTTGTTATAACGTACCGAGAAAAAATATGCGAGTGTTTGTTCGCCCCCAAATATATACACAGAGAATAAATGAACGCAGAAGGGATGTTTGCCTAATAGGTATTTTTTTGTTGCTTAGGACCTTGCTGGTCACGCGATATCAAGTGATATAACAATAGGTCATCTATTGTGTCTGGTTTACTGGCAGTGAAGGTGTTAAACACTTCCAGTATTTTCTATACTATTTAAATTGATTGAGTTAACGAGAACTAAAAAACAAATTAACTAATTGCTAAAGTCACATTTGTGACCTTATTAGGAAGTATTCGATTTTAGAAAGGAAGTGTTTTCAAAGGCAGGACATAAAGATGTGCAAAAAACGTTTTAAAAAATTGTTTATTATCTAGTATTTTCACTTTTAAAATACCTTACTTCGGATTTTGTATAAATATCTAAACTGATTACTTCTGTTTCATTAAAGTAAGAATAATTTTAAGATACAGAGGCGTTCACTCCAACCTTCACATAGGGGCACCTTATGCTACAGACATAAGACCAATTATACAGTAGTTTTGTAAAGGTTGATCTGAACGCCTCTGTACAAACATTTAAAAGGCCCCTCTGAAGCCTTTACCAGGTCGACCGTGCCCGTCAAACACACGCTGCAGAAATTGTACACGCGGTTAGGTACTCGTACATAAATAAAACTCAAAAACTTCTGAGAAGCAGCCAACAAGTAGGCACAAAACTTCTTCATGGGCCAAACACGCTTTGCTCGAGTCCAGACAGTCAATCACACACGCTCCAAGCGCTCCGCTCGCTCCGTCTACCGGAATAAAAGCCCCGCATGACCTGAACACTGAGACACTTTTATGGATGTCTCTTGGATTCCCATTCGATTTATGGCTTCTGTTATGTTTGGCTAGTCTTTGTACTCTTTTTATAGCTGCTTATTTTCTGATACACACTAAGTTCTTAGCCGTACTTTTCTTATAAACTGTGTAGATTAATTGAACTTTGCTTTAATTCAAAGTTTATGGATGTTATTATAATGAATGGTTTCATGGTTACCAGATACTTTGGTATTATCTTGTCACCAATATCATCTGGTAACATGACGCTTCAGTTAGAAAGATAACTCACGTTTCATTGAAAGAAAGAAAGAAAGAAAGAAAAATCATTTTTTAATCATTGAGCTAGTGTGCATATATTTGGTTTCTTAATTTTCGAGGGATAGTAAATATTATTGTGAGTGGTGGCGCTCTCTAAAGAAGGCCTATGTTCACGTGTACTGGCTGAATGTGATGTGATGACTTATATGTATCTCTACCGTTAGAATTCCGTGGTTTTTGATTGTAATAAACGGAATCAATTTTTTTATACTGATCAAATTATTCAATGAGGTCACAAAAATGTCTCAAACAACATTTTAACATGTTATGCTAATCCAAACAAGTGTATAGTCAAATCGGTAGCGAGTAGGTAGGGAACACGATAGCCGCCAAGTTGTTTGCTGCCGAATCCATCGGCCACTGGCGGCGTCACGTCGCTCGAGCGCTAACCAAATACGCCTAAAAGCTGTTGACACACGAATCTGCTGGCGACTGGCGGACGCGCGTAGGCATCAACGTAGCTAGTCAATATGGACGTTCGGTGATGTGTGTCTTCTTTGATAGATATTTTTTCTTGCTTTCGCGATTCACGGTTGTTAGTGAAAGCTTCGATTGTATTAATAAATGAAAAAATTAATGCTAATTAAAATGTATTGACCTTTTTAGGCTGATGTGAAAGTAAGCTTACTTCTTTCTGATATATCCGGTATCTGTCAATGCACCGTCTGACGGTAAACTGTATTGTTTTTCTATAGTGTCTAGCACATACGACAACTTAGTTACAATGTAATCATTATGCTATTGATATAATCGTACATTTCTTTGACTACAGTTTGATGCGTTAATTCCAGAATTGAAGTGTTTAATTAAACCTTGCGTCTATAATCATTTCAGTGAAAACCTTTTATATGTGAGTTGTCAAAGATAAATACGCCACAAATCGACAAACAGAAAAACGTAACATATATGAAAAGGAAGCCATATTTTCTGGTGATCCACCCCGCGTGCGTCCGAAAAAATAGTAGATAATCTAACTTTTTCCTATCGCCCTCTTGCCCTTGCAACTGCCAACCATAACTGGATCCCTGCCCTTCTTCTGTAGCTTACAGAAATAAGTTAATACATGTTTCAACTTATACTGGTGTGTAGTTACGGGGGCGTTTGTCGGGTAGGTCGGCAGCAAATCATTACTGACAGTTGACCAGAAGGGGTGTGCGCCCCTAAAATATGTATGGGGCTAGGAATGCCTGTTATAGTGTCCGAATGTTGATAAGCCAAGTATTGGGGCGAATGTCTGGGGTGGAATGATTAGGATTTGTCGCGCAGTTTTTGTCGCGAATAAAATTGCAATCGTACGTGGAATAGTTAATGTATCAGTTTTTGGGCTGTTGACATATTGATGCTTTTGAAACAGATCATAAAAATAATTGATAGTCCTAAATTTGACGACACGATTGGCGTAGTGCGCTGTAGCACGGATTTTCGCCTTGATTTCCGTTGTGTCGCGAGTTCGAGTCCCGGTCAGGTCAATTGACTGACTGGCCTGTTGGCGCAATGGCAGCGATCCTGCTTTTACCGCCGGAGGTCGTGGGTTCGATCCCCACCCATGACAAATATTTGTGTGACGAGCATTTATATTTGTTGTGTGTCTGGGCGTTATTATCTATTTAAGTATGTATTTAGAAATATTTAAGTATGTTTATCAGTCTCTGACGCCCATATTACAAGCTCTGCTTAGTTTGGGGTCAGATGATCTTGGTGTGAATTGTCCCAGATATTTATTTATTTTAATTCAGGAAACGATCTACGATCGGGTCTGGGTGTGCTGGGAGACGCCCCTGGCCTATTTCTTTGTGCTTCGGTACTTTGTAACACAGGGATATTAATCCCTACTTCGAGACCATTGCAAGAAGTGTGTTGTCTGGCGCATATTTATTTATTTTTAAATAAGACAACTTACACCAAAACTATTACCTATGTTTCATAGTATAATATTTCAATCCTTAAATATAGTTGAATAGATACTAACACCTAAAGGCAAATGTTAGTAACTTTAATTTGAAACATAAATATGTTGTGAACGGAATGCACGACCCGCGGCGAAATAGGCATGATCATTAGCAACTGAGCCAATAAGTCAGTCAAACATACTTATACGAAGAATAAATATTAATAATGCTTAATTGTTAATTAAGCAATCCATAAAACTAACAATTATATATTCATAACAATAACGTGGCAAGTTAATTTGTCCAGAATTTCGTAAAATTGCACATTGGGTTTTGAGATAGATTGGGTTCATTCATAAAAAAGTACAAAAAAATATTGATTGTTATAAACATTTATTAATAACAATCCTACTAATGATAGTTCCGCTTTTTTTTTCA
Source organism: Udea olivalis (assembly GCA_947369235.1). NCBI lineage: Eukaryota > Metazoa > Arthropoda > Insecta > Lepidoptera > Crambidae > Udea > Udea olivalis. Next base: position 4,580,117 of record OX376354.1, on the reverse strand, counting down.
AACATATCTATCGTGGGAACCCAGAAAAACCTAAAGCAAAACAAATATCGATCTCCATGAACGCCATTGTTGCCACAACAAAGTGTCTAAATCCCTTTAAATCCGAGAAATAGGATTCGGTAAAAAACAGAAAAGAAAAAAAATGCACTCGTTGACTCCGCAAAAGATACAATGGGACGGTGTTAAAAAACCTTTACTGCACAAGCTACCGAGTACTAAATGCAACCGATTGTGATATTTTGTAATGTCAAATATTTTTGTAAAAGAGTTTTGAGTTGAAGTTGTGCAGATTTGTTATTGTTGCTTTTGGAGCAAAATTTAGGGCTACGTTGACAATTATTCGGGATTCTGAGCGCGCACTGAGTAGCATTAGTAGATGTTATTTCGTTGATGAACAAATAAGTTTATCGATTGGAGAGATAGGTCTCTCAAAGGGCATTAACAGATCCCAAAACCTACACAACGTAGAACTTAAACGTATTAATTATGTTCCACTTTTTAAAAACAGTACTCGTAGAAACTGTTCAGCTTAACATCAGCTTTTAAAGTACGCTATTTACGGGATACACTATATTTGCATAACAACAATCAAGTTATAGCCGTATTTTAAGTAAAGTTGGGAATATTGGAGATGAGTCGCTTTTATTTTATTTTCCCAAAAACTATATGTACTCGTACATAGGCCCGAAAGGAATATTTATGTTATTGGTTCGAAAATTATAGTTCTTAAGTTATTATAACGTGAATATGTAGAGATGGTTTAAATTTTTGAATATTTATAATTTTGGCACTTTGGCGTGTAACGCCCGAGGCCAGTCTCACAAAAAAATGCCGATGACATAATCATCATTCACAATGAACGAATAAATAACCTCCAATTAATGACATAAAAAACAGAATATGTTAACCCTATCACTTACTAAAATGGAAAAAAGTGCTGTGAATAACCCCAACCCTAAAAGAGTCATACGAACATAATTAGTTTTGTGCCAAATAATAAATCGCGCAAACACTTTTACCCCAAAACACGGTATTTTAACCCTGTTTCCACGAGTGGGGCATTTTTTATACCAATTGGCAAAACATTGCGATTTTGACAGTTTTTTGTCAAAAGGTATCAGTGTGAAATTTTTACGAACACGTTTCGAGAATTCTCATGACCCTAAACGACCTTTTGTTTAATTTATTGCTTTACCAATTAAATCTTTCGAATATGTGCTAAAGAATTATTGCCATCCAACTTTTAAAACACGTTTTTTGGATAGAAATATTAAGACAATTCTTTCTAGAGGCAACATTTTTCTTTAAATTCTGTGCAGATGCAATCTATAAATGCTCACCAAATGCATTTTGGTATTATTTTTAAATACCACACCGAAAGCCGTTCCAACGGATACCCAAAAGATAATTCCAACCTCGACAATGCCGACTTAACCCTTGCATAGATCACGGACTAGTTTTATTATTTGATTAATTTGAATGTTGCGATTTTTGCGTATACCTGATCTATGACAATGGGGCTACGAGCGTTCGCCAAATCCGCTATTCAATTTTTGCATAGAGGGTCCTATTCTAATGTTTTGTTCGAACATTTAAAAAGAGCACGTAGTTTAGGCAGATGTGTTTTTATAATAGCATATATTATTACGAGTATTCTAGCTGTAAGTGAGTATTTTTAAGCCACTCAATGTAGTGTAACTTGAAAACTTGCAGTATCGTTCACACAACTCAAGTTATCAAAGAACCAATAAGATTTTCTCAACATAAAATTCAACGTGGCATTATTTTATTCATGATTATTTTTGTAAAGAGTCACTGCTCATTTTCATGTAGTATTTTTAGTGCATACTGGCCAGTCGTTTGAAATGATATAGACATGTTTTCTATTTAACGTATATTTTGTCTAAAAATATTTTCACTCAAAAAATATTTTGTGACAATTCGATAGTACTGTTATACTTGAATAAAATGAGTATCATGAATTGAACATTCGGTCATTTTGGCAAAGCTTTGATTTTCAATATTTTTTTTTGTTTTTTAAAAAATAACATTAAGTTACTGTTCATTTTATTTTAACTACTATCGTATTCTAGAATCACGGCACACGTCATCCCCAAGAGTAACCTGCTTAAAATGCAAATAGGTCGAGTACTCAGTATTGCTTATCTACCAGTCAACAATGGAGTGAAATTAGCCGCATAATTCGTAGTGCACCAGTCAATGCGCCGTCAAGTACGAAATCATTATGTCTGAATCTTATCTCACATCTACAGTTGAGTGTGAGAGCTCTTGACAAAACGTTTTGCTGTTTTTCTCTTGCATTGTGCTATTCATTACAATTGGTTTTCGGCAAATTACTCTCAATAAACAAATAATAAACTTGTTTATGGGTATTTAAAATATTTACTGGGTTATTAATTGTACTGCAAGGAAAAGGATATGGCATCTTCAGTGATGAAGACACTATTTATATGCATATTCGATTTTTTAACCATCTTTTATTTTAAGGTTTTTATTATCTAAGTGAGACATCCGTATTTTTTTGATAAAAACCTCAAAAATGCAGTTTATGCAATGTTATGTTGTAACTTAACTTATGTTGTAAAATAACATCTGTAACTACCATGTGAAAAGTAAATAAATATTACTATTACTATTATAAAAAAACGATTTTTATCGTAGGAAGTTGCTATATCGCCTACCGAGTATGTTTTACTAATCAGCCAGTATATTTTTGCCAAGTTTATGAGTAGTTCTTCAGAATTGTTGGTGCGTACTAGTTTAAGGAGATAAAAATTGTTTTTTTTCGATATCCATCGATTACGCTTCAATTCAAACATCGAACGCAACAGCTTGTTATTCCCGCTCTGATTTATGACCAGAGACAAAGTTTAAAAGCGGACGCGTTTTTTTTTAAATATTTGTGTTTCGAACGGGTGTTTTATTTGTATCGAAAAATTCGCAAGGGTCGCACAGACCGAAAGGGTTTGGTTATTATTACTAGTAGAGTAAGTTAGTGTTGCTATTGTTCGATAATGAATTATTGGGTCGGGACGTTTCAGGTACATTAGGTGGCATGTGAAGGGTTAGATGACATTGTGCAAAATGACAGTTCAAAATTTCACACGTGAAAGTGCGGTCAGGTAGAGAGCGGATTTAGCGAACGTGAGTTGTGATATTTAAAACTGTTAATTTTAAAATATTACTCATAATGCAGGTTTTTTATTAATAAAGTGACAGATTTGTTACATTGGTTGACAAAAAACACAGCTTACAACCTAAATAAAGACATATTTTAGGAATAAAGTAAGTACTAGGTACATGCAAATACAGAATCATTTATGTGATATATCTACTATTTATTGTTATCAAAATTTAAGGTATGCACTAGAACGACATTCACAATTGAGGGTTATTATTAATTATTCATTTATTTTAATATTAAAATACAGTATTATACGGATGGAACACAACTTTACCTTACAGAACGCTGAACATCCGTTACTAAAAGTAAAACCCTGTTTTCACTAAAGTAATTATTCAAACCTAACACACCACGCGTGCAACCTCGGCTTAACCCTAAATTGCTCAAAGGAGTCTTTTGTCTGACAACCATCTAATAATACCACCTTTGATAATTCCATCTTTTCATTACTTAACCCTTGACGCGCCGGCATTCTTGGGCCCCTACCTGACCCGCGGGTCTCACTTCCTGATCCATTCCTTCGCAAACCGTCTCGGGCGTGCGTGTGCGCAGATCGATAGTTCGATTTTTAAAATGTTGGTGTTTGAAGTGTTTGATTGGTTGTTCCGAGAAAGTGTAGTGATTTGATTATTGCAGGTAGGAGGAAGTGGCACTTTACTCATTAATCAGCAGTTTAGTTTAACTTGCTTATTTAAATATTATGTTGATTTGTAGAAAATATTTTGAAACCTATGATGAAATCACTCGACTTAATTAAACCAAACCCATTAATTTAACAAAACAAAATACTAAATGACAAGGTAATTTAAATATAATGCAACAGTTATTAATGTATGATTCATAACAAAATTCTTATTTTGAAATTACAGTGCTGAATACAGTTTTGAAATTTCAACAGCAAACGTGATTTAAATGTGTTCTAATTATTGGCAGTAACCATTATATCAAAAAGACATTACGATCCATTTCTTGACGCAATAATCGTCTGGATACTCAAAACAATTTCCCTTATTACTCCCAGTATCGTAATAAAAGGGTCCGTAATTTTATTCATACAGAACGAAATAACAAACATGGAGTAAACGTCAGCAGTTTCTGGAGACAATAAAAGGCCGGACTCGTCAGAACACGAATGTCCCGGAACACCGTATCCTTGGATGATACGCTGTTATATCCAACATATTCCAATATATTATTTTTTATTGCCCCCTCCGTGGAGGCGGGAGTAGCGTCATGCGTGATATTTGATATAAAGTCGGAACTCAACTTCGTTATGCGATATTCTTTTTTCAAAGGACAATGGCTGAGACGTAGCATATTTTGTGTGTAGTGGATATTTTCCTCGAGTTGCTCACGTTAGGCCAATTACTGGCGACATGCTTGTAATGCGTTGTTAGCCGGTTATTCGTTGCGGAAAGAGTAGCTCGTTTGTGAATGCTGCGCTGTGTAAGCGATGTTATGCCTTTGTCAGGACTATGGGTCTATTCAATTAGCCTAGTTGGAGATGTTTTGAATGAATTGTCTTGCTGATTTTTTGGTATGCTCATACATCAACAACAGTTATATTTACTATGATCTTCATTGTATCAAGTGGTTTTTAAAATTGTCGATTTACTCGCTACAGGTCGCTTCAAATAGAGATATTTTAAATTATGAAATTTTGAATAATTGTAAATAATTTGAATCACAGTTCTTTAATTAAGAGAATTTAAAAGTTCATTTGTTAAAAATCAAGTGTTCTCAATTTCTTTAAGTTAATATTAAGTTTCGAGTGGTATTTGATTTTCCGGTAAAATAACGGCTACATACATACATCTGAATAAATGGGGGTTGTAATAATTGAGTGAGTCATAATTGTTTTTTTAAAATAAGTATATCTGCACACATGCTTAGTTTGAATTAGTTGAAGAAATATTTGTCTGCGATTGCCATTATTCAATACCATGTTAAATAAGATGCCTAACAAAATACATCATTTAGATTTCTAAAATTTAATTCATTAATTACCCTAAGCCAAAACACTACTTTGTATCAAATTGATGAAGGTTTTAAAACAGTTTCTGCTACATTTTAATATTGGATTCTGCTACAAGCAAATTAACAAAAGTAGTAAAAAGAAACAGATGATTATACAAATGAAAAAGTACTTCACAAACAGGGAAAACAAGACTCGGTCCGCCATGACATGTGCGAATAAACTGCGCGGTAAATAAGGGTGGGGGCAGGGTGGCGGTCAGTTGCCCCTCGGACCGCCCCCCAGCGCTGTCCAAACGACTCCGAGCAAGCGAGGGTTGACTTAGCTTGTGTTAGCGAAATCAACGGTGAATTTCCTATTGCTGGTTTATTAGCAAATTGGTTTTGTTGCCTTAACTATCGGCAGGTATACGTTGTTAGCAGAGATAGGACGTCTTATTTGAACATCTGTTGCTATCGTATTAAGAACAACATAATATTAATAATCTCTTAAAATAATTACATATAGAAACCAAGTCTGCGCGCCCATTTTAAAGCATCTTATAAGCATTATTTTTTTAAATCATTAACAAATAGTTAATATTATTAACACAAAAAATTACAATTGCCTATTTAATTAATAACGTTCTTTACACACAGTATGAGGAGCTGATAGTATTGTAAATTCGAACAAATTTCCGCCTGAAATTCTATTTGAAACTTATATGCATATTTAATTTTAGAAGACTTGGGTGAAAGCGTATTTTCTTCTTCGGATTTTCTCATGTTTGATTTGATGATAAGCTATTGCATTAATATAGAGCAAACTTTCAGCTCGTTAAGTTTATGCCTTTACTACTAAAATCTTCGGAATTTACAAATGAAGTAAATTGTGTTAAGTCATCAAAAGCATGTTCACAAAACTGCATTCCAAATCTATGTTCTATTTCACCTTCACCAATAAACGAGCAAGCAAAGTTTAATAATATATGGATAACTTCGTTTTGTACCTGAATAACACTTTGTAACTTTCAAATTAGTAGCGTTTGTAGGGTTGTAGCGACGGCCGCTGCGAACAAATGTCGCGGTCAGCGCCCCCCTACCCCCTAGCTTAGTGCTGGGCCTGTATAGTTATCGAAATGCTGCATTGCTATTTGCAACAATATTTAAGACACTTTTCATTTACGTCACAATGGCTTTTAAGCATTTTTTAACTTTAAATTTACATCACTACTGATGATTCGATTTTAAATGTTTTTTTAAAAAGTACAAATTCTGTTTTTACTTTCCAAATAACAGCAGAGATATTATGTAATCAGATTTTACTTTTGCTTACTTTGCTTATTGCGGTTTGCAAATGTTATTTTCAAAGTATAAACTTAAACAAGATTACAATTACCAGCTGAGAAAGAAGAAAATATTTTATTATTTGTTATTTATTTTTGATAGCTCAATCATGTTAGAAAGCATGTTTAAGAAATTTTAAGCAGTTTAAAAAAGTATTGAAAATTTCGGTCTATATAATTAACCGTGTGGCTGTCGAGTATGGAACATCGAATCGATTTTCGAGATTGTCGACATCCCTTTTGCTACGATGCACCACACGCTCCGTGCCGTAGCAGTGAATCTACGACGCTGCTACGTGCTACGCCACTGTTACAAAATAATACTCGCACATTGTAGTACTCGTTGTCCGGGGAATTTATTGTTTAAAATTCATATTATAGGGATTTTCCTCGGCAGCCGTGTGATTATAATATTCTTCTTGGTATTCCTAAAGAAAGATCTTGGTAGCAAGTAATTTTCGTGATTACGAGTTTGTACAACAAGCCATAATTTAATTATTCCTTTTATACATCCGCTTACTACTTTATCTGTTTCCGGTAAAGGCGTACCGGTTGGCGTTCCAGTGACGCGTCCTTTCCACTTCTAAGTAATTCCATATTATGCATTATGTTGATTCCGCTTTTGGTTAAAACTCCCTAAAAGGTATTATACTTTTTAAAACATCACCCAATTTTCTTTAATGAACCCATTTTACATAATCATCCGACCCCGGGGTCCAACCCTTTTACATAACAACATAACAAAGTCAATAACCAACCGCTCGCAAAAATTCTCGGCCATCGCAAACACGCTAATGGCGCCGTAAAGCTCGACCAGCTTATCCTGACCCACCCCACCGCCTTGACTGATCAAATATTCTACGATTTTGCTAATTCTTTTGCGGTAGTTCATTCATTTCAGCGCGACAATTTCGATTAGCAATCGCTGCAAGAATGGTGGAACATAACAGGTAACATACGATTACACATCGTATACGATGTAAAAATCTGTACGTTTAATCTAATTACTTTAAAAAAATTTTTTGCGAATTGTGATTTGTGCGTATTAGTGATAGCGTCTAAACATAAAAATATCATTTTCAGATTTCATGTAATCTGTTTTAAGTCGTGTGTCGTTTTTCATGAAAAACATATTTTTTTTTTGAATCCAAATGTTGAACAAAAGTGCACAAATAAAATTTGCAATAGTGGCTATTCACTGTACAGGCGCCCTTAAGCCCTTAGAGCAATATTATCTTCGCTTAGGTGGAGCGTAGATTTGATTTACTCGTAGGTGGTGCATTGTTGGTGGTTCAGTCTTATGGTCATTGTCATGGTTTGGGGGCAGGTCTCAGAATAAACTTATTCAAAATATCCAATCAGCCTGGCAATACGTTTTAACTAACGTACTTAACAGCAAGAAAGTTACAGAAATCTACATTAGCTAATGTAAATAAATAAATAAATATGCGCCAGACAACACACCTCTTGTAATGGTCTCGAAGTAGGGATTATTATATCCCTGTGTTACGAGGTACCACACAAGGAAATAAGCTAGGGGCGTCTCCTAGCACACCCAGACCCGAGTCAATTCAGAAAAGGTCGTGACCTGAATTGACCCGACCGGGAATCGAACCCGGGACACTACGGAAGTCGAGGCGAGAGACCGTGCTACAGCACACTACGCCAATCGTGTCATCAAAAGTAATGTTAAAGTACTGATTTCGTTATGCAATTGTCTCTGATTAAAATTGCAACATATCATATTATTTCATTAATTGCCTCATTGTTAGCAAAAAAGCTCACACATTGCTTTAGTCCCAGGACCAGGTCGAATTTTTCTAGTTTCTATATTTGTGTAGAAAATAGAGCATTGTTTAATGCTAAAAATAAAAAATCACTTGAGGAAAAAAAACTTGGAAGCTGGTCTACTTGACTCCATTACTTTAGCCAATACTTTTGTAAATATTGTCATCCAAAACATTTGCGGGAGCTCAGCTAACTTCAGCCACGTTGATCCAAACAAGGGACTCGCCATCACGGCGGCCATTTTGCATTACTGCCCATTTGGCCAGTCCGAAGCCGAATCTGTTCGGCTAATTGATTCTGCTCCATATTATTCGGGTTGCGTTCGGAAATTTATCGCCTCTAACTTATGAGTTTTCGGTAAATTGATTAGTTTACTCATATTTAATAGAAAAGTTGGAAAAGGTTATGAATTAAGCATTTTGTCTTATTCTTGAGACATAAGTCAACAAAATATTTTTTTCCTATTTGGTTACTTACTTTGTCATTCGTGTCGTGATTTACTGAATACCAGTGAAATAGTACAAAAAGCGGATAAAATGTCGAAACCTTGCTAGTCAACTACTACAGGGAAATATAGAGATAAACTTTTCAAACGTTGAATTTAAAAACTAATTACGATCTTTATTTATATATATATGTAATAGTAATAACTTACACTTTTATTTACAAATTAGAACAAGATGACAAAGAGATATCCAGGTATCTGATACCAGATCAAATATACATACAAGCATTATGGGAAATGGTTACATATTTTTATCATGTAATTAACCACTGGTTGTTTATAATTACGAAAGTATGTTCTTTGAAACTTTTGGTCAGAACTGAAATAAAACGACACGACGAAATAAGCCCAGGACCAAGTCGAATTTTTCTAGTTTCTATCTTTGTGTAGAAAACAGAGCATTGTTTAATGTTATAAAAAATAAAAATTCACTTATCCAATAGCTAGTTTCATCTTAATCGAAAGTTAAATATTTGCAAAAATATTTCTTTTGGATGTTATAGGCGCTTGCTTGTAACATTGATGTAACAACGTTGGCTTACAACGTAAAATACACTAGATCAATTCGCCAGGTCTGTTAACGGCCTCGGTAGCTCAGTTGGAAGAGCAGTCACCCGGATTGTGAAAGGTCGCGGGTTCGAATCCCGCTTGAGTCCCAGGACCAGGTCGAATTTTTCTAGTTTCTATCTTTGAAATAAGCTTTGTATGCATTTTTTCAATTCCTAGAATGAAAAAGCAACGCATTCCTTAAACCTAGCAATTATTACGTAGCAATGCTCTATTGCAACAAACATAAAGGCCAATGAAATAGAATACTGCAGCGCGTATCTCAACAAGTTTCTGTATCAAATGGCGCGTGTGCTGAAACGACCGGTTTTTGGCCGTCGACGTGGGCAGTTTGCCTGACGGCTATTTTGTTACACCAACTGCAACAATATTTTGAACGTGCGTTTGTCTGATATTGAGTAACTTACACCCACCTTCTCCCTGAGATGATGTTATTTAAGTTAAATTTATTAATGAACTGGCGAGTAATTGCGCTGTCCATTCGATTGATCGATCTGTGATGATCTATTAGATATATTTTTGTGAATTAGAACACAGTCTTTTAAATTTAGTCTAAGTTTGTGTTGATGCATTATCGGAGTAGTTATAGTGATTACCTTCTCACATTGTTCTACTAGCAGGCTAGAGCATCGCAGTACCGCATCTATTGTTAAGACTAGATTGAAAGTTGATAGGTACTGATGATTACATACCCAGGTTTGTCCTGAAAATTTGGAAATACTCTCCCCAAGGAATCACTGAACCTCTAGATGTAAGCCCAAGCCAGCTCACCAATAAATTTCAAACCATACACATAGTAGCCAATCACTGTCGTTTTTTTAAATTGTGCTATTCTTCTGATAGCCATCAACTTCATCATTATGTCCTCAGTAGATTTGCTTCTGCCTATAAACTGGTGAAATCATTACACTTTTCTTTTATTAGAAACTTATATTATAATGAAGCTTATTGATCCACATAACATGCTTATATTCGTTTCCAGTCGTGATACCAACTAATAAGAAAACATGGCCTCCTCAAAAATACAAGTATCTCATAAATATACGCAAGTCTGGCGGTCACCATCGCAACGGATACCTGGCAACACACTGAGCCCCTAATCTCATGGCAATAGGGACTGATTTTGGATGACACGGTGGAGAGATACAAATAGCTGCCCCGTCAAAGACAAAGATATACTGGACGGGACATGATTTTAACTAAGAAATAGGTTTGTAGCAGACGCCAATAATCAGACGCTGATAAACTTTAAAAAAAAAATATTTCGATGACCGCATAAGCGCAATGGATAAAGTATAGTTGGCAGGACCTATCACTAAAGATCATGATATCCCTGAAATCCCTAAAAAAAAAATGATGTGACAAAAATATATGTATTCGTTGTGTTATGGTTGGCATTCAATAAAAAAGTATTTTAATAAAATACATAACATAGATGTCTTTATGAGTCTTTGACAAAATATGAATATTTCTGGTACGAACTATACTTCATTCATTATAACATTAGAAATAAGAAGCAGGGGTGCTAAAATTAATGAAATGAAATGAAATTGTTTTTTTGCGATAAAACACGGTAAACAAATAAGATCTTACACATACATTAAATTATGGTCAAGCGTATTTTGTCCACTTTTAGACAACCAAAATTTTCAACTTAAAACAATTTATTAATAAATTAAGATGACACAAAATTATAATTAAAATGACAATTTGCATTTGACGTTGCCATGTCGATGACATACCTGAGTATAACCTGGCAATATTGAAAACCCTCCGCCACAACGTGTGTAGGGATTATGTAACATTTTAGATTTGGTAAAGTTGACAGTAAAAATGTGTTCGGGATATAAATCCCTGCTTCTTTTAGATCTTTACATCGACAATAATTTATTTAGGCAAATGCCTCTAAAATTCTGAAGTTACTTGCTTGAATTAGGAACAATAAAGTGTGACAGCTGCTATATAAGTAGATTTTAATAGCAAATACAACCTTATACGTCCCACTGCTGGGCACAGGCCTCACCTCAACTATGAGGTGGTACGAGCCATACTCCAACACGCGGGCTCAGTGCGAATTGTTGGAGAGGTGAATGTAGGGCCAGTGATAAACCTTACCGTCAGATGTTATCAAGCCGCCCTTTTAGGCCTTTGACTAGGCTTTACGACTGATATCTTGCGACGTCAGCCGGGACCAACTGTTTAACGTGCCTTCCGAAGCACGGAGATGCCCGAAAAACACATCACTTAATTTCAGTCGGGATGGTCACCCATGCATTACCCGACCTGACTGGCGTTGCTTAACATCGGATTGTTGCCGATCCGCTGCCGTCACTTAGCCACGGGCACCTCACAGATTTTAATAAATTCGGCATAAAACTTAAAAGGAATATTCTTTATTATTCTTTTACCACAAAGTGTACCCTAAAAAGAATCTTTTTTACTTCTGTCTAATGCTCTAATGAATGGAGTATTGTTGATTTGGTTGCTTTGTATCCCTTCCCTATCCCTTTTCTATGCCAGTGAAATTTACACTGTACTATTTTCACTTCAACTCCTATGTTAGTATAAGTAAATTGCTAGTAAACTTATCTACCTAAGCAGCACTGTTTCACGAGACTACTTCTTGCCTGGAAGTATATGTATCAGTTTTAATAAACTCGCTTGCAGTTTACATATAACAAGAGAATGCTTCATTCGCATGAAAACTTCAGAAATAGTATAACATACATTATTGCATCCAACATACATAAGATTTATTTAGTTTTTTGCGCTGACAAATGATAACAAGAACAGTAACTACATGTACGTAATATGTGACAAAACAACAGATACTCGTCTATGTGGCTACGTCTTCACGGTAACGCTAAGGGTTGACCTACATTTGGCCGCACCGCATCGCACTTTCCTATGCTTCTATTCTTTTCTACCACTCAGAACTGTCATTTACTAAAGCGAGAAAGAAAACAACCGCCGAGTGCCTCGTCGGATCCACCACGTGCGACCGCTTTCAGTTATTAGAAGCATAGGAAAGTGCGACACGCTGCGGCCAAATGTAGCTCACCCCTTATTCGCAAAAACAAAACTGTCACATCTAGCTGTTCGAGATCTTTGTTTCCAAAGGTAGTGGGACAGTTAATATATTTGAAGTAAGGTAGAAAAAGGGTTCCTTGCGCTACCTTTGTGCGGAGATGCCCTTTAGTGGGATCTAATAAAACCTTGTTACGGCCAAAGGGATACCAATCCCAATATTGAAAGTGTTCTTTAACATGAGACGAAATTTAGGGACTTCTGTCTGATATTAAATCGGGGAAATCTCGTTATGGTAACAGTGTATGTATTTTGTGAGGTTAGTGGCTCTTTTGGGGATGTTTTGTTTAGAGTATTGATACAGTTGATATAGCTATGTTACGGCTTCATAAGTAAGTCCAAGGTCATTCCTAGCTTCGGGGAGGGCTATCTATACTAATATTATAAAGAGGAAAGATTTGTTTGTTTGTTTGTTTGTTTGTATTAAATAGGCTCCAAAACTACTGGGCCGATTTTAGAATTCTTTTACCAATAGTAAAGTTAAGTAAAAAAATTGTAGTCAGAAAAAAAATACATAGAAATAATAATAGTAAACGCTATAAAAGCTATATATTTTTAAATTAAGGGTATATTAATTGACGGGAAAGACACTCTACGCGGGCGAATCCGCTGATTTTTAATAAATCTAAAAAAAAAAATTAAAAAGGGCTATTCTTTATTTATTAAACCAACAGTGTATTGATATAATTTTGAATAAATAACACGTCAACAACCGTGTAGGTGACACAACAATATTTACAAACAATAAAATGTATATTGTGTCTGAGTTCTCGGTAGTCTTATAACCTAGCAAATACTCATAGGTATGTTGAAGAGACAGTAGACACTAAAATTACTGTTAACTGATGGCCGTTACAGCTTCCATTTAATTACAAATAGAGCATAGGACCCCAACCCACAAGGCGGATGGATTACCTGATAAAGGTCGCAAGATCGACTGATATAAGTTGCAGGATTAATGGATGCAGACGTCACAACTGGCCTTTTTGTAAGTACTCGTATATGAGACAGGCCGGTAATTACTGGTGGCAGTGATGACTTCAGCTGCTAAAAATTAGACTTCTGGTGTAGCATGTATCGAAGTAATAGCCTCTTATCATTTGGCGGTTCTTCTTATTCCTCGCCATAAAATTTGTTGATGAAGAAAGACATGAATGACTTAATGAAACCACGAAAACAATCACGAGATCTCGTGGCGATCTAGTCGCTACCAGACCGTCTAAATTGTACAATCTAAATCTATGTGATGCTAATATGGTATATATTATTATATTTATCTTATCTTATGTTACCATTTGTGAAGTTTCATTTGTTTTCCTAAGGAAAAAGAAGCCGAATAAAAGCCTAAAGACTGGTTATTTATGAAACTACGCATATGCGTACGAATGTTGGGTAATGTTATGAATACCACCACTATTGGCTTCTCCCACAGAATCCAGACTATAAAGAATAATGGACCATAGACTATATTTGCTGGTTAGCTTAACATCGGATGTTGCGTTTATTTTATGTATCTACTATATTATTGTGATATCTAAAGGAGTCTTATTAAATATTACGGGAAAAATCGTCTACAAATTAGTTAATAATAAGGGGGCCTCGTATATTATTTGAAATCGGCTGACTTTTTTGAACATAGTTCTTTAACGCTCTTTGGACGGGTACATTTTGTCATAATTAGTTGTACTAGATGTTCTACCGAAACAGCAAAGTTACCCTTACTATATACAATCTTACTTAACCTACTGATGATACGCTCAAAAGTACCTACGCAGAATATACCCACCGTACATATTGGCCATTGTAGTCTGCTACAAAAAACTCTCCCATCGGTGCAAAGGCTTGCACGCGCATGCGCGGTCAGTGGCCGAGACTACCTGACCGCGACCGGACACTGATCAATATTAAAGTCCGAGGGAGGATGCTGGGGGATGTCTGTTTGTCTGTTACATGTTATATAGAGATGATACAACCGATACAAATAAAAAAAACTATTCTTTATTGACGGCCTCGTTGGCAAGGTTAAGGCGATGGCTCTGGGTTGGCATCAAACCTACGATCCAGGTTAAAAATTTGTTTCATGTTTATACTAAACTAACAACTATTATGACAGCGTGGTTGCTTGATGTAGAGGTTCAAGAAACTCTATTCAGTCTGATTTAGGTAATCACCAAAATGACTCCCAAGGAAAGCAAAGGTAACGTTACATAATTATGATAGAGAAACAAGCAAATTTAAATATGTATTCACTCCAAAAGAACGCATCGTTCGTATTTTAAACTTATTTCACTAATCAAAATTATATTACTAAGAAAATCACCTAACAGTATCTATCAGTAATGTTATGGTAATTACAATTTGATTATGCAAATATTATTCCAAAAAATCTAAAAAGGTTGTAGCAGCTCTACATAAATGTGTCCTTAACTCACCTTTCTGCGGACACTACGGTCGGGGGAGGGTCCAAGAGAAATGACGACCCTTAACTAAAACACACACTAGCACGCACGAGTCGGCGCCCGCACACACAAACACAGTTCCTTGTGTACTCACTCTACACACACAGGAGCTAGGCAAACTCATACCACAGTGTGGAGATGCACAGTGGACCAAAATTCGTAATTGCATTAATCTATCCGGGGTGTTAAAGTAGGGTTTTAATTCAACTTACTAAGTTAATATGTTCATCGAAAGAATTGAAGTTACGTTTAGTTAATTTTTTTTTGAATTTTGTACGAGCTTTGGTTTAATTAACTTTTAAAAAATGTTTTACTTCACGCATTATTATTCATTTTCAGTTGAATATTCATTGATGAAGACGACAGAAGTTACATACTTGATACATTACGGGAGTACTAAGCTCGCCTTATCTAAGAGTTCAGATTATTATGCTTTATGTTAGTCGGCACTTATTAAGGTGCATTTGACAGCAAGTAAGGTCCGAATTAGTAAAACCAAAAATGATTTTTTTACGATATCAACCGTAAAATATAATATAACCCCAAAATAACATCAAAGCGACACTTACACTGTGTTCGCCTATGTGTGTACATTTGTGTTTGTGTGATGTGTATGTGTGCGTACAGGAGCACCGCTGTGTCGGTCCAGTTTCCGCGCGCCTGGGTTTTGTTAATTTAATTAGAGGCACAAAAAGATTATGGCGGAGGACGCAGGCATTAGAAGCGCTTTGTTAGGGCACACTTAATGTGTCTGAGGCACTTTTATTTTGTTTTTGTGTGAGTCTGTGGCGTGAGTTTCGACTTTAAATGTAGGAAGAGTTTAATTTGAATGATTATTTCAAATCTTACTAAATTAATAAATTCATTGTAATTTCCGACTAACTCTCCATCACAGTAATGATATCGATAAAAAACCAAATCGTAGGAAGGGTCACCGGCCAACGACGTTGTTTTATAATACCATTAGTGAAGTGGGCTTCTGAGTGTTCCGTTCACTATGACGGCGACAGTCACTTGCCCCTGACTATCCCATTTGGGATATAGTCGTGATGGTATGTATATATGTAGGCTTACTAAATATACGTATATATAATATATGGTAGAATTGTTTTTGTAAGGTACTACCTGTGCGAAGTATTTTCTGCAAAATATAAAAAAAAATGAAAAAAATATTAACTAACCTGACATCCATTTTTAAAATCTTTTAAATTGGCCAAATTAGTTTTAACAAGTACTTTTATAATCAAACCCTGGATAATGGATATCTTTAATGAATGTCAATACTGGTTTATACTTAAGTAATATATTTTTGTCAATAAATATTACAACTGATTTGTGACTGGTTTGTTTCAACCAAAACATAAATCATAGAGAAACAAAAATTTAATTTGTGATCCAATTCACATTAATCTCTTTAATTTGAAAGCATTCATTTGAGGTTACTAGTTTGAAAAGTGGTTTCATGTTTTCTGCATATTTTGCTATTTCTACTCTGTTATCGTAACGTATAAGCGGAGATTGTCAAAATTAAGTCCCACTTCCACATTTTCCCCTCCCTTGGATTTCTTAAAAATACACGCCTCGATTCGTGTTTTCTCAAAACAGTAGCCATTTCGCGATACGTTGAATATAAAAAGTAAGTCGATAGCTTACTGTTGGAATTTATACTTTTGGATAACCGAAATATGTTCTCACCACCACAATAACCTGATCTACCCACCTCTGTTTTGCTACAATTTTCGTGGCGAAAGAAGAGTGATCGTATGACGCATGAGAGGTCAAGTTATATTGGTAAGTGCGTTGTGGGATATATCGTATAAATTCAGACCGCGGGCGAATACAGCACCAGTATTTGGCTTGTTTTCACATAATAGAGCTATTCCCTTTTGTTTTTGCCGCATCTCTCGTTATAGGTAGGCAGACAATGAAAACAAAAGGCAGTGTTTTATTTAGGAATTTAACTTTGCTTTTTCGAGAGTTTCGGTGCGTGGAATAAGTAAGATGGAAAAGCTAAGTTCGTAAGACTTTGTTACATACGACGTGTAGCGAGAAAGTAAAAATATTTGTAAACAAAAAAATATCAGCTGCAAAAAAAGTCATATTTAAAAATTGTTTTAGTATGTTTATACTACCACGATAGTAAATTAAAATGTGGTGTCAGTCCACAAGCTCTTATTCGGTTGATTTTTTTATAAATGCTTGGTGTTCTTTAGGTGACTGTAAAAATTTACTGTTTAATATATCCAATTAAGTGAATTGAATGATAACATAACATACCATCACCACTTTATTCCAAACGGGGTAGTCAAGAGGCAAGTGATTCTGTAGTCATGGTGAACGCAACACTCAGAAGCCCACTTTTCACCACTTGGCCACGACGCTCTCTGTAAATATGTGATAATATATGAATTTAATGATTATTCTCATATTTGACATTTGATAAATTTACTCACAATATGAACTAAAAAACATTTGCGCGTCTGCTTGCAAGCAGAATACTAACGACATACTGCAAATAAGTGATTAAAAAAAAATGCGCCAGACTACACATCTCTTGTAATGGTCTCGAAGTAGGGATTATTAACACCGTGTTACGAGGTACCACACAAGGAAATAAGCCAGGGGCGTCTCCCAGCACACCCAGACCCGAGTCAATTCAGAAAAGGTCGTTTTCTGAATTGACCAGACCGGGAATCGGGACACTACGGAAATCGAGGCGCGAGACCGTGCTACAGCACACTACGCCAATCGTGTCGTCTAATTCATAAGATAAGGCAACAAAAAGTAATATCCCATCTTAACGACAACAACAGTTAACCATAGTTACTACATCACTTACTGAGTATCCCATATTGTTTTTGTAAGTATTTTGATAATCACCCGGTATATTTTATAAATTCACACAATGAAGCTAGGCACAAACCACTGGTCGAACATTCTGCAAGTCGCTATATAGCTAGCGTAGAGTCGCCGCTATTAGAGTCTCTAACAGCATTCCAAAGAGTCCGGTGCCATTGGAAACGCTCGGAATTTAGTTCCATTCAGTTACCGTTTCCTCTCCAGCCTTTGTCAGTTGCTTTGGGTAGGGTGTCCAAAATATGTGGTAAGAAAAAACTGCAGTTTTTATCCCATTTTGACTAGAAACTATCTTTTTGTTCACTATCATCATCATTCGCAGCCTGAACATATACACCAGTGTATAGATTTCAATTGTGTCCGATTTCAGGTGGCTTACAACCACAGTAATTTTAATAATTTCATACGTTTATTTTAGTAAGCATTCTACCTACACTCCATTTTAACTAGGAAATATATTTTTGTTCGCTATCATCATCATTCGCAAACTGAACATATACACTAGTGTACAGATTTCGATTGTATCCGATTTCAGGTGGCTTACACCCACAGTAATTTTGATAATTTCATACGTTTATTTTAGTAACAACCTACACTGCACTTGCTATAAATTATAATCATACCTACTACGAGTAGAGCTCATTCCACTTCGGAAGGAAACTTCTCTGAAACCGAACCGCTCTAGACCATTGCGGATTCAGCGTGTGATGATGAACTCACTGTCGGTGGCGAGCGGTGCAATGGCAAAAAGTAGCCATGGGCATTTGGGCATCATAATATCAAACAGCTCTTTAGAACAAAACCCATTGGACAAGCGATAGAACATGCATAGGAAGGCAAAGTCTCTCAAACCTAACGGTTCTAAACCGCTTGTCAATTTGGGATCGTCACAATCCGAATTGCACGCTTCTGGACCGAGTCAAAAGGACTGAGTTGATATCCAGGCGCTCCTGCCCAAAGGTGACAACAGTACCCTACGTGTGGCCTGGCTTGCGCTTTATACAGCAGCAGCCTTTGCCTAGAAGTGAAGTACTGCTAAATACGTAAAGTATAATAGCTGTTTTTGTATCGTCAAGTGGTGAGATTAGCTTGATTTAAGAATGCCATAAATAAATAAATAATTCCTGAAACGGCCTATTGGCAACCGTAGTGGTGGTTACCCTATTGATCGAGAACTTGCTGAAATACAGTGCAACTTGTTACTGGTTGGTTTCGGCACAAATTTGTAATGCAGCGCTTTTGCGCTTTTATACATTTATCACTCAAGCGCTAAAAAGCGCAGCTGTAAAGTTACTGAACAAATTTTGAATAACACTTTACTTTTATTTAGGAAGTAATAATCTTACAAAAGGTCATTTTGATGTTTGAAACTCGTATTAAATAATTATACCTAAATGATTTTTTCAGTGCGGAAGCTGATTAAATTGCTCTCCAATGACACTCGTATTTAATTTGAGTGCCAAACATTTTTTACATTACGGTACAAATGCTTGCAAACCGCCTATGTGTTAGTCAAAAAGGTAATTTTACCTCCGTCATTCCGAGTCAACACATCCCGAACCGAAGGACTTGACAGAAAAACATTTACACCCATTTTTCCCGACAAAAGGCCGACCCAACCATTACCCACGCTCACTCATACACATAGCCATGACAAAATGCCATCATAAGCCGTAACACGAAAAACTGGACCCGTATAACTGACTGCCATTTATCTCAGACCCAAAACGTCTTCAACTTAACCCAATACAGTCCTAAGTAAACTTAGGCGAACTTAAACGGCGAGTCCCTTTCTTAGCCACATTCTAAATAAATAACATCTAATGGGAAGCATTCATCAGTGTTTCCACGTTTTTAGGTGGGCGCTCACTCCCTTTAACTGTGCAAGAAACTTCGAGCAAATCTGAAATTTTGTCTCAACCAAAAACCAATTCTATTGTGCTAAGTTAGAGTCCTTTTTCAAGTATAATTAGAGTGTATAAAGTGCGTTTGGGAAGTGTGGAGATTAGCGGTGGCGAGTGCAAAGATATGAGGGGGCCACGGACGCGGGGTGGTACTGGGGTCCACCCATAACGTTTTTGTTGTTTTTTTTGGTGCATTTTTTTGCGTGAGCGCGTGCAGGGTTGGATGCAAAGGTAGAGGTAGATGTGATTAATATAAGGTTGTGTTTGTTGTTAGATGTAAGTCTCGATTTTAGAAAAAAAAAATTTAGCGACCAATAGTGTTTCATACGATTTGAAAATTGTTCTAAGGGGTTTCGTAAAAAGATGTTTCTTATATCTATCCAAAGATGTTAACATACATTTAACTAATTTTTGCATTTTTCTCCAAAAAGACTTCATGGTAGAATGAAGTGGAGTCCTATCGAAACCAACAAAATAGGCTGACCTGTAAGATGTCCCTATTCAGTAAGGTACTGACTTACCTTAAATATCATCAGGTATCTACAAAAAAATAGTACATCAAATATGTTAATAATGGGAAAGCGAATAACTTTGCTTAGTTATTCCGAATACAAACAAATAAGACGCGAAGAATACTCCCCAAAAAACACTTAGCCAACCGCTGCGACATGGGAGCGGCTGTTAACGTATTTTAAAGCTTTTTTAGAACGTCACATGTCTCAGCAACAAGTGAATGTTTTATCGGCAACACGACGTTTGTCGCGCGACAAGTCGCAGTGACCGTCGTCACCAGATAACGCTGAGGAGGGTCACGCGTTGTTTACTTGGAACGGCAACAAAAATAACGAGAGGTAACGTTTTGGTAACGTTAATACTTGCATATTGTAGAAATAGCAAAGATTTGGTTGGACTAAAAACACGAATTAGTAGATAACTTCTGAAATCGTGATTTTATTCATAGACAATTACTTATCTTGGTGAATGTTGGCCCAGATATTTTTCATCAATAAATTTAAACAATATAAAACTTCATATAGGTAACTGCAGAAATTGGCTCTTGTGTTAAAGGGCGCAAATTCAAGCAGCGTTACTTTTCTTCATGGCTATGTACTTATATACTTATTTAGTATGTGGTGGTGATGTTACCTTGAGTTAAGCTCAAAATTTGACTAATTTTTTATACGATGACATATCAAAATCTTGTTTCACACAATTGATAAATAAATAAGAAAGAGAAAATTTAATATAAAACTAGTAAGAATATTTAGTAAACTTCCTTTGCTATCTAAGCCCAAGTTCCACTAAAACTTTAGACCACATTAATCTTTCCACTTGTCTGTTTGTCCCCTACTAAGTGTTTTTATCTTTCGACTTGGTCGATTTTTTGTTTCCCATTTTGGCAATTAAGATTTAATACTTTACATTTAAGAGACGTGGGTGACTAGTGCAATCTAAATGATATAATGCTTCGTTACCTCTGGATCAATGGCTCCAAAGGCCAAACTTGCTAATTAAGGAGAACAGTGTCAAAATAATGAGATTATCATAATGTAAATAAGAATCAAAAACACTTATTTGCCAAAGGCCCGTATTCACTTTGATTAGTAGTAAGTGCAGGTGATTAGTGAAGGTGCTCAGTGATTATGAGAAAACACGTGTGGACAGTGATTAGTGCGATTGAATTGAACACGCTTCTAATCACTTCACGAAGCAGGATACTAATCACTCGCAATAACCCATCTCTGTTTACACGTGTTTTCTAATCACTAAGCACCTACACTATCACCTGCACTCGCACTAATCAAAGTGAATATAGGCCATAAGCTACTTACATCAAAGGTCATTTTCACGGGCAATACTGCTCAGCAATAACTGCTAGCATGCTTGCTTGTCGTACGTTTTTCAAATGAAATGACTGAAAATAAATGTAACGTTTCTATGAAATAAAACCTCGTTTTGTCGAATACCGTGGGACGGTATGCCAATGTCATATCCAGCCTCGAAGATGGGTTAGTGCCAGGTAACGGCTGACTGACTAAAAATAAAAAATCTCATTACGAAATTGCTGGCTTCGCTCAGTTTAGGGAGTGAACTTGACAAGTCATAAGAAATTGTAATAGAGGTAGCAATTACTCGTAAATGCATTAGAAAGCAGGAGACCAGATTCTTCCATTAATACGAGTTAGTAGTTATGTTTTACCTAACCTCTCGCAAAATCATGTTATACAATTTTCTTTTAAAATAGTGACGCATTTGAAGCAAATTTAAAGAAGTTGAAATTGCATCGAGTTTTAGAACAGTTTTTGTCGTAGCGGCTTGATACGACAAACGGCGTGGTCTGTCTGTCGGTGTGTCAATAGGTAACAAATGGACTGGCCCGCCCAGTGACTGATGGATTCGCTTTCAAAATAGCTGCAGAAAGGTTTAAAAGTCCCTTTTATATGGTCACAGGAAGGTTGGAATAAATAGGGGATAAATTACATACAAACAATTGGAACAAGTATGTGAAAAGCCTGAATAATATTCGCATTAGTTAAAGACAGTGAAAAATGAAAAGGAAGGGACTCGTAAATATGCTTTAACAGATTTTTCACATGGTTGCCGTTTGACCCAGAACAAAGCAGAGCTTATACTTAAAACAAATACTCGTTTATTTCATCCCAGCAGCACAGTTTAATAAAAAAATATATTTTTATCGATCTCTTTTTTTTATTCGGTAGGTACCATACAATCCTACACTTTTGTTTTGTTAAGATCTTGAAATGTCATTTGGTTTCTGAAATGAATGAATTATTATTTTGCGATCGAATAACTTAGAATTATCTACATCACTATGATAAGGACAGAAAAACTTTTATTTGATATCAAAAATATAAAAAAATGGAAATGCGCAGTCATTCGAAACAACTCAAATAGGTATAAATTGAAGTACCTAGTGTAATATTATGTCGTATTCGTGTCTAATGTATACTATTTTTTAATACATCTACCTATCAACTCGCATTATGGACGAGTGAACATGTACTAATTGCAAAAAAATCGCAAATAAATTATTGAATAAGTACTAATACTAATAACTCATTATAAAATATTGGCAGAATAACAATAACAACGCTAAAAAAATTATCAGCTGACATCGTGACCCATGTTTCTGAATCATACAGAACATACACACTTGTAAAATTGAAACATGGATTGCTGTGGTAGCCTTTTTTTCACCGTCAGTTTGCATGCAAGCTTGTCAACGACGTAGTATGAAAAACAATAATTAATTTATCATATTTTGTAAGTAGTGGTGTAGTCTGCGCTCTCTTTTGTATATTGTGTTGACTTGTGTCTTATTGGGCTCTCTATGAAAATTGTTGCTAGTACCTGATTTTTACACGGTTGAGATTGACTCGAAGGGCTGGGTCGATACCTAGTTACCCTGAGAGATAAATATAAAAGTAAATAAATATGGGCCAGATAACACACCAATTGTCATGGTCTCAAAGTAAGGGTGAATATCCTGGTGTTACGAGGTACCAGACAAGCATTGAAGCCAGGCGCGTCTCCCAGCTCCCAAATCCAAGTAAATTTTGAAAATGTAGCTTTTTGAATTGACTGGGAATCACACCTGTGGCACCACGCAAGTCAGGGCGAGAAACCGTGCTACATCACTAAGCCAATCATGTCGCGGGTTCTGGGTTTGATTCCCACTCAGGAAGTCGTTTATGGGTAAAAAATATTGTATTTTGTGTGTGTGATTTTCTGTGCAGAACTATTGATTAAGTGTATCCATCTCTGTCACCCATAGAACCACCTCTGTTTAGGTGGAGTTAGTGTGACGTTGGTGTTTACAGTCTTTTTAATATTTTTTAAGTATTGATTATTGATCTATATCGGCTATAATAAATGTTTTTACCTTTGGGTAAGAACTTTTCTTTGCTATCGCTACACGTTCCGCCCGTCCCCAGCAAATGTTGTGGTGAATTTCATATTTTTGTAAGTATCTACTCTGCGTATGTTTATTCGCCATGTGTTTGGTTCACATGAAATTTTCTTGATTTTTTTATGCTTTTATAAGCTTTATACGTAAGCGCTCGGTACGTTTGAGAGCTCTCCTGTTACATATGGAATATCATATTAGAGCTTTTGCTGAGTCATTATTTCATTACTCAGTATAGGTAGTTCGTGTACGAGGACCTTGTTTGTGTCTGGAACGCTTTCGTATTGCGTAGTGAGGATAGAATGTATGTGACGGGTACCAGATAAAAATATTGTAAAAGGAACTACCGATTCTGAAGACTCTTTTTATACTAATCAAATTATTTTATATTTGTTCCCGTATTATTGGAATACGTACGAAAAGAAAACTCAAGTCTAGATGTACTTAAGTATAATACGTGTATTTTTTGGTCGTATTGTTTATCAAAATGCATTACTGTTCGAGGAAAAACTTTTAGTATTATTTTAAAGTCACCATTGGGATAGAGGATTTCATTTGAAAAATGACCGCTGAACTACTGGGGCTTTATTTTATCCCAAATGTCATTTCACCCCTTGAACAGACTGCTCTGAAGCCGATTGCTGCGTACATTGTCTAAACAATTTTAAGTGACCCTGTATAGGAAAATGCCTTAAAATTATTCTAATGGTTTTCCAATTTCAACCTTATGTTTAAAGTGGTAGGTTCCAAAGTGAATACATCAATAGAATGGATTCATTTTAAATTTTGTACTATCTTCAAAGCGAAAGGCTTTCAAAATCGAGCGTGTTTTCCGCAAATTACTGCTTTTAATTTTTAAGCATAAAGTTGAAAATTGTACAACATGAAATATTTTAAAACATCCAATGAAGCAGTTTTTTCTTCTTCGACCCAAAGGACGGATTGCCCAACTGAAAGTTATGCAATTTACACATCTACGGCGTATTGCTAAAATTGAATTTGCAATGCGTCAGTTTCAGAGTTCTAACGTATTTGTGGGGTAAAGGCACCAGTTGCCGGTCCATAACAAAACACATAAATTAAGTGCTCAATAATAAATGGGAATGTCCCTTGCAGGGGACAGGGCATTAGGGCGGGATTATGAGGAGTGTGGTGCACTCTCCTCGGACCACGTCTTGAGTCCAGATTATTGGCAGACGTTGCTTAATGGAATTGTGGACTGATTGTTTGTGTTATTGTTGGAAATATAACAGTTATTTGGTTTTAAATTAAATATGGAACGGAAGTATTGTGGAGGTTTAGCAGAACCGTCATTTGTATTGTAAAATGAGAGGTTTCAGTGATTATGGATGTTTCACTACGAAATAGACGCGAAAAAAAATCACTTACAACTTCCATGAAGTTTCTAGGACAAGTTAAAATAAAATGAGTAACCTACCTACCTTCATACAAAATACTTCTACTACTACCTACTCACTAAAATAAGCAAAAGTTACATTTTAGCTTGGTCTTTTTAATAGTAAAGGGTGCTTTCCATAATACCATAAAAGTTATTAATAACTACTCGAAACTCTTTTGTACCAAAATTCAACAAAAAATGATTCAGCCGGCCACATCCCATTGACACAACAATTTATACGCATAACATTTCATCCCAAAACAGGTCGTCCACGCGTAATATAAACGTGTTTACACAATTTAGGGAGACAAATCTGTAAGCGCATACTGGCCACTAAGTGGCCAAAATATGGCCCGTGTCAATCGCCCTTTGTGGGACAAGTACCTGTCTTGAATCCACAAAAGGTGTGTTTATCTGAGTTAACCAACATCCAAGGTCCATTGGACATTTATACGCTATAAAAAAACTAGTCGCGCGCGTGTCATTTGAAGGGTACCGGCACGCGAGGAACCGGTCAGTCATTGGGCAGCGGCGTGGAAGGAAGGGTGCCACGTGATTGGCTAGCCGAAAATCGCCAGGTGTAAATAATGAATTCGCTGGTTCGGAAGACCGTTGGTAATATTGTTTGGCAAAGTATCGATTTAGTTTCTAACTATTGAGTTACTAGGTAGGGTTCTGTGATATGATATTTTACATGAAACTGAAATTGTGAATAAAAAGAGGGATTATACTCATTCCAATTATTTCGAATACGATTTGTTTTGCTTGTCTTTCACCTAGCTGTTGATCATGCTAGTTTTATATATTCAGTGGTTTGATAGCATTTAGGAGTTCATTCTAATCTCTGACTTTGACTCCTGGTGTTAGCAGCCCATTCCAAAATTCAAAGTTTAATCATTCAGAAACAATATAAGATTGAAACAAGAAATCCGGGGATGGAAAACAGTATTTAGCTATTTTAGTGTAGATATTATCCTAGCACCTCTCAATTGTAGCCATAACTTGATAGCAATTATTAAGGCAAATGTGCAGCAATAGAACAGTAAGCATAGGTAAAATACCTACTACCTATAACCAACGTAGTGTAACCGGAATGACAGAACTTCGCTGATCCTACACTGCACATCCCAACTATATTAAAATTTGATGTACCTCGCATAACGTGAAGCAATGTGTCGCATATCGAATATTTTGAATACAAAAATCTCCGTTCGTCATTCAAATCGTTGCAGGGCGAGTGGATTCGATGAAATTTAATATGTCCCGAAGTGAATGCGTCTGACTATGCCTGCACGCGTTGCTGCGATACGGACCCTGCGTGGGAGCCTCGGGGGAGCTTATATCGAGATATGTTATACGGCTCTAGTTTGTTAAATAGTTAAGTTCAGTCAACTGAATTTAGGTTTTATTTATAGCCCGTTTAGTTTTCTTCATCATAAGCTATAAAAGTATATCCTTAATAATTTGACGGAGAAAGGCTTGCCCACTGATTTTTTCTTTGCTGGTAGCTGACTAATTAGAATCATCATTATCATCAACCTATATAGCAGTTCATTACTGGAACATGACTCGTCCTGCTAATGCCCAAACGCTTAAAGGCAGCCTACACTATGTTGGACGCGGATTATAGGTACTCAATGACAGGCCTACTCTATAATAATATCGGGTAGCTTGTGTTGCCCGCTGACTCCCACTTTAGTTTGTCAATTCTAAGAGCTACGGTGATGATTTTGATTCTACGTCTCAGTCGGATGATTTGGTTGCAAATTATTGTAGAGAAATAAAGAGCAGCGAACTCTTTTATTTGCTGTAACGTGCAGGCTAGAGAGAGGGGTACAGTAGAGCAGAAATTGGCGACCGAGACTTTGTATTTATTTATTCTTTATTGCACAAAGAAAAGTACAAATTGCGGACTATGGCATTCTTTACCAGTCAACCACTAGGCGAAGCAGAAATCGTGTTGGCGGCGTTTCGTCAAACATACATTTGGATTATTAAGGATATTAAATAGTAAGCAGAGCGTTCGAGAACTCCTACGGTAACGAATTTTAATCCATTTTAATTGAGGACGAAACGGAAAAATGTGGTCGTATTTTCGTATATCATAGATAAACCTTATGCAGCTGTTAACCAGACGTTCAAGTTTATCGAGAAGACCTTGGGACAGGATTGGAAGTGCAAACGTCTGCATAATCTATGAGGGGCATAAGGAGTGCTTGTACTACAAGAAGTGCCAGATTCCAGCCACGTTTTAAGCAAGCAATTTTAAGTTTCACCCGCACTAATTTACCGTATGGCACAAAGCGCCTTCTGTGAATTGCTACTGAGAAACCTTTATAGATCTATGCCAATCACCTAACTGACTGGCGACTAACTGCCACGTTCCTAGTTTTCAGTGTCTTCTTTGCTCATAACGTGGTACTCCATTTTCTAGGCCCTTGTTATTGTAAAACAAGACGTAAACAGGAATAACACTACGCTCTCACCACTAAATTACAATCGAAAGGGCCGTATGGGGAAAACAAAAAACATTTATATCAATGGTGGGTCGGTTCTAAATTTACTGCTCATTGACAGGCCGTAAAGAGGGGGGGCCTTGGGGGCTCGTTCTGCTAGGCGGAGTGAGTAGATAAGAAAACTGGATACTAGCGAGAATGCGAGCTTTTGGGTATTTATATAGAGCTGCACTCACGAATAGTTTAAGAAATTATTATAAATAAATATATGAGAAACTTACACCAAGATCATTTGACCCCAAACTGAGTAGAGCTTGTACTATGGATGTCAGTGACTAATAAATTAATATTTCAATATTTCTAAATATTAAATCTA
This sequence comes from Udea olivalis, assembly GCA_947369235.1. Taxonomy (NCBI): domain Eukaryota; kingdom Metazoa; phylum Arthropoda; class Insecta; order Lepidoptera; family Crambidae; genus Udea; species Udea olivalis. Next base: position 4,552,288 of record OX376354.1, on the reverse strand, counting down.
AATTAATATCATATTTCATCCTTACATAAATAACACTCTGGCACACTACGAACACAAACGTTCAGCACAAGAATGTTTTTCATGGGTGGAGATCGAAATCACGACCTTTGACTTTAAAGGCAGGATTACTATCATTGCGCCAACATGTCAGTCAATTATATGGAAACCTTGGTAAAATCAAAACAGGAGTTGAAGTACTACGTCCAGCCGTGATGTTATAATAACGATTTTGTTTTATCCGGTACAGATTAGACCGGAGCAATCAGTTTACCACAACTTGACATAATCAATTAGACTTGAACCGTATCAATTTAATATCAAGATTTGATTCTTTTGAAGTGTTTTTTCTAGGTCATCTCTCAAAAATTTTTCATGTTCGTTTTTCGATTTCGAAACTGTTAATATAACGCAGTTTGGAACTTTACCTATTTTAAAAACTCAGTAAATCTGTATTAACAAAACGATCTTATTTTCATTAAGTTTTTGTTTACTTCCCGTACATTTTTGACACTTGTCGATAACCAGTCACAATTTTGCGTTTTTTAATAACAGTTTCGTTGTAACAACCCTCGCTAGATCTCAAGGGTCAAAGACGAAGTTTTCGGACGGTGGTTACCCAAGGGACGGAGGTTCGTACCCGGATAAAACTCCGGGTAATTCTCACGTAGTACCCCCCCATTTGTCAGCTAACCACATATATAGAGCAATATGTTTGTATGGGAATATCTATTTAATTATGTAGGTGCAGCTTTAGTAAAATAGAACGAAAACGAAAACACCAGTGTGGGGAGCAGTAGCATTTTATTTTGGTGTGTAGACACTAAAGTTGTAAATTAAATGGTTGAATATGATACCTACCTAAAAATCTGTTTAAATTAAATTTCCACGATCAGTACTTCAAACTTGGGTATTTCTTTCAGTACCTATCCATTATATTATCACTAAAGCTCTAAAAGAAAACATGAACGAGTATGAGTGAATGTGAAAACGTGCTCATTTAAAATTAAATTGTAAATAACCGTTAGGAAAAAACAACCCTTACAAAGGTTGGGAAAAGACTGGTCTACACGTACGAAGTCCCAGGTAAAAGCTAATAATATAAAAACAATTTGAATAAATTGAAAAACAAACACAAATGTCTAACCTAGTCGTTTTGAACCTACGATCAACACTAAACCAACCGATGATGAATGAACGTTATTACATCTTTTACTTCGTCATCAAAAATCGCAGCCATCAAGCGACCACTGCTGAAGGGCACAGATTTCCAGAGCATCTTGTTGTAAGTGGCCTGTATCCACCGGTACACTGCTTTTTATAAGATCGGTCGTCTAATTTACCTCTAGTTCATTCGGAAGCTAGGTGGACTTACGGCAGAAGGTTCATATGTAGGCACACAAAGGTTACAAGTTCCAGTTTGAAACTTCGCGATACGCGTGCACCACGCTCGTCAAATATTTATATTGACTTAGGTTAACCCTTGCAGGCGAGGCGGTCCATCAGACCCCACGGCCTCGTGGGACCGGACAGGTAGGAGAGACCTAACAACGTGTAGACCGGACGTTACTTTGTAGTAAATGGGATGATGGATTGTGGAATAGGTATCCTCAAGCTAATGCCAGAAATAATGTCAGTCTTTGCAGGGAGTCCAACAGACCTGGAGGACTCGTTGTATCTGACAAGTAATCATGGCTTAGTAAACCAGTAGGCTGGATGCCGTTGTGTTCTTACCATACATTCTTCTAGATAAGAGAGATGATTCATTTTATGAAGACTCCAACATCTGAGATAGTCTTTAGCAGTTGTCGAATAGTGTAAAGATGGTGGTATATTTTTGTTGAACCATGAAATCGTTACCAAGAATAGTGTTACTATTACAGCGAGGTACAATTTAGACATAATAAATACTCGTTCAGTTAAGTTTAGGAATATAAATTATTATGTTGATAAATAGTGTTATTTGAACTATGGATACATTTTTGGTGGTAATCTGGGTTTTGTACTGTAATGGAAAACAAAACTTGTACTTGTAATAGAAAACAAAATGGCCAATTAATATTAGTTTAGTTTTTATATTGTATACAACTAATATATTTTTTTATTTTGTTACAGATAAAGATACCTCAGAATAAACCCTAATGAAGAAAACTATTGGGGTGAAAAAAATATTCAAAGACACACAAAAAGGTATTCAGACGCATTTAATAATGTTAGTGGTTACCCAAATTATCATGATTCACCTTTTAATAATTAAATTATCATCACTTAACATAAGGTAAAAATTTTTTTACACATATTTGAAAGTTTTGGGTGGCCTAGTGTATGCTGTGATTAGTACAGCAGATAATGTTATTAAATTAATATTAAAGTCTTAATAATGAGAATGAAATATACTTACATTGTTTGGTGTTTTAAATCAGTAACAATCAACCACAAAAATACGCAAAAACAACAATAGTTACAGCATCAAACTTGGATTTTTTACTGCCAGTACTTTTGAAGGAAGCTAGCAATGCCATGTCTACTCTTTCCAAGGCTACCTGGTCCACGGGTCATCCCAGGGACCGCAATAAAATATGCGAGGCGGACGGCCGGGATGTAAAAACGTTGTTTTAGAGCGCTCCTCAATAATGCACGTTTTAGGAAACGTTAAGTGCCCTTTTGGCTTTACCTGGGAAATTTTATTTTCTACATACTAAGGTGAAGTTTTAGATTTGCCTACTTATAAATTATTAACAACGATTACCTTAGAGGCCTTAATCTATCTCGTTTTAAGCTTCATCTTTTGAAATAAATAAAAAATACATGTTCTCGATCTTAGTTTATTCAAGTATTCTTTATTTTAATAAAGTATCACATTAAGATATCATGATAGTCTGTTAGCAATTACTAACGTCGGTTTTAATTGAGAAAAATCGGTAGATGCTTTGAACATTACAACAAAATTGATTAGGACAATATTCATCATTCGTAGCGACAACTTGAAAAATTATGGAGGCCTTTATTGAGCAATGAGACAGTTGACATAAATACTAATTGTTTTCTATACTATAGTAGGTGTTTTAAGTATTACCAAATAAATATTACAGATTTGTTTCTTAGTAAAATTGAAGCTTTGATCTTCTAAGCACTCAGATATGAATGTAACTTACTAATTACTAGATTAACATCTTAAGGACCGACCCAAAAATACTTGTTCCACTTAACGTAACTCAGTGAACTGTCGGTTAACATTCACTATCAATAAAGTACGATCGGATGGGCAAAGGGCGTCCGTGATCGATGGTACTTCTAATTTATACCCAAAACCCTAAGGCCGTATCGATTACCAACTTCGGCGGCCCGAGGTACCCAGGAGCGGTGCTTTTTGCAAAACTCCAGCCACTGTCTCTGGAGGGTTAACTCATTGACTTGTTTTGAATTAAGAAATTGGTTTTTGATTACGTGGGAATTTTCGCCACAGTTAAGTGATTGGTTTTTTTAATATGTTTTTACGACATTAGGTCGTTGCCCTTGTGAGGTGGCATAACTGTCGAAAGCTTCGAGAAAAAGCCCCAGTTGCACTTTAAGGCCTGTTCAAACCTGAGCGGTATTTGCTGCCGCTTTGAGTAGCGGTACAATACCGCGTGGATTCGCTCAGGTATTTAGTATCAAGTTTCGCGGCAAAATGTACCGTTACCCACAGTGAATACCGCTTAGTTCTGAACAGGCCTTTACTTATTGTCACGTGGCGTGGTTGTAATATGAGATCATTGCCCAAAAAAAAAGCCGAAAGATTAAACTATTGGTCGATCAATTTACAATCACTGTGGTTCAGGCAACGAATGCTTAGAAAAAGATATAGAGGGAAATGCTTGGAACACAATTTTTGACTTCGTTACTTTGTTTAGACTAGTGAGGAGGTGAACATATCAAAAGACGCCGCCCGTAGCCCTCAAACCGGGCGGGAGAAAAGAGTATACATACTTAGGATGTCAGACAGCCGATATATGCTCTATTCATGGATTTATCCAAGGCATTTGACCGCATGGATCATGACACTTTGCTAACAAAGCTTGAAATTTAACGGGTTAGAGGAAATCCACTAGAATTAATTAAGTCGTACCTAAACGATAGAATACAGATCACCAGCATCAGTAAAGTCTGCCTAAAGACAAAGCAGGAAACACACATCAGACCCACTACTAGAGCTGTGAAATTCGGGGTTCCACAGGGCAGCATTTTGGGACCGTTGCTTTTCATAATCTATATTAATGACATGCCTAAATCAACTGACCAACAAATGGTTCTTTTTGCTGGACTGTACAATTATCTACCAAGATGAAGATTTTATTAATAATAGTCTAAAATCTGTTATTGAGTGGCTGCAGGTGAACAATTTAGTTATTAATTTAGAAAAAACCAAAGTGATGCAGTTTAAACAAATAACAAACCACGTAATCCGTAAGAACATACAACATGATGTTAAATTGTTAACCTGGCAAAAAACACAAAATTCCTCGGCCTACAAATAGACTGATCTTAAATGGCAAAGCCACATAGATCATGTGTGCAAAAAAGTATCGCAGTTGTCTTATAGTTTGCGTATGCTGGCAAAAAAGTTAATCTCTCCACTTTGCTGACTTTGCTGTGTGGCTTCTAGATTGAGATATGCGATAATTTTCTGGGGAAATGCCACAAATTGGGATCGAGTGTTTAGGTGTCAAAAGAGATGCATCCGTGCTATGTTAGGCCTGAAAAGGACTGACACTTGTAGGACCCATTTTAGTGACGTGAGAATACTTACTCTTCCCTCGTTAAACATATTTGAAATTGCTATGTTTGTGAGACAAAATCCATAATTATTCACAATTACGTTTGGCTCTCGCAATAGAATTCAAATAAGCATCAAGGTGATCCAGCAACACAAAACTGCCTTATTTTCGAAAGGTGTGTTTGCTATGGCACCAAAAATAAATGCGAAAATTCCAAAAGACTCTCTCGACTCGGATTTTCAGACATAAATTACTACAATTTCTTGTTGATAATGTATTCTACACGGTAAGCGAATTTTTAACCAGACGACTTGGCGAATGTTAGTCTGATAATAATTTTGGTTGGCATCTCTCAAATGTATTTATTTATTTATTATTGTAATATTTTGGAATGTGAATGCTGACATCATCATACTTAATTTAATCTTAAATCTGTATTTGAATTAATAATTTTGACATTTTTTTTTTTATTATCTTTTTTAATTTTAATTCCATTCTGGTATTGTTTATAAATAATATTTGTATGTTCATTAAAAAACGGATGTAGATACATAATAATTATAATTAAAATACCTTCTAGACCTAGTGCATCACAAATAAATTTTATTTTATTTTCCGAGATATGAGCAAAAACCCGAAAAATTAGACTTTCAAATTACCCCTCCTTCAAAAATTGTATTTCAAGCATTTCCTTCTATACCCTTTCGTTGACTGGACTACTGTGTGTAACCTGGTATAGAGACAGGGATCGAATGCGTGAGCTTCTGTGCTACGTGCACTTCAACACATTGAGTTGATGATGGAACATACGAGTACAGACAGCGACAAAATTCATCTAACATTTCGGTAGGTATCTTTTGCCTTTTGACCTCTGTTTAGCTCTGTTGATGTAAACAGACGGAAGAATATCAAGTTAGCTACGAAGTACTGAGGTTTCAAGGGCTCTGCATTTTCTTTTGTAGTGCACGTTGCCTGATGTCTTTCTGGCTTGACCAGTAATAAACTCGTACTTTTGTGAAAATATACCTACCTACCTATCTACCCATAACAATCAAATTTCCCTAAAAACCATGATCCCGGTTTACAGAGTAATGCATAGTTTATACAACCTTAATTGAATGGCGAAATAATCCATTAAATAGTTAGGAAGTAAGGTTTCGCAAGTATTATATTCATAGTTCGTTAGGCAGGGTCATCCCGAGGGTCAGGACAGAGTCGATAGATTACCTGCCTTGGTATTAATTGCTTACCCATATTACACAACCCGTGTATTTATATTACACACTTAAGAGTATCTACTTACAGGCGCAGATAAATATATATTGTAATAATTAGATCATAAGTTATATTGTGGATAAATTAAATTTATGTATATTATGAAAAAGAGGAATAACGCTTTAATAGCAATAGTTTAATCTATTTGATTATGAGCAGAGTGGTCTATTTAAATACAACATAATAACTATTGGTGTTTGAAAAACGTAACTGCATAGTCGAGGAGAATACCTTTAAATGACTAATGAGAGTTTAAGAGGCGCAGAAGTTTTGACGGTATCGTAACGAGTGTAAAGATGTGGCCTCTGCTTACCCCGTGAGGATCCAATTGCTATGGTCTCGCAATAAGCAAGATATAATATACTTGTGTTACGATGCACCGAATAAAGGTTGAAGCGTCACCCAGCAATCCAACCCCCAAGCCAGCTTAGAAAAGTTTGTTTCCTGAAATGACCCAACCGCAGCCGGGTATCGAACCCGCAGTACAATGATTGCTGGCTTAATCTCCTCGCTTGTGAGTGCGGTTCCCTAATGATCACAAACCCTAAAGTCATTTCTTCACACACATTTTATTTACTAAATGGTTTGGACTTTGTATGTAGGTATTAAGTAGTCAGGCACTTCGATGCCAAACGAATTACCGAATTACTACCGAACGGTTATATTTAACCCGTCGCTAACCCGCAGTTAAACAAACAGCGATCTAGCTAACTGAGTTACGGCGGGTCATCCGGCAGATACAGAAGCAATTAGGGAATACGCGCTGGTCGGCTAGACGGACAGGCGGGGACGAAAGTGTTCAAGTAGATATTTAACAAATATAAAAATGAACAATGCTTCACTTCTTAAGATAGGAAAACCATAAGTTATCATTTTACGCTGCAAATCAGCGTAGTTCAATCAATATTTTATTTTAATTTTTATTTCATTAACTGTTATGTCAAAGTTGTTTAGTAAACATGTATTTATTTATAATTATATCTTTTCGCAATTTTTAACATTCGAAAAAATAATACCGTCTGATACCTTAAACAAGACGTTTTCATTCTAGGATATATTTATTTATTTATTTATTAACAATTTTACAAAAAGTTCTTACGTTTCTAAACCTGCTTACAGTGTAACAAAAACCATTTTAGGTTTGAACGTACACTGGCGATCATCGCCGAGAGTCCAATAAAAAAGTATTAGTATATATTAACTATGTGGATGTGGGTGTAACTACATTTTTCTAAATTTATAAATAGTGTTCTATTATCATAATAGTGTATAATAGTGATGTATTATATAAAATAGTTACTATTTACAATTTTAAATCATCATCGACGTTTCTGTCATTATTACAATGTGATCCCAAAATTAGTAGAACTTAAATATTTTAAAGTGTCAAAGACCATCCTATGCATTGCTATAGATTCTATTCACCTCTATTCACTTAGTATTTTTGAAATGACATTAGCACTTTTGTCTGATCCTGTACTGTATTGGTACTCGTCCAGTGGTAGGTAATTGAATCACCTATCATTTTGATTGAGCGCTCGCCACTCCAGGAGAGCTTATTAGGCTGTGCCTGTATTTAGGTATCTGCTAGGGACTAAGCGGCACGTTTAAGATAAATCTTTAAGATAGAGATTAGAAATTTAGACTTTTTTTTAATAAATAAATTAAATAGAAATGTGCGCTGAACAACACACCACTTGTCATGATCTCGAAGTAGGGATAAATATCCCTGTGTTAAGAAGTCTCGGACCAGAAATTAAACTAGGCGCGTCTTCCAGCACACCCAGACCCAAGTCAATTTAGAAAAATTGTTTCTTAAATTGACTCGGCCGGGAATTGAATCCGGGACAACACGCAAGCTGAGGCCAGGAACCGCGTTACATTCACTAGGTCAATCAGTTTGTCGAAGATATTAATAGACATGTTGATTTTTTATAATTCAACAATGTTGAAACATACAGTGGATTTAAATCAGCAACGTTATGTCTCGTTTAATAAATCATCAACTTTTGGGGCCAACGCTTAGCAAGGTAAGGGCTTTTAAATCAATTCGTTTACAAAGCAGACAATAGTAAAAACTAGCTACTGAATAATCTATTTAGCCTATGTATGGTCAGTTTCCATCTTTGTCGATGGCGCTCGATGTTTTCTTCTCCTAAAAGAGAAAAAAAGGATACTCAAGTTGTGGTCTAGAATATTTCTTCAAGAATCAGGTCAAGAATCCACGTGTTTGTTCAACTAACAAAATATTTTTTCTTCTATTAAGTTACTAAGAACGTTACACAGGTTAAAAACTTTCCACTCTTTTCCTTGTTTGCAACAAACCACATAACATCCGACCTACAAAAATACGGACACATGTTTACGGAGTCAGGTAGTCGGCACAAATGTATAGTAAAATAAGGGTTTAGGGCACAATACACGTCTTAAACAAATATAAGAAGGCTGTGGCGAGTGACCTTTGTCCCTTTTGCTGTAGTGTGCGTGAGGGTCGCCTGTGAGTATGAAGCACACTAAGGAAACGTTTGTATTTGCAAATGTGCCCTATAGACATTAGAACTGCATAGAATTGGTGTCACTATTTAATAAGCCTATAGTTTATAATTAAAACATAATCATCGCTACAATTGATGGCTTGTTCACCGGTAGGTAATGTTAGATGCCGGTTGGTACTCATAGTCGGTCAGGGCTACGTTCCGAAAAATCAAAAAAACACATTGATAGACCTGTGATTTGAACCACGTACTTTTAATTTTAGACCAAGCGCTGATTCACTCGTTTACCAAGTTATATTATTAAAAATACCTACGCTCAGTTTAATTTAACTTTTTATAAAACCGTCAGTGGCAAAAACATGTCCGCAGGCATGCTCTTATGGTGAGCGAATCGAACTTATGGACGGGCACCTCCAACATGCATCGCTTATATTTTAGCGCAGTGGCTAGATGCGCCGTTTGAGACGTTTAGAGGGTTGCTGGCTCTGTTCTCATACCAACGCAAAAGCTTAACTTAACTTAACACCAAACTTGCAACTTGCCATACGCTCATTTGGTGAAAGAATGACACAAGTTTCTGAAATGTTGCACTCATGCTTTTGTGTTAGTGAAACAAGGACACCATTCCAGTTGGTGCGTGACTACGCTTCTTCTTTTTGTGCCCTATTTATTTAATATCTATATTCAAAATACCTATTACTGTTTTAAATCTATGTCAAATCTAATCATGCCTAGCTCTGCCCCGCGTAAGCCGTTAAGGCCGGGCACCTTCCGATACAATAACAGCAGCTATTGCATGAACCCTTTCTTCCCGTCCTCCTTATAAATTGCGGTGTCCATTGGGTGCTGTCGCGGGAATTGCCTGTTTGTTTAATATTCTGCGGAGTTAGTTTGTTTTGCGGACCTAGTTAGCAGGGGTGGGCATTCGGCCGTTTATAACGATAATAGAAATAGCATTTTCTCGAACATGCTTCAATTCACGACAGAACTGGTTCAGGAGTGGCCAAACAGTACTGAAAAATGTACGGGATTGACATTAGCACTCGTCCAATCGATATGACATTTGATGTCAGTTCCATACATTTTTAAATTATACATGTCGAAAAATCAAAAAAACACATTGTTTGACCTGTGATTTGAACCACGTACTTTTAATTTTAGACCAAGCGCTGATTCACTCGTTTACCAAGTTATATTATTATTTAAAATACCTACGCTCAGTTTAATTTAACTTTTTATGAAACCGTCAGTGGCAAAAACATGTCTGCAGACATGCTCTTATGGTGAGCGAATCGAGCCCCAATGGCGTCCTCGAGCGGCCGGGATTTGAAAATGGAACAAACTTCTTTTAAATCAAACATGGCGTTTAAATCGCCAACTGACACGACAAAAATAATGCGCTATACACCTACATTAGGAAGAACAGTACGTCTACCACGAGTTGCCACTTAAAATTTACGTTATCGTTCGCGTAATCGATTGGACATTTTAGTTCTTTTTTCACTCGTTTTGCTGCTGATTGTGAAGTTCTATCTAGTTATGACCAGTTCCTCGAATAAGATTTCAGGTTATCCCGCCTTTTTAGACCCAAATTCATTTTGTGGTGTCCACTGGGTACTGTCGCGTAAATTTCCTGTTTGTTTAATATTCTGCGGACATAGTTTATTTTGTAGAACTAGTTAGCAGGGGTGGGCATTCGGCCGTTTATAACGATAATAGAAATAGCCTCAACTGGGAGTTGAACTGACAGTAATTTTGGTGAGCTTAAGATAACCGATCGTAAAGTTTTTATTTTCCACTCCCCCTAGTGAATTCCTAATCTGTGACCATCCCCTCAGTTTAGATTCGTAGCTTTGCTTAGTTTTGGGTCAGATGAAAGGTATTCATGAACAGTCCCTGTTAATTATCTGTTATTAGTAAACAAAACATTCACAATATTCACTTAGCGTTTAAATGACTCATAAGAGGCAGAACGGATCTAAAACAATATGACCGGTTCCAGGCAACTCAATGTAATAAAAAGTCACGAGATCTGCTCCGGCCACCTACACCCGCTTGTTTACCCGGTCCGAGCACGGTTAACCCTTAAATGTTGTAAGATCTTTTAGAGGCACGATATTTACCAAATATTTTTAAAACGACAGAGTCGTAGTGCCCGAGGGTCGTGGATGGGAATAAATGTTTAATTAGTATCTGGGCTTTATGAATATGTATTAAAAATGTAAAAGTTTTTTTTAAACGCCCATGGGGTCAGATTATTTTGGTTTAGACTGTCCTGCAAATTTGTTTTATGGTGATCATACTAATATTAATAATTTCATATTAATTAATTAATAATCAATAATTTCATATTTGATACTAAGAATGAATGAAAGACAAGTGAACAACATATTATTTGTTCGTTTATAGTTGTACCTTTCAAATTTAATTTTAATAATCGCAACATGCCGGGCCTGTCAAGCCCCACGCTGTTGAACCGGTTAAGGACAGACGTAGCCGGTCCAAACCGGATCCCACCGGTTCGATCCGCCGACGGCTGAAGGAGGGCCTTTTTCATTTCCTCACAAAACATGTTGTTTTTATTAAAACACGAGACGGTCACTCCCTCCTTGCTAAATAAAATAAAGGGTCTGTATTCGTTTTATTACAACTGTGTTTTTATGAGAAGGTAGAACTAGTATTAGGAGGTTAGGTGGTATAAACGGTAGTGGTATAAACAATGCATAAAGGAGTTTAGGGTCAGAGACATAACTTATAACAGTTTTAAAATAAATCTTATAATTAATAGGTACACCAACAGTACATTTACACAACACAGTTATGGTAACATTGCAGAGATCTTATGCTAGTACATGAATTCCCACCAACTATACTCGTAGCACTTCTGCCAGATTAAAAAGAGGTTAAACTAATTCAAAAATAGTGGCCATGTACCTAGGAATCAAACCCACCGCAGCAATTTATTGGAAACAATTTTCTTGTTCTTATTTCTTGACCGTCGTGATCTAATTTCAGAGCATTGGAATGAAGATAATAATATTATTTACCGTTTACTTAGGTAAGTACTGGGAGAAAATTAAAACTACCCTGAAGGTCTAAATGTATCTAACTGTTAATTTTAACGATATACCTATATTTCCCATTTATATTTATCTCGTTTAGCAAATTATTTACTAATCGCAGGTCAAGTCTAGAATATTAATTAGGAAAGCCAAATTTGCATTAAATTTGATATTTCAAGGTGATTCGAGGCCGAACTACAAACTTGGACGAAACAGGGAATAAGTTAACTAATTTGATCCTAGCGAAAAGCTTTGTGATATCTGGGCGTTAATGTATGCGTGGTGGATGTACCCTTTGGTGGGTGGTGAAGCCGGCAAGTGTGCTTGCCTCCTTAAGTTAGCATATCTGAATAAAATGAGCAAAACCCGAGAACGGCGCTATTTTTTTCATATTTTATAAGGCACAAAGATGGTTCTTATGGAGAGAAAAAACGTTAATTTTACGAGAGAAATAATAAAGTGTTTGACAGAACGAAGTCTGTCGTGGCAGCTAGTACACAAATAAGGTTGCATAAAAGTGATTGATACCTACCAAAATGTAGGGGAACTAGGGGTATGATGTCGACGCTAAGAGAAAACTACAAAAAAGTACAGTAAAACAACATACATTTGACGACCGACTTGGTGTAATGGTTAAGAAGTTGGCTACTACACCAGAGGTTGCGAGTTCGATCCCCGCACAGTACAAACATTTGTGTGCATGAACATGTCTGTTTGTACTGGTCTGGGTGTCTCCTATGTATAATAAGTATGTATTTACAAAAGAAAATGTATTTAAGTATGTTTATCCGTTGTCTAGTATCCCATAACACAAGCTTTAATTAGCTTACTTTGGGGCTAGATGGCGCTGTGTGGAATAATGTCCAGGGATATTTATTTATTTATTTATAATGTTTTTATTAATTTATGGCAATTAAGTTCCTTAATAAACTACAAATTGGCATATTCTTTGAACGAAAATGTTATCACAAATTTCCATTATTTATTATTTTTCAAGAAATCATAAAAAAACCGTTTTGCTCCGTATGGGGAAATCTAGTGAAAAATATGATCTTATTTCTATCCTCGTAAGGTGGAGATGGCGAAAAATCAGGTTTGTTGTTATCACTGAAACTAGATTTACATTAAATGTTGAACAAGCATTTTCTACACAACCTAATATTGCTTTAGTTAATCAGAATCTGCGGATAATATTAATGCAAAGGTACCTTTATAGAAAACAGGTCTTGCTGTGTTAAAATACCAATTTGCAGGCTCAATAGGTACTTCTTACTTTAATAACTAAGGCGCGATAGATTTACGTATAAGTAGAGACTGCTAGACACATTAGACAAAATACCAAAAATACGCAAAAAACCTATAATTATATTAACAGTAAATATTTTTACGAACTGATACAATATTAAAAAGCTAGTACTGAAAACTAGAGTCTCATTCTTATATCTTGCCAGTCGAGTGACACACCCGTCCAAACAAGGCACGGGCCGGCCGAACACGGACCCTTTGCGGGCAGTTCTCCCCACCGTGGGCAGTCCCCACTAACCTTGGGGCACAAAAAACATTACAACACCCCACCCCACTACACAAAACTCGACCCTAAACTGTATATTCTAAAGGCCATTATTGGACAGGAGAGTGCATTGTGGGCAGTCGGGGGGACGGATCGACCCGTGTACTGCGATTTTGTAGTTTTGATTTTCATTTTGTAATTCTAACGGATTCAGATTTCGGTTTAAAGATGGTTTGGAATACGTATCTGTTGTTTTTCAATTATTGGAAAGATATCGTTAAATGGTTTGATGTCTGATCTTTTATTGGGAAGATCATTTTGGGTGGGTTCATCATAAGAATAATGCTTGAAAAGCTAACTGCTATCATAACAGACGGCCATTAGATACCAAAAACATTATTCATTATATATTATTTAAATAAAAATTAAACATATTATTGTATAGGAATACCTCTTGGTCTAAATAGTTAGGTTTATGTTTTTTATAGAAAATAGAGACAAATAGGGTTTCCCAATACCCAGTCACTGGCTAAAAAATATTATTTAATTTAAAGATGTTTATGCTGGTATCGGGATTCTGAGCATCATATTTTATTCAGCCAAAAAACTTGAAGCCTATTAATAAAAAAAACTGTTGTTTGCTTATCTTTGCTACAAATATTTAATTATTTGTAGCAAAGAATGCTAGTACTTCAGCTGGGTTTTAAATTCCCACTCACAACCCGCTAATTGATTCGACTGTCACGCAAATATGTATGTCAGTAAAATGAAAAGTAACACAGTTTCACTTCCAGTAGCGTTCCATAATTCAGAAACGAAACAAGCTCGTTGGATCCAAATTGAACTCTAAAAGCACTAAATTGGTCATCATAATACAATAAAGACAAATAAGTCCCAAATTGAGATTATTTTTATTTCCTCGCTTAGCAAACAGACTTTAACCCTAAGTAAACATCCTAAAAAGCTAAATTTTTCCACGTCCCTTGTCTCGTTATTTGCTGGTGGCACGAATGCCACAGTCGGCGAAAATATCTATTTCGGACCGCCGGACCCGCGTCACGCTGACACTGCCGCGGGACACGGGGACCAAGCCACGAGCGGAAGCGTTATTGTTTTGATAATAAAATGTTTTTTTTTCACTTAACGAAAATAAATATTCGGGGGTCCTTTATACTTCTCTTTTTCAAGTGTTGCCCTCTCATAATTGCTGTTTTGTTTTAACAGATAAGAGTAGGTATGCATGACACTTATAAGCTAAAATATTGTTATCAAAAATTCAGAAAAATCTTACTTTAAAAAAGTATTAGTAATTCTGCACGTTATCCTTAAGATGTTCATTAAATACAGATTTTTTTGATAAATTAATTAAAAATGAAGCTGAAGATTTAGAACAGATATTTATTTAATTTAGAACAGATATTTGTTTTAGTACGATTGTCCTTGCGCTTTCGACTGATTTAATAGTACTCTTGTATAATTCACAACCGCAATTTCCTTTTACCTTGCTCCGACAACCTGCAAACTTAACGTCTCACACGAAGGGTATTTCTTCACCACGTGTAGACGCTGTCATGTCGGAAAAAGGGCCCAGCTCAACCAATTCCAACTCTCATGTAAGTGTAATTTGTTGAAACGGGGCGCTGCCGGTCAAAGGGGCCCCGATGTAAATATTGTCACGTATGTTTGTTAAGTGTCAGGGCAAGACGTGTATTAGTTTCTGTTAGCTTAGTTACTACTGTGTTTGAAGTAAGTATTACATTGGTCTATAAGGGGATGGTGGCTTTTTGAAAGCACTGTCACATTTGCAATGGTTTTTTTTGGTTCACAAGAACGCTAGTTTGCCTCAATGCCTTGGCACTTTGCAAAATAAAGAGCTTTAATCAATTATCAAATAATATAATGTTCATCAGGCATCTTACAAATATTACAATTTACTCGTAACTTTACCAAAAGGTAGAAACAAGTTTATTGAATCTCATATGATTAATCTCTGCTGTATTTATATGTTATCTACTACAATAATATAACGTCCTTATCTGTGAAATTTTTACTCAATTGCTGCAATCATTTATGTTACGTGTGACCTCAAATTCTTATTAGAACTGATTTCTATAAGAACGTTTGTCGACGCCATCTATCGGCGAGTAGAACTTCGTAGCATCAACTTTTGTTGTCGGTAGGCGCCGCATAGGGCGCTGCTGGTTTACTCTCGCCGTAGTCCGTAGCAATATTGTAGCGAACTAAACTAGCAGCGCTACGGTTACTGTATTCGAAGATGGCCGCATGTATACCAACTACTGACAACACAGTGTTTTGTTAGGAGTAGATTTATTTACATTATGTGGCTGATTGATGGTTTAAAAAAACATAAAATGTTTTAATAAAAAAATGTTGTTTATTTTAAGAACCACCACTTAACAAACATTAATATGTATCAGCTTAACACATTCGTCGCCGCGGAACAAGACAATATATTTTCTATTGTTTGCCGGTCATTTGGCGACCAATGTGTTAATCATCTACCTTCCAATAATGCTGTTTGGGGATAGGTTACCTCTATTGTAAAGCTTTTTAAGTACCTATTCATAAAAAGCAGTTTTAACTTTTATTATTTCGGAGTAAAATTACATTATGAAAAATAACTTAATGAGTACTTTAACTTTATTAAGACTAATAATAAAATATTCTATCGTTTGATTGCACATGTCGTTATAGCGGTAGAAATTATTGAAACAAAATAACACATCAGCCTTTTCTTCATTTACGAAACTAAAATTTTACATTACATCCTTACATCACGAAAATCGTAGATTGAAACAGTTCGCAATTATCAGCCTGATTGCATTTTTATGATTTAACTTAAACTTTTTCTTCACAGACAACTCCGAACAAGAACTCATCCGCCAAATAAACATTCAATCTTCAGACGCGGTCAACCTCCACAAAAACATTATGAAAGCTTTTAAAAGCTCCTCAAACTTTCAAGTGAAAGTTCCCTCGGACGCGAAGTAAAAATGCAGCGAACTTTAGGAAAGCGAGAGTGAGCTTCGCAGCAACCTTGTTACGTAAGTATTTTAAAAGTCTTAGTGCTTGAACTTTTTTGCTTAACGGATTATGAACTTTAAAATAGGGTTTAGCTAGACAGCTTTCTTTGAAGAACCTTGGGTATGCAATTTTAAAAAGCGGTAAAGTGCGAGTCTTTTTAAATTTATTTCTTCTTTAATAAAAAGAAAATGTTTTAAAAGTTGAACTTACTGCAGTAAACGGTGAAGAAACAGATATAAAAAAAGAAACACCAACTTTGTGCAATTGTAACATTTTTTTTATTCTGTGACTGACTAGGCAACTATTTGTTTACAATTTGCATCTGGTTGTAATTTCGATTAAAAAACGTCAATAATGACTGCGTCATACTACTGAATTAAGATTTTTGATTTAATCATATTTTTTCAATTACTTGGCTTACTTACAGTTATCTAACACATTTAAAACAATTAATACATTTAGGGTTCTTATGGAAATCAGATCTACGTACGCCCTAAGTATTATTAACTACAGTTACCTTGTATTGCAAACACTTTGTAGATACTACTTACTGCATATCCACCATGGTTTCTGTAATTTGCATAAATTTGCATGCCATTTTTGGTGACATCCCTAATCATTAGGGGTGCTGTACCGAAATCCTATTTAAAAACGTCAACGCGGTCAACACATGCTAGCGGCTATCATTGGTGTAAACTCATGGTAGACATACTGTTTCCTTCACAAAGGGTTTATAAAAGAACGAGCTGCCCCGACAGACTTCGTTCTGTCAAAGGTTTGAAAGTGGCAACTCGTGGTAGACGTAGCGCAGTGCGAGCTGTGCTAGCTATTTCGGAGACCAAGGACCTGGACCATCTGTCGACCATTGCGGATAATGTGTCAGAATCCACGCGGGCTACACACGTCGTCAACGAGGTGACGCAGCAGCAGCCCACGGTTTCCAAGGAGGCCGAAATGATCATGGCCGAGATAGCAAAGTTAAGCCTCAAGGTCGCTGACTTAGGTGTCCATTATCATATATCGCCCGCTTTTCTTCGACTTGATTTACATATACCTAATAATATTTTTCACAAAATTTTTTGTTTAATCATAATGAAATATAGTCTACAAGCTTTCCGCCTGCGGCTTCGCTCGCGTTATTATTATATGGCCAAATTACATAAAATCTTTATAAATTGTAGCCTATGTGTTATTCTGATGTATAAGCTGTATTAACTGTAAAGTTACATCTAAATCCGTTCAGTGGTTTTTGCGTGAAAGAATAACAAACAAACATACATACTCACAAACTTTCGCATTTATAATATTAGTAAGATATTTACCTATACCTACTATTATTATTCACAATTTTTTCAATCATAATAAAATATAGCCTATATCACTCCTGAATAGTTTAGCTTTCTGTTGGTGAAAGAATTTTTACAATCGGGTTAGTCGATTCGGAGCCTATTCAATACAAACAAACAATCAAATAAATAAATAAATATCTGGGACAATTCACACCAAGATCATCGGACCCCAAACTAAGCAGAGCTTGTAATATGGGCGTCAGAGACTGATAAACATGCTTAAATATTTCTAAATACATACTTAAATAGATAATAACACTCAGACACACAACAAACACAAATGTTCGCCACATAAATGTTTGTCATGGGTGGGGATCGAACCCACGACCTCCGTCGTCAAAGGCAGGATCGCTGCCATTGCACCAACAGGCCAATCTTTCCACTTTATAATATTAGTATAGAAGTATACATAATATTAGAATAGATGTGTCAATTTCACAACCTACAACCTTTGTCACTATAGGCAGGACCTCTTTACTTTGCACCAGCCAGTCATGAAAATTGAAATATGAGGTCGTTTTCATAGTTATAATTTTCTGCATAAACTAGGAAGTAATTATGACTATAAGGGCGGCATGAAAGTCTGAACACCATGAAATAATGATTAATTACTTGAGATTCGTCACAGAGATTGAAACGAAAAGAGAAGAAGCTTGAAGAAACACAATATTCTTAGCCATAAAATATAGGGGAAGAGTGGCATGATATTTATGTCATGTTTTGAAAGAGCCCCTATAATATTTAAGTTTTAAAAAGAAGGCAATTAGCCTAAGCTTGAAGTATACTATTTGACAGTTCATTGATTGAGTGAAGGTACAATTTGGGACCGAGCTGCCGACCACAACTGCACATGCCGACAGCACGTGCAGCGTCCCATTGTCACTGGTTGGTGTAACAATGGGACACTGCACGTTTGCAGTCGGCAATTCGGATCCAAATAGTACCTTAAAAGGCATGTCTTCTTAAATTTATATATCTGGGGTCTAATTTTAATATAAAAAAGATAAGACAAGATAATCTTTATTGCACAAACAGAGTAAAATACCAAGTTTTGCAAAGAAGGTTGACGTACAATTTAGGCGGTCTTATTGCTAAAAGCAATGAATAAATAAAGAGGTCACTTACACCAATATCATATGACCCTAAACTGAGCAGAGATTGTACGATGGGTGTCTGAGACTGATTAACATTTTGTATGTTCCTTAATACGGACTTAAATAGATAATAACACCTAGAAACACAACGAACACAAATGTTCGTCAAATGAATGTTTGTCATGGGTGGGGATCGAACCCACGAACTCCGGTGTTAAGTGCAGGATCGCTGCCATTGCACCAACACGCCAGTTTATATGCACAGAAAATAAATAAATCCAATCTGAGTGCTCAGATAAGCTTTCAGGGAAAACACTGCTGTAAATCTCCATTTTACCTGTGCAAACGTACAGTTTCTTATATCCAAGAGTTGAATTCGTTGGGAGGAACTTAGGGAAGATAATGATAAATGAAACTCCGACTTTCCACAGTCCATACTACGTGCACCCACTCAATCACAGTCCTGCCCCCAATCAGCTAGTTTGCTCGATTCGTCACGAAGACGCGCATTTACAAAGTCTACAACAGCTTGGAGAAGTCAAATATGTTATCCATTTTCTATGAATTGCATTTAAGGAGTGTCTGTTTCCAAACTGAATTAGCTTGGATTTTGTTTAGCCGAGATCTAAAAGAAATTTACTAGTCAGGTGTACCGCTATGATTCAAACCGTTAACCATTAGATATATTATAATTGTGTAGCTGATATTTTTTTAGCTCTTCGTCAGTGGTGTAATATGCACCGGAGGAAATGACATTTCATCGTCGAATCTCCTCATCAAGACGTGTCTGCATGAGGTACAGCGAATAATCAAACGGTCCAGCTAGAACTAGATGCTAATATGTTCCGCTTAGTCAGTTTTACTAACCTACCTTACCTAAGGTTTGCAATTTCTATGCTGGCGAGCAAGTGATAACTCTATGTTCTTGTGTATAGGCTATCTTTGCTTATCACCGGGCGAGTGCTATCGTAGCAGGAATTACACTGCTCACTGAGTGTAGCATTCACCACGACAGGAAAGATCAGTTCAACTCGGATTACCACCTTCAATGTCGAATTGTAAGCGATAATGTATTTATCTTAGTTCTAGTAAAGTTATAACTTGGATTATTTTAGCATTTTACAATGCTTGTTTTCATTTCTAACGGTAGGAAACTGGAAATTTACGGACCTTGTTAATCTCGAGCGGGAATTGAACCCGCATCTTCCCCAATCTAGGTGGCTGCTCTAAATACTGAGCTACCAAAATCCCAATAGATCGGACGAATCTTTGTAACTATAGTATATGCTTACGTTGCAAGTCAACGTTATTCTATCAATCATCGTTTTCATTCCCGCTCGAGATTATCAAGATTCTATTCTCTTTTTTTCTAGTTTTCTATCACTAGTAGAGTTATTTTTAAGCAATAGGTTGTGTAAATCTGCGACCGGGAGCTGATCGAGGGCGGATATGGCCGCCGCCGCCGTGGTCCGCCCATTTTAACTGGCGTTTAAACGGATTTTTGAAAGGAAATGAACGCGTCTGCCCGTTGACTTGAGGTAAACCTCGGAGATAACCATTATTAGATAGGTGGTTTGTCAGACTCGTGCGAGGGAAAATACAGCTGAAACTGTGTTGAATCACGCGCAAGTTTTGTAGTTAACGATTTCAATTTACCAGTGTTAATTAACCGCTTAGCTAGTTTGATACTCACTCGTACATGTGATATACTCGTACGAAACTGCTAGCATGAGGGTTGCACAGTCCCAGATATTTTTCCTCTGACAAGCAACTTTCAATTATGTGACTGGATAGTTATTTATTAGGTTTATGTTCAATTTATTTTGCTAAATGCACCAACGTAAATATGTTTTGTTTTCTGATCAAACCTAAATCTGAAAGTCCTTCCTAAATATTTTTGAAGTGGTTCTATCATCTCTTTGACGGTCTCTGATTATTGTTTACCTTCGTGAGGGTAGAAAGAACCCTAGCTGTAGACCCTCTGGCAATCGTTGCGGGTCACGCTATATTCATCATCATCATCATAATCGGCCATAACGTTTATTGCTGATGATAGCATTCTGGAGCGTCTGTAAGCCTCCAGCTCAATATTTCAGGATTTTTATTTCAAATTATTTCTTTCAGCATTACGAGTGTTTAATAACTATGTTTATAATAAAAAGTAAAGACCTTATCAGGGGTGTGGTGTGGCAGCGAACCTTCTAAGCTTTAAATAACCAGTAAAACTATAAAATTCAAAAAGAAACCTAACCAGGAGACTGTTCTGATTTGGGGGCAGTTAGCCTAGTACAATCGAATACATAAAGGAATAAACGTAAGAACGAGTTAACCCCTCTTATAAGATTCTAACTAGTCTCAAAATAGAATAAAACTAGAACATCCCCTTTGTAACCGGTTTGGATTAAAATAGTTAAAATGGGCGGAGACAGTGAGAAACAGTTTCCTATTGGAAATATTCTGCATGTAGAGAAATTGTAAACGAATATTAATCATGTTTGGATATTTCAAGTTCAGGGGCTTTATTACAATTCCAAAGAACTTGTCAAGTTTATTTCCTAAACTGAGCGAAGCGACCAATATCGTAGTATACATACATACATACTATCACGACATTATCCCAAACGGGGTAATCAGAGGCAAGTGACTGTATCGTTATGGTGAACGAAACAATCAGAAGCCCACTTTTCACCAATGTTATTAGAACCCAACGTGATTCGATTCAACGTGTGTTGATTCTCTCCGGCAGCCTAGCGTTACTACTATATTCGCTCTGAATTTTTAAAATTAAGTAGGTGCCAGAACCGTACAAAAGCAAAATTCATCAAATGAAAAATTGCACCAAGTTCGACAAAAACAAAAACACTCGCGACAGTGCGACTCGCCGCGTGACGGATTCTCACCGGTGTCCCCTGTAAACTCAGTTTGTCTGTGTGCGTGATCAAAATGGCAGTTGGTTCTAAGCGGACTATCTGTCCGGGCCGCCGCGTTGTATGAGTAATTTGTGCCCATACTCAGCAGTGGATGTCTTACAGCTTATAAAAGCGAGCTTCAATACGAAACATCGTAGTTAATGCTTATATGGCTTATTTTTCTCAGCAGTGTAGAATACACTCACTTTTTATTTGATGATTGCAATGATGAAAACTTTCACCCAGCAGTGAGATACAATCCGTGAGAACAGTATCAGTAACCTGCAAATGATTCTCCGATTTTACTGATATTTGTGTACAGGCACAACCGCTCTCTATCCCATGGTCTGCGCGCATGTACCCACATCACGGACGTTGAACACAGGCTTATTACTTACTTACTAAGTGACATAAATATAGCAATAGATTAATGAAAATTGGCAGCGGTTCTAAGCACCCGTTTCTACTCCTTATTGTTTCCACTCAAATTAGATGCTCAAGCATACACTTCAAAGTATTCATAGGTACCTAAATAAGTGTGTCAAAAGAAAGTATCCAGCTTCTACAAAGGCGCCGACAGACTAACAATATCGTCGAAGTTGCGGACCGCACACGCGAGAGCACAGGAATAATGACGTCACAATTACGTACAAAGAAGTTTATTGAACGAAGCGGCAGGACAGCTTGCTGGGCCGTGGGCTGTGCGGGGGATGGTTTGTTTCAGCTATTCACTATGATAAAGAAAAACGAAGTAATAGGCACGAACATGCCATTATAGGGTCTTAACGATAGCATCATCTACACCTCTGTAAATCTCTATACCCATAAAGATATAATGAACAGTTACTGATGTCAAACTGTACATTCACTTAGTTCAAAAATAATTAACACCAAGAGCGGTTTCGCTTTAGCGTACGCGCTTACAAGCGCGTACCAACAACCAAACTCTCGCACACGGGCTTGTTGCAGCGTGTTCCCTCGAACCGGTAGTAGTGAGGTCTGTTTGGATTAAATGGACTTTTATGCGCGTCAACGGTCATAACAACTAAACGCAAATATTTGTATTCAAATAGACCTCTGTAGTAAGTACTTTTGTTATTACTAACCAAACAAAATATATTCTTATATTCTATTCGTAGTAGAAAGATGAAGTAGAAAATTGTTAGTGCTATTTTTGTTTTTTTTTCTGTTTCCAAAGAAGCTACAAGTTTGCAAAGAAGATTATTTAATTATCTTATTATTTTGTTATCTTCACAGCAAAGTGTTCCACGTGCGCTCAGTGACGCAAGGCGATAGTGTACTCGTAGTTGTCTACCACGAATTGCCACTTTCAATTTACATTATCGGTCGCGTAAAAAAATTGTATTGGGATGAGACATGACATGACAATGTCATATCCCAATACATTTTTTTACGCAAACAATAATTTAATTAAAGTGGCAACTCGTGGTAGACGTACTGAAATATGTAGGTTTACGACCTAGTTTTTCATGAAAAATGTAAAAAATACCTGTAATTTTTTTGGGAATGTTGACATTTTTTTTTCTTAAATGCCATTGTATTTTCAAATTAAAGCATATTATTACAATTATTTGATGACACCACCCTTGTTGCCACTAGTTCTCCTAAAATGGAGGAGTTGCTTGGTAGAATAGAAAGTGACCCAGTTATTGAATTGTGATGTTCTCCAGTCCTATGTTTACATTGGCTCTTTAATCTCAAATACTTAGTAATCGACATGAATACCATATAAACTTAATGCTGTCTCAATAAAAAATAATGCTTAATTCTTAAAAAAATATGTTTTTACTAGATAATTGGTGGAACGGCTAGCTGTCCTAAGTAAACGCTGAAGTTCGTTCGATCTCCATCTGAAACAACATTTCTAGGTCATGATTAAAAAGTTGATTCAATTATGATCTTGATAAAAGCGATTACTTCCATTACTCTAAATGGTAAAGCTGTCAAGGAACAGTGTACGTATGGTCATAGAAATCGCCACAGGGCACTCTAGACTAAACAGGCACCTAACAGTTATAGGCATCAAAGACAACCCCACATGCATGGAGTGCATGGACAGCGAGGAAACGAGTTTCCACCTACTCGCCGAATGCCCGATGTACTCACACATACGGTGGGAGCTCATGGGGTCAGACTCGTTAGATGAAGAAGATCTGAAAGAACTGACGGTGGACCAGATAGTAAGATTCTGTAAAGCAACAGGAAGATTCGACGGGACGCCGTGAAAATGGGATAACCTAAAGACCCCCTGCAAGGGGGCCCGGGGAAATGGGTGAAATGGCCCATAACCAGCGGACCGATCACCCGGCCCACTGCCAGCGTCCCCAGTCGAAATAATAATACTCTAAATGGTTTAAAATAGCAAACTGATCACCAATGTGTTATTATGGCAACTTTATGTGAGAACATGTATTATCTGTCGTATGGATGCAATGTAAATAATATCTAAAATATCAAAGCAACACTTCTATTAAACATGTTTGAGCTTGCTTTTATGCAACCTTAATGCGATGTCCCCTTCAAATAACTGTAAATTTTTAAGCAAAACAGAACCTTACGTCTTAGCAATACTGCCACAAAATATAACAAAACTTTCATCCCTGGACAGCACAATTATCCTACGTCGTGTAGACCCTTCTATTTCTAATGGGGGTGAGTGTGGGTGGCTCGAAAGAGATGGGTTTAGTGGTCTGCCATTCGTTAGAGAGGAATGGAAGATCTTAATGAACGGACATTAGAATGGCGTCACATCTCTGCGATTAAAAGTGTTAGGTCTGTACCTTCATGGGACGTTCGTGCGTTGTATATCTGCCTTGATGTTATGTAATATGCGTGTTTATTGTTGGTTAATGTTACCTAAAATTTTGGCTGGTCTTCTGGGCCTATGGCACTAATGGTGCGTTTGAAACTGTCTAGGACATTCATGTTATGAATATTTGCGGCGTGCCAAAAAATATCTAACTATGTTCGCCGAGAGCGTCTTGGCTAGTGGTTAAGCACTCCAACTCGGATCGCGGATCGTGTGGTCCCGAGTTCAAATCTGGCCAGAACCAAAATCTTTGTGTTCATTGTTTAATTTCCGACTAACTCTCCGGTGATGGAAAACATAGATAAAAAACCAAATCAACCCGGATAGCGGCGGAAGACTCACCACCTGCCCGTTGGGTTCTAATACCATTGGTGAAAAGTGGGCTTCTGAGTGTTACGTTCACCATGACGGCAACAGTCACTTGCCTCTGACTACCCTGTTTGGGATAATATGAATGTATGTTCGTCATTTTCAATCTTAAAGATTAAGCGCATAGTAAAACCTCTTAGTTTGATATAGAATTAATGGGGTTGGTGAAAGCTCACATTTGCAGATTTTATTTCTACATTATTAATACCAAATAATAGAGTTTGAGATCAGCTGGTTTTCTTATGGGGTTAAAAAAGAAATAACTATAATACTGTAACATACACACTAATTCTAAAGATACTTTTGCCGTTTCAGTGCCGTCAATATTCATGTTAAAATAAAATTTTACCAAAACGTCATTTTCTGTTTTATCCATTGTTCAGAGAAAGAAAGAAAAACATTAAAATATTGATTAGTGTTTCCAACCTAAAAATGTTCACAATGTCCATGCTATCGTATAAAATTGTGGTCGCTAAGACCGACGAACTCGTATGAAAGTTCTTCACATGTCCATCCGCAATCCCTTCCTCGTTAAAATTTGCAAACATGGCTAGAGTTACTTCATCAGTCAAGTCCGGGGTATAAGATGATGTTCCGTAACACCTCCATCACTACCAGACCCACATTAATCATAACACCCGTTCTACATGGGCTGTTATGTGTTAGACGTCTTTGTCTTGTTTTGTTCGGAACTTCCGTATTTATAAGGCTATGACATTATTTTAATTAGCATACCCTATGTTTTTGTGTGAATTTAGTCGCAAGCTTGATGCAAGCAGATGCCATCGACGTGGTGAAAAAATACTAAGTAAGACTTTTTTCCATAAAACATAAACAAGACCTAAGAAAATTTAAAATAAAAACTGTTATGCAAAATTTTGCCTTCTATGAAAATGTAGGAGAAACAATTCATTGTCTAAAAAGTCTAGCAAGACTTATTCATTGCATTAAAATAAATAGAGCTTATTCTACCTAAATTATGTACAAATATAAGTTCCTGTAACATTTATCTGTGCAGTAAAGTGAATTTATTTATCCTAACTCTAGTAATTTCCACAGAAATTACACACTGCCAAAAGCAAGCCATTAAAAACCTTACATAACCCGTCAATACATAAGTGTAGATTAATTAACAAAAAGGGTCTGGAAGACCGTTCTGATTGCGGCAGAGCCGTCCGCGGGTGATTAACGACCTCTGCCCATATCGCATGATTAATACGAGCACGCATTGTAAGGGTTAACGTGTCAAATGACTTCGAATACATAACGAGGAATGGAAAAGTTGGGTGGAAAAGCGGCAGCCATGTTGGAAATTAGCGGGTTTTGAAAGTTTGACATTCTAAATATATTAGGGCATGGTTACAATAATAATGGTACGAGTATGTCAACATGAGGTAATCTAACTATAGTACATACATGGTATGGCCAACTTTTTAATCAAAGATTATTCTGTTGGCAAACTTAACAGCATCTTCATTTAAATAAATAGATGATGGCCAAGATTGTCACCCAATTACAACCCGTTGAATGAAATCGTCAGAGATGTAGGCCAAGGAAACGATGGCGATCTGGTAAATAAATGCTACCCGAAGTGGCAAATGCCGCTTCCTCAATGTGATTACTGGAGAGATTTGGGGAAGGCATTTGCCCAGAAGTGAACCAGTAGACCTTGAGTTTACACTGATGACAGTCGCTTAGCGTCTGACGTGACGTTTTGTATTGGAGTTCGGTAGAGCGCCTCTGGTCAGTACAAATGGAACTAAAATGGTATACAAGTTGTTGTAGTTACGGTTTTTCACGTGAGGCAAACTTATGGTAGAAGAACAGTATAGGCTAAGTAAAAAATAATAATGAGGACACAAGTACTTATTTTCATAAATGTTTGTTCTGGACGGAAATTGAATCAAATGTCCTCCACATAAGCATATGAAATAGTATAAAGATAAATAAGAAATAATAAAAGTCTACACAAAGATAGAAACTAGAAAAATTCGACCTGATCCTTGATTCTGATCCTTTGTATCCCGATTGAGTCCCAAATTTGTTGATTGTAGAAAATAGTGCATTGTAAATGCTAAAAATCAAAAATTCACTTAATAAAAGTCTATTTGGTTCAAACATAAAAGGAACTTATCTAAGCTTATTCTAATACAATATCACCAAAAGGTCTTCACTTAGCATTCGAGTGACGCAGCACCACAAAGCTGATCTTCTGCATTAAAAAATACAAAATATATTCCATACCAGTAAAGATTGCAGTCCTAATTCGCAGAAGAGGGGGGAGAAAGCTTACTCCCTCCAGAATTCGGTGGTCGGCATTCCGCTTGGTCATTCCTTTGGTCATAATTTTCCGGAGCCGCATGACAGTGTGTAGATGGAATTTTTGTTTTAAATTTTTTCCTTCTTTCGCAATTTCCAAGTAGAATAATTTTTGCTTTAAAATTACTTAGGAAATTTATCAGCTATTATAGGAGATGTAATGACGATTTAATGCTATTCTATGATCGTGGATATTGTTTTGGTTTGAACCAATAAACGTAGTTTTACTTAACTTTACTTTCATTAAATAGTTAATAAGGCCTGGTTTGCTCCCAAATTGACAACATACAATATTCATGTCAAGACACCTTTAGACTAATGCTGACCTAACGGTGTAGGGGCTTTGTTATCAACTATAGTTAAAAGAGCTACTTTATTTAAGTCCCGATGAGAATTTGGGGTTACGTGAAAAAAATCGAAATAATTGTCAAAAGGTTAATTACTATTGACTTGATTGGTTTTAGGTATAGCTATCTAACAATGCTGCAATATCTATCAATATCTCATCAATATCTCACATCTAACATTCCATTGAAATTAATTAATTATTTGCCTCTCCTACAACTGCGCTTCGTATACTGACCAATAAGGCCACCCCTGCAAACGGGGTCGCCTGTAGCGAAAAACATTAGGAACAACCCTCCCCGCACCCCCCATCCGCTCTATGCTAATAGTGTTCCGCTCATGGAATTTTGATGCTTACTATTCCGCATGGTCATTGCCATTTTCACAATTTCAGACGAACCCTGGCAAGATAGTAAGGAGATGGCTTTTAAAAATATTTTATTTGAGGATTTTACAAAAAATATAAAGTTAGGTAGTAGGTTAAGAATTATAATCGTGATTTGTATAATATGTGATAATCACAAGCTGAGAAAGCTGCTTGAAAATTTAGAATTTGGTATAAACATCGCTTCTGTGCTCATTTTCTTGAACACAGAAGCAGAGTTTTGATACGGTCAAACCAACAGTTTTCTATCATCACTCCGCTTGTCCTGGGATTACTCCCAGACCAGTCTTAAACTGTCGCGATCTTTCTAACAGGTTGCCCTGCCAGGATTTTTTATGTCTAGCTTTTATCTTGAATTGTCAGGTTTATGGGTATCAATATAAATCAAGTTAAGTAAAATAAACAACATACCATTGCCACGTGGTCGACGAGGTGGATAATTTCTATAAGGATTTATTTAAG
This sequence comes from Udea olivalis, assembly GCA_947369235.1. Lineage (NCBI taxonomy): Eukaryota > Metazoa > Arthropoda > Insecta > Lepidoptera > Crambidae > Udea > Udea olivalis. The sequence continues at coordinate 4,524,085 of OX376354.1, read as the reverse complement.
GTAAACCAGACAATAAAAGTGTTTGCTATAACTTCTATACACGTTCGCCGTCGCTGAATAAGTACAATCAAACGAATAACGGCAATGCCCCGAGTCCGTCTCCATACTACAGCTAGAAGATATGTGCAGAATGTGGGTGTACTTGATATTTTACGGGACTCGTTTCAAGCGGGACATTAAACGAACAATTATTCCTAGTAATTATGTAAGTTTGTACGCACTACGGCTGTTTATTCTTGAGAGCTAAAATATTGTCTCGTAGACACTTCTATTGTCTGGCACATACCGTGCAGGAAGACCGTGAATTAATTTTATGGACTTTTATAACTATCATCATCATCAATTTAAAAAAAAAATACATAATAAACTTCATGAAACTGTTTTAATAACATTATCAAATGCAAATCAACCCTATCCGTTACTCTTCAGCGCAAAAGTATTTTAATATTGTTTTGATTTATTTCCCTTTATGATTTATGTTCATGATTTTGTTTTTAGTGAAAGTATCAGCAAGTGTTTTTTAACGTGTAAGATATAATAGTATCACTTTTACAAACATATTACGGTCCAACATAATAATATTATAGTAGTACATATACGCTAACTGATTCTACAAATTTGGGCTAACTAAAGCATTGGACCGTTTAAAAGAATTCACACCTAAGTACAAGTTCACACCATGTTATTTTTCTTACTGCTGTTATACTGGCGCTAAAGCTGCTTTAAATCATGAATAGTTTAATATTGCTGGACATTTTGGGTAATGTCTGTGTTTCATGACATGCTATGTACTGCAAACATGGCCGCTGATGGCACGAATCTGTAGTGTTTTTATGACAGCACCTAAAACGTATAGTAGGTATAACAATTGCGTTGTTTCAAGCGATAAACATTCTGAATAATTCACGTCTGCCACAGGAGATCCCAACTGGTAAAATTGTACCTACTTATAAGTGCACAAACATGCATGTTGTGCTTTGATAGATGATCCTTCATCTCACTCACTTATTGACATGTAACGACATGAATTCCCCTCATCATACAGGGCTAAATTAGAATTGTTAGAGATATCACAATGGCCGAAACGTTGGATGTGAATAATTTGAAGTCGATGTTTACAGAAACGGCGGCAAAGTTGCCAAGAACTTGGTGAATTACCAATAGCGCGCTGTAATGTTATTCAAATTGTAGTTTGGAACGATGCGTACTCACTAAAGTAGATATCAATCTAATAGAATGGAGTTATTAATAACTAACTATTTATACGAAAATAATATAATCTATTATACCATCATTATTGTAAATAACCAATTCAGTTAACACGTTCAGTTAATTTAGTTAACAGGTATCATTTTTATACATATAGTTTTCTGGTAGTCAAAGTGTTAAAGACGGTCTTATTTTGTTTTTTGTTGATTTTTCAAATGGCTGAAATCTATCCTTTTGTTTTTTTTACTGCTGTGTATTGTTTGATTTGATCTAAATCTGTTATTGTTTGATGTTAATAGACAAAATACCTGCATATTTAATTAAAAAATTCCTTTTTTGGTTTACAGGAGGCGGGAAAAATATACAAGCAGAATGCAAGCGAAGATTATTCATCAATTTGTTTATTTTCTCTGAAAAACTACATTTTGTCATTTTTTTTATAATTCAATCGAGTAAATCAGTTTCTTTTTTCAGAATCCTGTAAAGTGTATTTTATAAAAAAAAAAAACACATACTACTGTAACGTTAGTATTTTCATCACGAAGTATATTTTTTTAATACCAATGAACCCTAAAATTACCCTAGAAACTGTAAATCGTGTGCTTTGATTTTTCCACACTAAGACTGCGCTCACGCAGGTTACTCACTACACTACTACACTACTAGTTTCTAATTGATAGTAACAGCCACAAACAGTGGATTACACTTTTCATACTTTTCAATGACAATTAAACCCTTGCGCAGCCTAATAAAAAAAGTATACAAGGAAACCTTAATTATCTTCCTAGTCCTACCCATGAGAGAATTATTAACTGCAACAAATTTTAAAAAGGAATTAAATACCTAATTCACCTGTATAATCATTTATTACTGAACAGACAATTGACTGCAACAAAAGCTCCCAAAACACTGCATCACAGCCTATACAAATAGAAACAATCCCGACACTTTTGACAAACGACCGTAAAACAAAATGGCGGAGGACCAGACTAATTTCGCCGAAATCTCTGTACCGTACTAAATCATTGTACCTATCGCGTACTTACTGCTTCATCCGCATCGGTCTCCTCCAAAGCCACTCCGGACAAATGTATAAATATTCTAAATATACGGAAATTTCGTACCCCTATCTTATTTCGAATACTTATCGCAAATATTAAGATCGCTTCATCCAACTAACGGCTTTATTTTTTGTGACATTAAATCTAGAATGGTACTGCGCTTGAACGGACTTGGTCCGTTTTGGAGTTGCGCAGGGAGTCCTTACAATCCTTTCTGTTAAACTATTCTCTTTGAATAATTGCCGTGTGGACCTGAAGGGTTAGAGCGCATATTCATGCTCTGTCCTACCCATTGTGGTTTGGGTCTAGGGTATACGTGTGTATGGTCAACCCCATCGCAGAAGCATTCGGCCATTCTCAGCTTTATTTCGAAGTAATAAGAACGGGGCTTCTAGGGCTGTGACTGATCGTTTGGGGTGGATTAACGCATTATGTGCAACTAAAAATCTTAGATGCTTAGGATTTGGTTCTAAAATGGGTATTTGATGACTACAATTATTCGAATGTATCTATGAATTGCATATACATTCCAATAATTGTAGCACATTGGAAATAAAATATACTCCTTAACTTCAATAATATTTTGCAATATTCAATAACTACATTTAAATGAAAATATCAGAACTAAAATGAGCAAAGCTTGCACTTAGCACTTTTTGATACGATATAATAATTAGAAAAAGTAACCACCTAACACAGAATTTTTGAAATCGATTAAATTGAAAAATACAATAATGGTATTTTAATTAGGCATTTTTTTATTATTTCGTACATACTTATTTGAACAATCATTATCAACAACTTGAAAGCAAAGCACTGCATAATGACATCATCCAAGTTATTTCTGCGGCAGCTGACCTTAGTAAAACGATAAAATTTGAATAAAATACATTCCATGCAGTGTCCATGTTCACGTTGGCATACTTCCTAATGTGCATTTCTATGGAAGACACTGACCGTATATCTGAATTTTTGTTTAGCTTTCAAGGGTTAAACTGAAAGATGTTGGAAATTATTGTTTTTTTGCAACATTGGAGAAAAAAGTATTCCAGGTAAAACCCGGCTAGATTTTTAACACATTTTTTTTTATAAAACTGTATGAAATACATACATACATACAACAATTAGGAATAGTAAGAATAAGTAAAGAAAAACAATAGGAGAAGTGATAGAGTCATATTGTGTGCAATTATGATATTTACTATGTAGTATTATTTCATTTACTTAAGTATATTTTTATTTAGTATATTTTAGGTATATATTTTTTTTGTATTTGACTTGTCATAAGTACTTATTATAAGTCTATATGAATAAAGAATTTTTTTACTTTAATAAGTAAGGGTTAAATTAAGTGAATTAAATTTAATCGTTAAAAAAACTTCGATCAATCGGACTTTAACCGACTGGAAGTTAAGGCACGTAATTAATTCTTATTTTTTACTAGTGTTACACTTAAAAATAGCAGCACACGTAATGACAAAACAATTTGACGACACGATTGGCGTAGTGCGCTGTAGCACGGTTTCTCACCTTACGTAGTGTCTCATGTTCAATTACCGGTCGAGTAAATTCAGGAAACGATCTTCGCCTCTGGCTTAATTCCTTGTCTGGTCACAACCCAGGGCTTTAACGTCTTTCTCTTCTAAAGTATCTCAAAATTCCAGAGATTAACCCCGCACCATGCAGGTCAGCAGCATAGCAGGAACCTTTGCTAAACCAGTGGTGACACTAATCTTACCTAGTATCATAACCTCTTCGTGACCTCTAGTTTCTTATCTGGGCACCAATCGGCATGAGCCCCCCATAAATTAATCTGCCATATCTCACAGACAGTGTGGAACCAAAGTTTTGGCCGCAGGCAAGATGGCGCGGAGGAAACTTGTTGTGCGGGGTCGAGCAAAAATATCTGGGTAGTTGTCACTATTTTCTGTCCTGGCTTAGTTATTCTTTCAACCTACAAGTATTAACCGCCAAGGTGATCCCTTAGTTAGATATGCGTTTGGCGCTGCACGTACTTAATAAATTCATATGGGGGAAAAACAGAAACATAGATATATATACAAAATTACTTGGGAGACTTTTGTTGCTCTAAGCAACTGCGGCGCTAGACACGAAAATGAGGAGTTACATTTATACAACTCCGGTGGTTAATGGGTTAAGATATCTATAAGTTTTTACACCGGCGATGGAAAATCGATAAAAAACGAAATCGACTCGAGCGGCGGAAGGCTCACCACCTACCACGTTGGGTTCTAATACCATTGGTGAAAAGTGAAAACATTGGCTTCTGAGTGTTCGATTCACCACGACGCCAACAGTCACTTGCCTCTGACTACCCCGTTTGGAATAAAGTCGTGATGGTATGTATGTATGTTGTTACTCATGAATTACGATAGTATCACCATCCAAGCAAAAACTTTGGCAGTGTTTAAACTTTTTGACCAATAATCCTATGCAAGTACTTTTCTTTTTAAATATATTGTACTTAGTTTGCTCATCTGTGAAAAATATTTGCCTTTGAGTCCATTTTATTCTAAACCTAAAGAAAATGAATTAAACATTTGTATTTTACACATAAAAGTTCAATTTTTCCCCCGTAAATTGTAATTCATCCAAAAGCAATCATTCAAATTCTGACCTTTTCATTGACCTGTTAAATTAGACTCATTATATTAAACCAGTTCAGTTCAGTTACACTCAACTACATCTAACATAAAGGTGTGTACAGCTTCCCATTGACCAACTTTGACCTTTGAGATTGTGACCTAAGTGATGAATGAGGTCATGACCGCTTTATCCCGGATTCTGTGGACCGGTTTGGTCATCTCGTGCCAACGTTTATAGATTAGGGGGAATACGAGTACACTGATGCAGAGGAGTAGATGATAAAGGTAATTAAATAAACAGTGAAAATCAGAATTTTACGACACTGATTCCAGAATTGTTGGTATGTACCTAAGTAATGTAAGTTGGACAATGGAAATTTATATTTAAAGCATTGACTAATGCACTATTTTCTACACAAAAATAGAAACTATAAAAATTCGACCAGAAAACCCTAATTTACTAAACAATCAAAAGAATTTCTAATTGCAAAATGTTATTATAATTTAACTGAATTCTTTGTGGACAAAAACCAATTAAATTGTATTATATGAATCTTTTATTATGTGTTATTTACAAATAATCTATTATAATGTGTTGTTAATTATTGTGTAATGAAAAAAAATGTTAATTATATTTCAGTTTAAATTATTACAACAGATTTCATTATGTAACAAAGAATAATATGCCCGAACTATTGTATTTTACATTTTTGTCCTGTGATTGAAAATAATTCAATGTTAATTTTGTATGTTACTGAGTATAATAATATTGTGTTATTTTATTGATGAAGAAATACCCCTTAATTATGGAACTATTGCTATGCCCTTGCTGGGCGTCACATGTAGAGCGTATACTTTCTTTGACACCTTTAATAAGCAATGTGATAAGCAATAAATGAATGATGAATTATGATCTGATCCCGCTTGACTCACTAGGATCAGGTCGATTTTTTCTAGTTTCTATCTCAATGTAAGTTGCATTTAACAAGCCATACCTAACTGCGAAATGTTTAAGCCGTATACAAAATACTGTACTGAAACTGTACTCATTATCAATATTAAGGAAACTGTATTTTTTTCTAGTTAAGAATATTCCGCGATTAAGGTGGTCTTCTTATCGTGTTCCTAAAGCAGTTTTTAGAAGCGCATGTAGGCGCGTACAGGCACTGCTTTTATCACACGTGTAGCTCGTACGAGCGTTGACGGGCTTGTAAGCTCAATAATCTATCCGGAAACTGACTCAGCACTACCGGTTCGAGCAAACACGCCGCAATATAACCACATGTACTTTGAAAGAAATGTTTTTGCAAATATTTGACTTTCGATTAAGATGAAACTAGCTATAGGATAAATATTTCTCGGGGTGTTACAGGCACTTGCCTATAACATTGATGAAACAACGTTGTCTTACAACGTAAAATACACTAGATAAATTCGCCAGGTCTGCTAACGGCCTCGGTAGTTCAGTTGGAAGAGCAGTCACCCGGATTGTGAAAGGTCGCGGGTTCGAATCCCGCTTGAGTCCCAGGATCAGGTCGAACTTTTCTAGTTTCTATCTTTGTGTAAAAAAATAGAGCATTGTTTAATGTTAAAAATAAAAATTTAGTCATCCTATATTTCATCTTAATGGAAAGTCAATTATTTGCAAAAATATTTCTTTCGTTTGTTAAAGGCGCTTGATGAAATCACGTTGGCTTACAACGTAAAATACACTAGATAAATTCGCCGCAGTCATCCAGATTGTGAAAGGTCACGGGTTCGAGTCCCGCTTGAGTCTCGGGATCAAGTCAAATTTTTCTAGTTTCCATCTCTGTGTAAAAAACATACTGTTTTGTTGTCCTTTCAAAATCTTTTTTCCTTTATTATTCATGTATGAAACTTCTCCTAGGTCCGGTTATGGGGCGCAAACATAAATCTGTTTAGCACTATGAGGGGCGTCTAAGAACTTGCTAATTGCATGTTCTGGTTTGATCGCAGGCTGTGGAAACTCTCCGTCTGTGCCTTCGCTCACACGGACGGACAGACGCCAGTACTCATATATATCCGTTTATGTTGATAAGATCTGTGGTAGGTTAATAGATATCTTGGGACTTTACACATGGCCTACCTGAGTTGTACCTAAGTCAAAAGAAAGTCGTGTTAGTTACACCACTTATAACTCAAGAACGGGTGGATCGATTTTTATGATTTTTGTGTTTTTGGATTTGTCTACATCGGGATTATGATAATAAGTATCAAAAACATTGGAAAATTGACGAAAAAAATAAATAAAAGCCAAAACTTTTTTCCATACTAAATGTTCACAGGTGTCAAGCATTTGCCAATAACTTTTGACAGAACGAAGTTTGTCGGGGCTGCTAGTAACATAATATAATATTATGTTTGTTCTCGGAGGGGCTCAAACGAACGCCAGTGCTACGCTGCTGAGAAAAATACATATTTTATATTAGTAAAATCAGGTAAAGACTCTTCTTAAAAAATCATAGTAAAAACTAATATGAGCTTATTACTTATTTTAGCATTTTACAATGATTGTTTTTCATTTTTTTGTTGTGAAGACGCGGGTTTGAAAATTCGAATTTCGAACACAGATTTCTTCAAGTTTCGAAATTCAAATTCTTTTAGTTTTTCTAATGAGCTTCATTCTCAGAATGTAAACAAAAAACAAAAATGTGCAATAAATAAGTTTTAAGTTTACCTGAATTTTGTAGCGTTTTAGCATATGCTATAGAACTGAAATATTTGCTACTGTAGCACTATCAAGTATAAGTACCTATTTTATTTCCTTTGTTCCTACTATCTTCAAAGTTTAAGAAAATTACTCATTATTTCTTAAAACTAAGAAAATCATCGTGAATAGCTATGCTTGCTTAGCTTAGCTAGCCTATTAAGTAATCAGTGAAATCTATGAACCTTTCTCAGGTCAGCAATAAAGCTCCTGCAGACGTTAAAACAGTCTCCTTTGATAAAGTAAGCCACTAATTGTGGGAGCAAACAGCTCCGTTCTACAGGTCATGAGCACAAGATAAGAACGTCTGGGTATTTTTACGGCGGCGAGCTAGACCGTTTGAGTAGCAGGGGCGGACCGCGGTTTCATAAAAAAGCCGCAATGGATCTAATAATGAAATGACAATGATACATGAAGTGGTTCAATAACTACTTGATCAATTTTTTTTCAAGAATTTCTATCTTGAAATTAAAATATCAAATAATCTTTGATATAAAATACTTGTTTCGTTCTATATGTACATAAGTTGATATTCTCAAACATATTTCTAAAAGATGTTGACGGGACCTTGAGCATTGATGAAATAACACTAGTTAAGCATTGAAGCGTAAAATATAAGGTCGCTAAAAAAGGTCTACTTGTCACTTGGTTTATAGAAATGCGGTTTCGATTCCCGCCTGATTCTTGACCAATGAAACCTTCATAACATTTTTTTTATTTGACAGCTCGTAATCAATAAATTAATGCTCTATATTATCATTATTGTGCATCATCGTCGCAGCGACGGATCGAAATCATGCATGTTTAAATAATGCTGTATGATATGATTCAGAAATAGTTCACCAAGGCGCTGAATTTTTTAACAATAGAGTGGTGATGAAACGTAAATAATAACCCTTTAATAAGAAACTCCAGTTTACAACTAGTGTTTCGCACAGGAGCTTTTATAGTTGGTCAAGTTGAAGGCAAAGCTAAAAGTGCAGCAGTGTTGCGGCGGCACAGGGGCTTAGTCTGAAGCCAACTTAACTTATTTGACTGATCTTAGTTAAACGAGCGAAATTGTAAGTAGATGATTCTGATATTCATGAAGATTTAGTAAAGTCGAGAGAAAATCTGAACATCCTATGATAATTTAGCATCAAAGTCATTCCTTTCATTCTTTCGCCTTTACTTAACTCCATTTTTAAATTAAGACTAGTCTTTAGTTTTAAGATACATACTCGTACATACTATTACGCTGTTTTCGCAACGGGGTAGGCAGAGACCACATCTTTCCACTTGCTACGGTCCTGACACACCTCTTGCGCTTCTTCCACTCTCATTAATCCTTTCATACATGCTCGTCGATTATGGGTACTCCTTACCTGAGCTTTTATGAGTACGTCTTGGACTTGTCCTAAGTACGTCCGTCTAGGCCTTCCCCTTCTAACAGCTCCATCCACCCTCGCCTTGTAAATTGGTTTCGTATGTTTACAACTGCTAAAATATACACAAAAATTATACATTTTTAACCTACAAACAATACTAACTAAAACAATGAACTCCCAAACACTAACAACCACCAACCTAACCAAACACTTGTACTTGTACAACTTTAACTCCAATTCATTCTAAGTTCGGCCCTGCGTATTGGCCGGACGAACCCTTTCCCATCCCTGAACATCCCTCCCACACCCCAACTCCCTAGTTTCCGAATTAATTGCAATCAAAAGGAAGGACACGAGTGTAGTCCACCCCTAACTTGGTGTGCCATGTTGAAAATTTGCCCGACTATTGCTTTTGTGTGTGTGAGGCGTGTATGTGTGTCGTGTAGAGATTTAAATGGAGATGAAGATAATTTTATTTGGTGTCAAATGGCTGTTTGGAACAGAACACGTCATTATGCGAGAAAACCATTACAGATAATGCGAATGAATAATGAGTATTGCGAGTTCAAAAATAGGAAATCCAATTTTGGATTTTGATTATTTTTGCAAATTATGTATAGTCATATGTCTGACATTCCTATGCTCATCATAGAGATTCATCAGGTTGTCATACCTTAAAATGGCATCCCATACTTAGCTTTACTCTAGAAATCTTAAAATCTATTGACCAAATGGCTGCAATTTCATCGGCATTGGCGTTCTAGTGCTTTCTTTAAAGACCTACATATTGCAAGTTACTCACACCTTGGGACCTAGACGAGAATATATCACACAAGCATTCCGCAAGTTTGATACTTGTTTTCCAGTAAAATAGATGTTAAACTTAACTGATGTCTTCTTGGATGATATAAAAACACGTAGGTGATAGTAGTGTGGTGATTTCATCTTTAGAAAGACTTAAGTGACCCAAAAACTCCGTTGGTTACATTATTTCAGTTGGTACATTATTTTTTGTTGTAATCCCGTTTACTTTTCTCGAAACATACAATCTAACTTATGGAATGAGCCTGCCTAGATTACTAAATAAGTCAAAGCTTTTAAAAAGTAGCCTTTTTTGCTTTTATTGGCTTTATTCACTATTCAGGTATGCTGACGACACGATTGGCGTAGTGCGCTGTAGCACGGTTTCTCGCCTCGATTTCCGTAGTGTCCCGGGTTCAATTCCCGGTCGGGTCAATTCAGGAAACGATCTTTTCTGAATTGACTCGGGTCTGGGTGTGCTGGGAGACGCCCCTAGCTTATTTCCTTGTGTGGTACCTCGTAACACAGGGATTAAATAATCCCTACTTCGAGACCATTACAAGAGGTGTGTTGTCTGGCGCATATTTATTTATTATTTATTTATTATAATTGCGGGTCAATGATTACAAACCCGAGGACTATTAAGTAATCTGTGCCCGAGGTAAGATCCATAAAAAATCTAAGATACTTTACTCCGCCTGCTTAGCTATATCTATAGGTAAAATTAAACCAAAATGTGGTCGCGTTATTAATTTATAATGCACCATTTACTTTTTTAATAGACAAAAGTTTTTTTAAAATTTTATGTAGGCAAAAGCATTTTAAGGTATGCTACAGCAATCAGCTTTAGATAAATACTCGATGAATTAAGGGACCATTAGCAAATAAGGCATATACACCACTCATATAGGATTCTACGAAACTACATTAATATTTCAGGGTTGGGCTAAGTTGGGTCCTTTCTAAACAGCCCTTGGTCTTCTGAAGTTATTCCAACTTCGTTCAAGTTTGAAACTTTGGGCCCCTGTAAAGATTACTTTGTGTGGGGTTACCTTATCTTTGTATTTGGTTTGTCTTAGTTCGTGCTTTTTGTTATTACGTGTGTTATGTTGGGCTGTGGTTAGATTTTACTGTTTGTTCATAAGTAGGTTAACTTTGATTTGATACATATTGGTGACTGTAAAAATGTTAGAAAAATACAGTTTACCATTTGGACAAAAAGTATGACAAACGCCAGAACCCTCTAACGTCAATCAAATCTAAGCTCGTACAAACACCATCCAAAATTTTCCCAGACATTAGGCATCAATCGAAGACAGCTTTTTTTAAAAAAAAGGTAGGTCTTTCTAACTTTTACATTATTATATTTTTTCGAATAGATTATTCGTGCGGCGTGGTTACTTACTCAAAATTAAATTTCAACTTCTGAATAAAGCGCGGGCGGGGAGTTGAAGAGGCTGCGAGCCCGCCGCCACTCACGCCGCGCAGTACCAACGAAACTAGTGATATTTTATACCTTTGAGTAGTTATAATAACATTAATAACTCTACATTTTAGTACTGAAGGTTGTAAGACAGAAAAATACGTATTTTGCCATTTTCTCCATAGATCCTCATATTTTAATTTGTATGGTGTTTATAAAATAGCCCTGTATAGCTGTCCGTTTCATTTTTATTGACATGTGACAGAGCAGCATCAATTTGAGCTGCCCTCAACTTTTGATTAGCGTTTGTGGCGACGGGGGAAAGCCACCTAAATTATAAATACATCATGGTTTTGTAAGAATTGTTTTGCATGTGCATTAAAGTGTAGGTATTTTATCGCATTTTAGTTGATACAAACAGAATCAACTTTCTTTGAAATTTTTACTTTACTGTGTTCACGATTGCTAAAATGTAACATCGTCTTGATATTAAAAATGTAAAAGTAATAAATATTCATTTCATGCAGTTGGTTAAATGCCTTTTTTGAAATCCCATCATTGATTAATTGTGCCTAGTGGACACATGACAACTGAATAACTGACGTGCTTATCGTACCTATCTTTCTTGCAAACTGATTTGAACTACGATGAATAACTGTTTTACTTTTTTCTTAATACAAACAACCTTATCCTCAATCTTAATATTACGATTATTTCATAATACCAGAGAACTGTCACCTCTTCATCATTAAATGTGATATTAATCCAAGATACGGATGCTCGAACGTCAGTGTTAAGTGCACAGAAAGGGTTTTGTTTATGCAAAATTAGTTTTCCAATACAGGGGCTCCCCTAACCGTATTAGCTTATCTTTCCGCCTGGCACGTCGTAAATTGGTCAAAATCTCGTTGCCTCCTTGACTTTGCCACGTACGAGTAGCGGTATGGTGACCATCATTTTAGATATAATTAGAAAAGCATAACAATTAATTCATCTTTTTTAGAATAACCTTATTAGGTACTCTTTCCCATTCTAGACTATGCCGACTGCTGCTACTTAGACCTTAATGAGAATCTCCTGAATAAACTTGAGAGGGTTCAAATTTTTTGAATTCGCATTATCTTTGGACTTCGCAAGTACGACCATGTTTCCAAATATCGGGCCGAGCTTAACTGGTTTCCCATCCGTCTTCGCCGTGATTCTCATGTCCTTTCTATTCTATATAACATTCTGTTCAACCCAATGTCACTCCGTTATCTCAAGGAGTGGTTCCAATTTCTGCATTCGATCCGTGGACGGGAAATGCGTTCTTTCAAGAAACTCCACCTTTACTTCTCTCCTCATTCTTCCCACTCCTACACACAGTAATTTACTGGGAAATCCACACGTTTATGGAACTCCTTACCCTTAACAATCAGAGAGTCCCAATCCTTTCCCATCTTTAAAGCAAGGGTAAAAGCACGTTTACTTGCACTTTGACATCAGTTCTTGTTGTTCATCCTTTTTCTTCTTTATCCTTTATATATATCCTGATCATTTTGGTTGCAACTGAGCTGATTGCTATTGTCTGTTTAAATAGCGTCACATTTGTTTCTACTTATTATATATAGTATGTATGTAATATGTGAATATATGTACCTAGTCCTATACTGTTTATATATTTATAATCAAACTTATTCTATCTATTATATTTCTTGGTGTACTTACTCGCCCTTTTCGGCAAATTTCCGTTGCTTGTGGGTTGCCTGGCAGATATCGCTTTTTAGCGAAATAGCCGCCCAAATTGTGCTTGCATTTATTGTTATTTTTTTTTAATATTGCCCGTCAAGATGACCTCACTTCACCTAATGGAAAGCGGTCGTGAGGTCTAGATATGAGGTTGACAAGCCCATCATTCAACGAATCACTAGGCTGGCCATCCTCACCTTGAAGGCCTGCAGTAATGCCTTTTCACGCCTCGCTTGAAGAACCCGGGTCTATACGAGGAAGGAAACACATGTGCTGGAAGAGCGTTCCACGTCTGAGTGGTACGACAAAGAAACGAGTCACTGAACCTTTTAGTTCGGGCCAACAAATGTTAAATTGTGTGTGGGTGACGCTCTAGTCCAGCACGCGTGGTACGGGAGTGGAATTATTTCTGTACTGTAAATTTTGTGTGCAACAAAGAATATATTATTATTATTAGGTGATTTAAAGATAATCTTTAATGATTCGATGGTTTTAAGGTATTATAAACAATCATTAATGATTCGAATTTTCTAGTTTCTATCTTTGTGTACTGAATAGTGCGTTGGTTAATGCTGAAAATAAAAAAATAATAAAAATAAAGTAATTTATTTTGAATACTCATTTATTTTACAAGATGAAGATTTTATTTTTCAGGTGATAAAATAGCAAGACGGAAAATAAATTTAAAGTCTCAAAAGAATAACAATTGTTTAAAGACAAGACAGTGCTCTTAAAGTTGAACCTTTTGAAAATAATTACTTATTAATGATGAGTCTTTTGCCTTGTGAGGATAGCAGTTTATGATACTTTCAGTTTTATATATTAAAAACATAATTTTTTCAACGATGTTATTTATACTTTGTATTATCGGAGCCCTTTCCCTAAGAAGTGTTATATGTAAGTTGACTCAGTCATGTGAATAAAGTTTATATTGCATCCTCAAAACTTGTTGACTCGTAGTCAATCCTGTTGAGTCCCGCAATCATAGCCACTCTACAAAGCTTGTGACTCTAGTATCACCGATTCTCTCTTGTTCAACGAGTCGAAAGATATTATCTGGGCTACAATATGTTCTGTTATTGGCTCGAGTGCTATGTACTATATTACTATGTAGATTTATTATGGCTGACGTATAGTGGGTAGTTTGATATCAAGGGAGATATGAGTACGCAATGTATGAATATCATTGTTGAAGAGGGTGTGTTTAGTAATAAAGTTGTGTTATTGATTTGTGTGGCTTGTATCGCGGGTTTGATTTGATTTAACTCGCGTTTTACTCTTGTTTGTCTAACAAGAATAAAAGATAAATTGAAATAAAACATTCTTAAAATCGGGAAAGTCTTGGAAATATAATTCATCATGCATATGTACGTCATAGGAAGAAACATAAAACCATAAAACGAATAATGTACTGAGGTTGTCTCCTGTAATGTTTGGGTAACATTTTTGGCAGGCCTTTAGTAGCAAAACTTAATCACCCTATTGAGATTTTAGCCAACACAAGATAATAATCTCATTCATAGATTTATATAGCCTCTATATTAAGAAATGACATTTTGACAAGTTTTCAATCCCAAAATTATTGTTATGATCAAAAATACCTTAATCATCGTGTTTATAAAAGAATTAGCATTTCAGATTTTGTTTTGTACGTTACTGATTAGCAGTACTTCTCAATATTATAGAGGAATTATCTTTTGTGATATTGGTTATCATTTTATTTTCTATCTACTTCCGTGTTATGTTTATATACATGCCTTTTTTGTTTAGTTGATGGATCTCCAACTAGTATGACAAAGAGGGAAGAGGCACTCTCTTTTTTCTAACCCTCTCTTTACTATTCAGCTTCACTAATGGCGAAATTAAACGGGGTCTAAAAGGACCCAACATACCTCCGTTTGTATACCGCTCTTAATGACTTACAGGCACGCACCGGACTTCAAGGGGTGACAAGAACTGGCGAAAATTTCCTAAAGGGTTACCCTAAGTCAAGCCGATATGATAATTATGCATTTAACGACTATTCCTCAATATTATACTGCTGAATAACCAACTTTAAATAAACGAGCTTAAAGCACATTTTGGGTCTTGTTAAGCGAATACGTTTGGTTCAGTTTTATAGTATAGCAAATAAGGTTTTGGTACATGCAAAGTTAGGAGCAAGTTGTTGATGAATGACACTCCAAGGGCCCATTGCCCTTCCGACGTTTAAAACGGGTCGGATAAGAAATGTCGGATAGACTGGTAAAATATTCCTTTTGTGTTGGGTCTTATGCCTCTAATTAATACGTGAAGTTAGTTCTCTCTCTAAGGGATTTGTTCAGTAATTCTTGTAATGAAACACAGACGCAATTCGGTCCCGATCTGTGAAGGTATTCTAAAAAACTCACTTCCAACCTTGCACGACGATGCGCCCATCTAACGAACGTGGTAAAAATACCAGAAAAAAGGAAATAAGTGAAGCAACATCTATTGTTAAATGACCTGATGAGGGAGTGGAACGTTCTCCCTCCGTCTGTGTTTCCGGATACTTGCAACCTTGGTATCCTCAAGGCCGGAGTGAATAGGCATTTTTTGGGTAGGCGTGCACCACTATTGGCAATGTTATCGCTTACCGCCTGGCGAGTATGTACTCCACTTAAAATCGTAACAATCACTTGTGTTTTTTTTGTAATCTGTCAATATGGCGTACAATATAAGATTTTTTGAAAAAAAAAATTAAAAGATAATAAGGCATGTATGTGTTAGAGTTTTGGTATGTTTTGGCCACTATTGCTTTAACGATAAGGTACTCATTTAAGTTACCACATCATCAGTTATCAGTTATTATATCTTGCTAAGTTTATGGTCAAATGCCTGCTAACTAAACAATATATTGCACAAAGCGGCACCTCGCCGTAAGTTTTTTATAAAATCTTTACTGATAAATTTACAAATTGGGAAGTACATATATAGCTTGTGCCTTCATGAGTAAGATGACGAGCAGTTCTGGTGAGTACGCGCCATATGGTTGGGGTGCCGATTTGAGACGCCAATTATGCTTTTTGGGGTCACGTACGGAACAGAACGTTAGGAAAAAAAACTCTAAAATATGTAATCAAACAAAACATTTCGAAATTGATATAAATACAAATGAGCACTTATGCAGTCTACGTTAATGGTGAAATACGTCATTATAAATAATTAAATATCTTTATATACCTCTATTTTTATTCTTGCGAAGTTTTTAAAATTACTTAGAAGTCATGGAACTTCTTTTTTTTATTTTTTATTTTAAGTTGAAAATTTAACTGTGACTCACTTTCACCTTAATTTTTGAGTTTCGATCGATAGTTTTGTAACTTACATTAATGGCAGGAAGCTCGGTATTTTATGTGTGAAAGTGCAAGGCATGAGGACTATGCTACAAAAAAAAATTAAAAAAAAGATGCTTAATTTCCGAGAAAAAAAATATTCAAGTAGGTAAAGTTTAAAATTCTCAAAATTAAAAGAAAAAATCAGAACTCGAAAACTACTAAAAATCGCGGAACATACATGGGGTATTTTCAAGTACCCCTAGATGTCAGGAATCCAAAAAAAATTTTTTAATGTCACCTTTTGGGCCACCCTGTATTATCTTTCATAAAATAAAATTATGAATTTCAATGAAGTTGTACTCGAAAGGCGCACTAAATTGCCAATAAATTTTAAATTAAATAAGCAATAATTTATGAAAATTTCACATAAATCTGGAATGGCATAATTTAATTTGGTATAGGTTTATCATTTGCCGATTCTCAGTCATTAAAGTTAACGTCTATTTAGTTATATTGTGATAAAATTTGTGAGAGTACATTATACCTATGATGCGACGGAGTGACGTAAATTTGTTTCAAGCAAGGATATCGCTATCAAAGGGCCTCGTTAGGGGACAGACTTGTGCAGTGTGGTGTACCTACTTTCTTTGTTATTAGATATTTATGTGTGGGATTTTTAGAGAATTTTACAACGTAGGTATTTAACTTGTTAAGCAACAGAAGATTCCAAATCGGAATCACCTTTGCTTTGTTTTTTCCATGCTGGTCGTCAAGATGACCTCACTCCACCTGATTGATGTAGAGCGCTCGTGAGTTCCAGATATGAGGCTGACAAGCGCCGCAATGAAAAGCAAACACTGAGTTATAGTCATACTCATCTTGAAGGCCTGCAAAAATGCCTTTTCACGCCCCGCAAAAGCCAATGTGTGTAGAACCATTAGGCAATAATTAAATAAATAAAATGAGATACTTAATCTAGACATGGTAATTGGACCCCAAACATAAAACCTTGTACTATGCGTAGCAGAGTCGAAAGTTCACTAAATTATTTGCAAAGTCCACAATTGTATTATGTCAATTCAAATAAAACATCACTTACTACATTCCACCATCATATTACCCTGTCAATTCACCGTTTAAGCAAAACGTTTCGCTGAACAATAAAACGCACGTCTTGCCCTGAACATCACTATTTAGCGGCGGCAATATATCACTTCACTCCATCATTAAATACACAAAGGCGCCATCAGAAGCAGCGGAGCCTTTACGAAACTATGAAAACCTAATGACCATACGTCATGACGTAAAATACCTAACAAAACAATACGAGTAGCAGCCGCGACAGAAATTAATATATCATTATGTCAGAGCCATGTATTGCCAACCCTGCGTATTCGTGTCTCGCTCGCTTGTTAGGAGCGAGGATAGCAACGTCTCTTTCATTCAAGGGTGGGTAAAGTTTGTTAAGTGCGGGAATCTCGACCGTGATTGGGATTTGTTAATCATGCGCCTACGAAAATGTGAGAAATGACGCAATTTTTTTATTTTTATTCTTCATTCATCTTAATGACCAAAGGGTAAGAAATTATTGTTAAATTGCTGAAAGATTATAGCGGAGATTCATAATTCATAATTAATTTATTCGATGCTTCATGTGGTAAGTTACAGGTCTTAAATGAAAATATAGTACATACACATGAACCCTGCTAGGGCACTGCAAGATATTTTTGGAATAATTAGGTAAGTTATTTACAAACTTATGTTTTCATGCACATTTTAACATTTATGATCAATTTAAACACTTTCAAAATACTCCTGCACAGAATAAAAATTGAACAGATGATTGCGGTTCGATTCGCTATCAATAAATTTATATTGACAAAATCAATTTAATATGCTTCACAAGCTGGCTTACGTGGCTTACTACGTGGGCAACAAATGTCTGACCATGCCGCCCCCGCCAGATACCGTAAGAAGAGGTCGAACCAAGAAGCGGTGGCTCGACGTCGTTAAGGGTGACATGCGTGCCAACAGACTCACCACTGAGGATGCACAAGACCACGCGAAGTGGGCCAAGAAAATAAGAAAGGCGGACCCTGAGACCTCACACACCAGTGTGGGTTCACAACCGGGATAGACCGCACGAATGATGATGATGATGACAAGCTGGCTGTACAATATAGATAAATAAATAAATAAATATCACAGCGCCATCTAGCCCCAAAGTAAGCTAATTAAAGCTTGTGTTATAGGATACTAGACAACGGATAAACATACTTAAATACATTTTCTTTTGTAAATACATACTTATTATACATAGGAGACACCCAGACCAGTACAAACAGACATGTTCATGCACACAAATGTTTGTACTGTGCGGGGATCGAACCCGCGACCTCTGGTGTAGTAGCCAACTTCTTAACCATTACACCAAGTCGGTCGAGATAGATATTGTATCTATAAAACACTAATAAAGTTTTTATTCACAGCGGCCCTGACAAACTTCGTTCTGTCAAAAGTTATTGGCAAATGCTTGACATGCTGAACATTTAGTATGGAAAAATGTTTTTTTTTTTATACTACGTCGGTGAGAATCAAGCACGCGGACCGCCTGATGGTAAGCGGTTATCGCGGCCTATGGACGCGTGCAACACCAGGGGTACCACTCGCGCGTTGTCGACCTTGTAAAAACCTTTTCAAACCCCTCTTGAAGAACTCCATACTATAACTCATCGGGAAAACCTCGGCAGGGAGTTCATTCCACAATTTAAGCGTCCTCGGAAGGAAACATCTCTGAAACCGAATTGTACGAGACCATTGCGGATTCAGAGTGTGAGGATGAATTCCCTGTCGGTGGCGAGCGGTGCGGTGATGAAAAGTAGCCGTGGGCATCATATCAAACAGTTCTTCAGAACAAAACCCGTTGTACAAGCGGTAGAACACGCATAAGGAGGCGAAGTCTCCGTTAAGTCTCCTCAGACTTAACGGCTCTAAACCCCTTGTCAGTTTGGGATCGTCGACAATCCGGATCGCACGCCTCTGGACCGAGTCAACAGGACTGAGTTGATATCCAGGCGCTCCTGCCCAAAGGTAACAGCAGTACTCCACGTGTGGCCTGACTTGCGCTTTATACAGCAGCAGTCTTTGCCTAGAAGTGAAGTACTGCTTCGCCCTGTTTAGCACACCGAGCTTTTTGGATGCCAACTTCGTCTTTTGTTCCAAATGACTCCGAAACTGTACGTCACTAGATATGTCAACGCCAAGGATGTTTTTGATTTCAATAATTTTTTTTGTTAATTTCCTAATGTTTTTTATACATATTATCCTATTCCGGATGTAGACAAATCCAAAAAACCAAAAATCATGAAAATCATTCTACCCGTTCTTGAGTTATAAGTGGTGTAACTAACTAAAACGACTTTCTTTAATATATATAGATTAAATATAAGTATTAACACATCATAATATTCGTTTTCATACTGTAATATCTTGTTAGACCACAAGACCGACCGACCACAAACATCTTGTGGCCCGGCCTGTGTCTGGTTTCTTTTGTCACCTGTGCTTAGGTAGTAAAGTTTTACCTGTAATAATATCAAAATGTTTTTGTACTTACGTGTTTAGCCATAATTTTTATTAACGTGATTTTACTATCAGTTTATCAAGTAGTCGTAATAATTACAACTGTCATATTGGCCAACGCAACTTTGCAAGCAATTCGAAATTTCTAATGTGATACAACGCCTTTGGGTGGTATTTTCTTCATTAAGATTTGCTCGAAAAGTTATCATATTAGTTGTCCCTGGGGTTGCTGGGTATAGATAATTAGTAATATCATAAGTTTCCAAATTCTGATGTTGAATTAGTGAAATGTAACAAAGCCTAGGTCGATTTCAAAGTAACTACAGGCCGTGCGATGAAGTGTGTCTTGATAACAAAAGCCTTTTTTTTTTCTTCATTTCAACTACATTTTTTGTAAATGAATAATTGTGAAAAAATAAGAACGTTCGTTGCCCAAATAAAATAATGCTATTGTAACCTTTTGATATGTTTCTAAGTAACGAATATACAAGTATTATCGAGCCGTATATTTGAAATATTTGCTATCGATATTTTTAGTTTTTCATATTTTGGTAGACACTCAAAAATTAATAACGTTGTATAACAAGGTTTGTTTTTCTTAAAACTTCGGTTTAATTGCCTAATACTGTTGACCAATTTGAATTTTCTACTTCTCACGATTTCATTCATGTAGCTCACATGCATTTTTTATATAAAAAAATCCTCCCACATTGGATTATTTGGTTTCCTTTGAAATAGGATTACTTATAGTTCAGAATTCTTCGTTGAATGACCTTTTGTCATTAAAATTGCTGTAAAAAACACGGCCTATTTATGCTTATTGCCAGCTACTTCCAGCAGGCATCAACCAGGCACCGTCATCCTTTGAAAGCCATAACGTAAAGGTCTTTTGTCGTCACTCCACATTCACCGCCCTCGAACCGGCTTGTTACTGACTCGCTTCATTTCCTTCAGGCTTCTTGTTTTTGTCATGGAATGCCTACGTTTGTGTACTAATGTGAGCTTGTTAGGCATACAATGTTTTGTAAATGCGTGATATAAGATTTTATAAGAACATAATGAAGTAGGGAATGAATGATCTTGCAGAATAAGATTTTTATCCTTTCTTTCCATGGCAACTCTTTGCAAGTAATGCTAAATGATGTATATTGTGAAACTTCGGTTATTTTGTTATTTTGCTTTTTTTCATGTGCTTCTGAGAGTACACACCTACGATTGATATGCTTTTTTTGTACTTCTCGTATAAAGTCACTCATTATCATATTATATCGAGCTTCTTGTCGGATTCTTTACGATATGGAATCAACCTCCAAACCGGTGGTGGAGTCACATTATGTTTATGTAAATATTAGTATTAATATATTTACGTTTATTACTATTATTATATTTTTTTGTGACCTATAAGTGCTTGTAAAAGCTAACATGATAAATATATTACTTTAATACATTTCATCAACAGCGAGACATCCATTGCTAATCAAAAACCTGTGCCAAATTTAGAGGTGATCGATTTAAAGTATCCTGAAATTGAACTTAGATATTTGGAGTTCTGTTAAGGCAAGTTTAGCCGCCAACTAGCGCCATGACAGTTCATTCTGTTTTCAACCGACTTCAAAAAAAGGAGGAGGTTCTCAATTCGACTGTTTTTTTTTTGTTACCTCATAACTTTCGACTGGGTGAACCGATTTTGATCATTCTTTTTTTATTTGAAAGCTGGTGCTTCCCGAATGGTCCCATTTTAATTTGGTCTAGTTCTGACAGTGGTATCCATGAGAAAACCATATAAGTCTTAAATCAAGCACAAACATTGACCAAATGTCTTCATGTAGATATTATTTTGTAAAACACCAATTGCTGACCCTTACTTCTATTTATATTCTGGAATCCTGCAAGTTTGTTAGAAATCATTCTGAATTATACTCCCCAATCGAAACTCTTCCGAAAAGAAATAATAGAAATCAAAATAAATTAAACAAGCCAATCACCAACATGAAAATTGTCTCAGGTAGCCCTCATTACATGGCAATAAAAATATATAATCATATTCCAAACCATCTTAAAAATATAAAAAAGGCATCCTTGTTTAATAGTCACCTCAAAGATTTCTTAATAGAAAAGCGTTACTATAATATTTCAGAATTTTTTGATGACCTAAATCGGTCAATTATAGTTTAATTTAATAAAATTTATAGTGTACAGTTTAATTTAATTTAATTAAATGGTATCTGCTTTCTAAAAGTTTCTAGTTAGAAAAGTGTTACCATAATTTTTATTCTAATTTATTTAATGATAGACTTATAAATTACTAATGTGTTTATTATTGAATGACATATTTATAATAATTGTATTCGAATTGAATTTATTGGTATTTTGAGTATATTTTAAGTAAATAGGCAATAGTTGCCTCTCATCCAATGTTTGCTGTGCCCTTGCAGGGCGTCACTGTACCTTATATACCCTGTAACATCCTATCTAACATGTGACTTGCAATAAATAAATGAATAAATGAATGAATGAATCTAGATAGACAAAATGCGCGACAAATGGACGACAAATGGACGAATAACTCAATATTACGCCAACCGATTTTGATTTTGATAATTCTTTATTTATTTGAAAGCTAATGGTGCCTGTGTGGTCCCATTTTAATTTGGTCCAGTTCTGACAGTGGCATCCATGGGAAATCCATATAAGTCTTAAATCTAGATAGACAAAATGCGCGACAAATGGACGGGTAACTCAATATTACGCCAACCGACTTTGATATTTTTTTTTATTTAAAAGCTGATGCTGCCCGTGTGGTCCCATTTTAATTTGGTCCAGTTCTGACAGTGGCATCCATGGGAAATCCATATAAGTCTTAAATCTAGATAAACCATATGCGCGACAAATGGACGAATAACTCATTATCACGCCAACCGATTTCGATGCTTCTTTTTTATTGGAAAGGATATACTTCAAGGGTAGTTTGATGAGAGTTTGGTTAGGTGCTGATTATGGGATCCATGACAAAGTGACGGAACTCTTCAATTCTTAGGAGCAATTGGACGATACTTTTTCGATGTATAAAATAAATAAGAACTATTCACTGTAAATCAAGAAATAAACAAAAAATTTAACAAAAAAAAAACCAACTTCAAAAAAAACTATTCCAAAACAAAGAACTAAAAAGTAAAGAAATAATTGCGTATTCTTCTAAAACTTATACGATAATATAATGTAGGTACAATTGATGTTATTGTTGGAGTCGGTGTCAGCCAATGTACGTTTGTAACTACCTACATACATACGTAAACGTGATAAATGTAAGAAATAGGTATATTGCTAGGTATATACAATTACGTAGTTGTAGTGTTTCCTGGGCTGACCTGTACCTACATTATATTATCGTATAAGTTTTAGAAGAATACGCAATTATTTCTTTACTTTTTAGTTCTTTGTTTTGGAATAGTTTTTTTTGAAGTTGGTTTAAAAACTTAAACTACTACTAAAAACAGAATGAAAAGTCGTGGACAGATATTCAAGATTTAAAAGAAGTATTTCTTGAGATATGCTTTGTTCAGTTTTCAAAAACAATGTCTAATTTAGAAGAAATTAAAAATAAATCAATTGTTGCCCCTAGTTGGCGGCTACCAATCGCCTTATCGCCGCATAGGCGTTTACAATCAATTTGTTTCCACTTGAGCAATTTTTTGGTACAATGGTCATCAGTTCTGTTTTGGGTCTATTGTCTTTTACCGTTCATCCCTCATTCAGTCTGTCTCCTAAAAATATCGAGTATGGCTAAAATCATATTATATTTTTAAAATTAAAAATTCTTCATGGTTTTTCCGTAGTGGAATATTGCGAGCAGAAGGCTCATAATCATGAAAAAATAAACAACTTGAATAAGGGCCTCTGAATAGTAACATAGACTTTGTATTAGTGCGTTCAGGGTCCTAGGGCCTGACTGCAAGATGTAGACATTGGAGACACCAAATAAAACCATAATAATACTAAAAATTTACCAGCGAAGTGGGACATTATACAACGCAATTAGCCATATCAACGCATAAGTAACAAAAGAAATGCACACAAAACTTAAAATCCAATCCGCAAAACTTAGCTCATCTCACATAAAAGTCCCACACACGGCCGCGACACTTTGTGACGACTCACTTTTTAATTAGCGCATTCCTCTTTGTGGCGCCGCGTAAATTAGCCTGCGACGTGAAGTGCGCTCCGAGCCGACGTCTATCATTGGCCCCATTTTATAGACGGCTTTGTGGTAGGCATTAGCTAACTACGCTCTGCTGGGGATAGGTAGGAACAATACTGCATGCTTGGAAGGACTAGCAAGTAATGTGGATTCATCTTTTTTGACGATAAATCGATTTTGTGACTGGCATTGGTAAATAACTCTCATCGAGTCTCAGCATTATCATCCACTGCCTTCATAACTCTCCTACAGGACATAGAACTGTATGTATATCTACCATGAGTTTCCGTCACGTAAACGGCAATCGTTGCGTGCAGTTTGTATGCCATTTTTGGTTCTATTTTAAATCGTTAGGGGCGGATTTTTATGCGGATGCTAACGGCTGTTATTGGTGTACGTACACCAATCTTAGACATACTGGCTTGATAGAGATGTCCTCAGCCATAGCACGCGAGTGGCTTTCGGATATTTGCATCCAGCTGCTTCCTGCTACTTGAACCAGGTCATCGAACCACAGGAAGGATGGCTTACCCAGACTGGGTCTTACAGCTTGTATTCGCCCGTCGAGGACTCTTACCACACCAAATAACTTCATAGAGAAATTATTATGCAGAAGTTTATTATGTTGAATAGATCAATAGTAATTGAATTACAGAAGGAGCTTATCACATATCTGGACTTCACGGGTCGCCGCTTGCCACATAAAGTGGAATGAAATCTTGGTTTACAATTTATTCAGAGGTTCCCAAACTTTTTTTCGCATAGACCACTTTCAAGATTTAGCTGGTTCCGGTGGACACAATGCAGGTACAGATCTCTTCCATATTTCCAAAACTCGACAAAAAATAAAGCCAACATAGACCTTCTTCAAGTCCACCGGGACCACTTTGGGAACCAATGATTTATATGGATGATTTATTATGTATCTACAAATATAATTTTGAAAATATCAAGCCTGTTTAAAAGCGTTTGACAGATATACCTAAGCAGGTACGATGATCTCAGTGTATGCTGTCACTGATTTTTAATAATATACATACATCAACATGGTCTAGGGATATTTCAAATAAACCTAAATAACTAAAATTCTATTAACTTTTTGTTAAGACACCTATACATTAAAATAAACCTTGTTTAATAGCCTATCTAATCTGATAAATTAACTTTTAGATAAAGTGAAATTTAAACACAACTTAGAAGAAGAGGAAAAACTCAGACAAAATTTCAATCTTAACTTTATTTTTGAAACATCAAAACCTAAACAAAACCACTTTTTTTATATAAAAATTGATTGAAAACTTAAAGTTAATTATCCGTGGATCCACCTAAGACTCTCCTGACACATCTGTAGCGGTTCTGCAAACTCAAAACAAGGGTGTCAATATCCTGTATTCCACATACTGTCCCAAGTCCTGCTAAGATGCAAGAAAAGCTGGTTTTCATGCACAATATCTTCAGGTAAATTCCTAAGAGCTCTTCTCTGAAGCATATCCCTGGCATGCTCAATAGGATTTAAGTCAGGGGATTGTGCAGGCCAGTCTAAAGCTTGGATATCATGCTGTTGTAACCAACTTGTAACGACACGCGCCTTATGTGGACGGGCATTGTCGTGCATTAGCTGGAAATTTTGTCCTATTTGCTGTCTGTGGGGCAAGATTACAGGCTCTAGCACCTTTTCTCGGTATTTTAGAGCAGTCATATTGCCTTGTATCCAAACGAGGTCCGTTCTACCGCCGAGACGAATTCCTGCCCAAACCATAATCGTGCCACCTTGATATGCATGCACTTGTTGTGGGTGCTGCAGTCGATTCCAACGTCCAGGTTCTCTCTGAACGCGTACCTCTTCGTGAATCAGGATGAAATCCAAACCTGGATTCATCAGTGAAAAGCACAAGTGACCATTGAGAATGGTTCCAGTTTTCGTGTGCAATATCCCATTGTAATCTTCTTCCACGATTGCCTCTCTTTAGCGTTGGTACCCGAAGTGGCCTACGAGCACGTAGGTTGACTTCATGCAGTCGTCTTCTCAAAGTTTGACCGCTTACCAGCAAACCATACTCTTTCTCTGTAGCCTTTGAACCAATTGCATTGCCGTTACATTTGGTTGACTTCGTGCAGCATTTACTATGAATCGGTCCTGTACATGTGTTGTAATGCGTTGAGTTCCTCAGTGCCGTTCCACCACTTCCCCCGTGACACGATAAAGTGACCAAAGCCTGGATATAACGCTTTGACTGGTCCTCGTGGCTTCAGAAACCGTAATTTGGGTAGCGCCAGCTTGAATCATGCCCACTGCTCTTAACATTTCATTCCTGGTCAAGTGTCTACGTGGCATGATTAAATGAACACCGGAGATGCGTTTGACAAAGATTTATAGAAATTTATGGAGTTTTAATCAAGTTAGAAGTTCGTGAAGATCTACTTCTTTGGAGGAAATTCAATGAATGCGAATTTCATCTTAAAACAAAACCTTTTAAATACAAATTTGAATTCAAAAAAGGAACTTAATCATGTTTTTATAATTTGTCATTAACAGTTTTTTTGTAAGGCCAGTACTTTTTAAGTTCTTTAAAAAAGTTTTATATATCCCTAGACCATGTTGTTGTGTGTATTATGATGACATAATTAATGAACATTCTGCCAATAAAAGTAGAGAGCTGGGCGCTTTCTTGTTTTTTATCATCATCATCATCTTACACTGTTTTCTATGGAATCAAATATAATAATACTCATGTTTACGAATTAGAGTTAAGAGTTAAATAATTATGGCGGTTTTAACGCACAGGCCTAAATTTTAAGCGCTTCTGGACACAAAGAACTTGAGATAAAGGGTTAGGAAATGGTAAAATTGTGATATTAGAATTTTTTTGCCTAAAACAAAATGTTGGAACATAGCCCGGGTTTGTGATCACGGCAAGCGTGATGATTAAACCAATACCCATCAATTGCAGGGATAACTTGATTTCAATGATGGAGGCCTTTGCTCAGTAGTGGAATAGTATTTAGACTTTACTGTTGGCCAAAATTGTGGAAAAATAATATGAATTAAATACAACAGTAAATTACTTTATCATTTCTGGAAAATCAATTGTTATGTACAATATGATCGATACACTACTTATAGGTATTAACTTTTTGTTTTTGTCATATGAGCATAAGTAAGTACATCATTAAACTGAGTAGATGCAAACGTATCGCAAACGATTTCGTATTTTGTTTCAGAGCCGCGTATCGGCCATGTGAATAGAGTAAGCATCAAGAATTAAAAGCCTTTTAATGACGGCCCGCCGCTGCCTTCAACTTTGGATCGCGCTATTCAACAAGAGGCAAGAAAACATATTTCACCAGTATTTACTTTATTATTAGAACATGAGTTTTATCATCACCATTAGCCTTTAGAAGTCCACTGCTGGACAAAGCCTTCCCCCGTCGAACGCCACAGCAAGCGGCTTTGGGAGATTTATATGCAACGGCTTCCCGCAACCCGCACCAAGTCATCAGTCGACGGGGCGGAGGACTCTTCCAGTTCGTTATGTAGATTCCTAATAATAACGTATTATTTTGAGATGAGAACTCACTAAAGCTTACTAGCAACAACGTTCTCAGTCTTTAATTTTAGCACTGAACTGACGAAAAATATGTACTTCTAGTAGTTGTAGCATGTTAGTGAAAGTGATAGTAGTATTTAATTTGAATTTTTGTGTTATTTTATCTTATTTCATTTGATTCTATTTTATTTTATTTGACCATCATATTGTGAAAATTCTGTAATTGAACATGTAATGTAATCGAATGTGTATTTTGTAATGAGAAATAAATAATTTATCTATCTGAACCATTTTTTTTAATTTTAACGTTACGAATCAGTACTACCCTTAAAAACAGGTCCTAACTGGATCAGCATGTATATCGAAGTTATAGACTAGTTTAAGATTTAAAAAAAAGTGTGATTCTTGTTGCGAAAAAGTTTGGATCATTTATCCGTAACATTTATGTATATTAATGTCAATGGCCATATTTTGCATAAAGCCATCCCCCTTAAGTGCTGTTCGCTTCTTAAAGCCATAGGTGGTTTTATCGGAGAGCGCCGTTCAACGCTGCGAAAGCGTTCATCTTTGACGATTTTTTTTATTTGTTTCTCTTTTGCATTTACGTGTCCATATTTTGTGTTGTAAAAGTTGGCGTAGGAAAGAATGTAATCCACGAGAAAATCTACGGAATCAAATTTATTTTTATTTCTTTCACCTTTCAGTATTGACTTAAAAGTTAGGTATTATTTGAACTTTTTAGGTACTTAAGAATCAAATATCATTTATCAATAAATGTAGGTACCGAAACCAATTGTAGATTGCGAACTGCACTGCAAACAGCAAACATCTGCCGTTGACTGCCACGTACCCTGCGTATAAATCAACCTGCTTACTGTAGTTTTTCTCGATTGGACACCTTTTGATGTGATATTCCATGCTAAAAAGTGAGCTAGTTAATACTAATTAGTACAGTCAGCAATAAAAAGCAGTTGCACACTCGAAATCAAAAAAAAACCCGCCTTTGTTATCTTTTTTACACCAGGTTGTCTATTTCATCGTCACTTCTGAACATATTTTGAGTGTCACGGTCTAGGTGCGTATTCACAGCTCTTAATTAGCATCGACGCGTCACCTGATCGTCGCAATAGCGCCACAATCAGGGTAAGTGGTAGAGCTCCCCACAATCGGGTAAAAGTGGCAAAACTCCCGACAATCAGGGGATGAGTGGCAATTACCGCCCTCGGCAATGCACTAATTAACGTAGGCATTATGATAGTTTTAGGGTTCTGCTTGATAAATAATCTTGATTTTTGTTAACAATTCATATAGTCATTTAAGCAAACACGAAGAGAAATAACTAAAAGTGAAGAGACCAATTAAAAAAATGCAGAATGTATTCCTTTATATTAGGCTACCTCTTTTTAAGGTTCCGTACCTCGAAAGGAAAACACGGAACCCATAAAGGTTCACTTTGTTGTCCGTCCGTCTGTCTACCTGTCAAGACCCTCTTTCTCAGGAACGCGTAGATTTATCAAGCTGGAATGTATATCAAATACTCAAGTCTACTGTCCCTTGAAGCTGTGAAAGAATCAAACTTCTAAGCTAACGCAATCAAAAGATACAGAAGTTTATGCCGCTAATTTTCGAGACTCGCAAGGGAAACAAAACCTACAGGGTACTTCCCGTGAACTCAGAATCTTGAAATTTGGTACGAAGCAACGTCTTATCGGTGCGCGAGTCAGACTCGCACTTGGCTGGTTTTTTCTTCTAAATTTAGCCGAAGAAGTCCTTTACAGCTTTGTTTTGGCTATTTAGGTAAAAATTGTTGTAGTGTTAACAGCAAAATTGTTTTGAATAAATCAAAGTTTAACATGATTTAAAAATAAAGGTTTGAGCAGGATCCCACTTGAGCCCTAGGTCGAATTTTTCTATCTATCTTTGTGTAAAAAATATAGGATTTGCCACTTTAGGGTCAAATGATTTCGGTGTTAAAAGTCTACAACAATACCATTTATAACAGTTGTAGCTGTTAAATAAGTAAATCTCCTGCTACCTCGAAACACTCTTATTAAAAATTGTTTTTTCCACGTCCACATTTTTCAGGAAATTCAATTAATTACGACTTTCTTTCTGTGCAGCTGAGTTTGTCCGAAGCCTTAGCAAGTTCTTCGAATTTAGGTCAAAGAGTGTGAAGCAAGTTATTGGAAGACCTAATTTGAACTGTAATAAAAAGTTTTGTTCGAACTAATTGCAAGTTGGAACACGAGCTAGGAAGCTGGTGACGCAAGTGTTGTTGTGTCTGACAACTTCTAGTTAACTTTTTTTCAAGAGTATTTCTTTCTTTTTTTTAATACAAAACAGGTAACTGGCATGCTGACACGTGCAATAGCTGAGGAATCACTCGCACGTGACAAAACTTTTGAGGGCAGTCAGCTTCAACTTTTAAGTGTTAAGTATAACATGAGCCAAAATTGCTACAAAATTGTCCTGATATGTGCTCAACAATCAAATAAACTTTCACGTTTAGAACTGAAAAATATGATATTCAAATGGCGCCCAACGTGGGACCATTTTTGAGGTCATTGCTATTATGGTTATTTATAAATAAATAAATAAATATGCGCCAGACAACACACCTCTTGTTGGTCTCGAAGTAGGGATTAATATCCCTGTGTTACGAAGTACCACACAAGGAAATAAGCCAGGGGCGTCTCCCAGCACACCCAGACCCGAGTCAATTCAGAAAAGATCGTTTCCTGAATTGACCCGACCGGGAATCGAACCCGGGACACTAGGGAAATCGAGGCGAGAAACCGTGCTACAGCGCACTACACCAATCGTGTCGTCTTTATAAATAAATGACTACCTTTAGCTTCACTAGCGGCCTGACAGCGGCTTTGCTCGCGTTGACTGTCTTTCCTGTTAAAATAAAGCCTTAATTTAAAGAAAATAGCCTATGTCGCTCCTTGATAAAGTAGCTTTATATTGGTGAAAGGATTTTTTAAATCCTTTACAATACAATACAAATAATCAAACAAATATTTCGTCTTTATAATATTGGTTAATAAATTAGCATTCATGATACAGCGTCACGGCTCACCTACCGAATCGTAACTCATACTGAGATGGAGACATTTTTGCTACTGTAGCACACCATTTTGTATTTTAAATTTGTATTCGGAGTGTTTTGGTTTGCAAAATAAATCCTTAATCTCTTGTTTCTTTTAAATCAATTTAGAAACATTATTGTGAATGCTTGTTAGATGCCATTTTGTTCAGCTGTCTACAACTCTACATGCTTGTAGCGTGTGCACCGAGCGTTCAACGCGGTTACTCGTCACTTTGCTTCGTTAGCCTGGCTATTGGCACTTTGTGCGTCTTGGACGCTCCGCTTGTCCCACCTGCGGCTGTGTGAAACTGGGAATGTTAGACGTGTAATCGAAAATGGAACTTCATTTTGAGTATACATTGCTGGCTCATTGATCCGGTTGGTGATGGTCGCGTCCGGCGCGAATTGTCTTCGATGTCCATCCAAGACTAATCTTTGTGTTTGTGTAGAACACCCAAAATTCTTTATAAAAAGTTCTGATTCTGAAGCATATTTTTTGATAAAAATATGAAAACTAAAAGTTGAGAATAAAAAACCGCGAGTGGAATTCCTGCAGTTGTTTTATTGCAGTAATACCCATAAACAAATGCAACCTAACTTTATTCACGAAAATATAATAAACACATTCTAAAGGGTTTTGTTTGATATGACTTTCAATCCTTTCATCAATAATACAAAATAGGGCTTCCTAGGGTGACTTTGAGAATATACCATCTTTGTAAGTAGGATGATTATAAGTCTAAGAAATGAGTTTGTAGTGGTACTGATAAATGTAAAACTTTGACCTTACCAGTGAAAATCTTCATTATTTTTGAAAAGAATAAACTTTTCATCCCAATATGACAAAATGAAAAGGAATTTCTTATCTTCTCTTGTTGTGTTTTATATGGCTATAAATCCATGGTCGCGTCTCAGTCTGTAATCAGCCTGTAGTCGTTTGTATGCTAATACTAATTCCTGTCTAGATCCAGACTAGGCGTGTGTTACCCTACTTAGTACTTTATAAGATTTAGGACGATTTAGGGCTTGGGACTCGGCAACTTGAGGACAAATAGGTAGGACGCATTGTGTGGTAAACCAACCAATTTGTCGGCTTTTTTGTTATACATCAAAGTTCTTTCAATTTGCTTCTAACTACTTAAAATACTGACATAATCTTAACATGATCCGTTGTGTCTGTGTAAAATAATTTTATAACATATTTGCTCGTAATTATATTTTTTGTATTTTTTGTATTTGCTCTTATTTCACCAATTTCAATAACGTAATGTATCTCATTACGCACTTGTGCGGTAATGTAATGTAAAACGCACGAGTTTTTTTTTATTATGGTAAAACGTACGGTTTAGCAAGATGCTCCGTCTAAAACGAACGGTACTTTTTTAAATTTTAGCAAAGAGTTTTTATGTCAGAAAAGAGGTCAACATTTTATGAATAAAATTAACTTT
The DNA here is from genome assembly GCA_947369235.1 of Udea olivalis. Classification (NCBI taxonomy): domain Eukaryota; kingdom Metazoa; phylum Arthropoda; class Insecta; order Lepidoptera; family Crambidae; genus Udea; species Udea olivalis. The sequence goes on along the minus strand of OX376354.1, from coordinate 4,491,999 downwards.
GGGAGATGAAATATAATAAATAAACATTTAATTCTTTAATTTATTTAATTTTGACAATAAATTACAACCATCTGTAACAAAAACACAGAAATATTCATTTACTTTATTAGTAATACTGGCTGTTTTTAATGCCTTTTGCCTTAAAAAAAGCGCTGATGCGCGCGCATCGCTAATTTGTGAACAAGTAAACATTTTCTAACTGCTCTAGCAAGTGATTAAAGATTTTATTTGTTTTAGAAAGTCCGATTTTTATTTATTTCCTCTCAAATATGTTATAAAACGTCGTATGACATACGTGCGCTTTGATAATTACAGCCTCTGCTTTCTTGTAGCCCTCGCCTACGGCTCGGGCTAGCAATATCGCCTCGGCTGTAATTTTCAACTTACCGCACTTATATCATAATGTACTATTAGCGATTTTTAAAATGGTCAAGCCTAAATGATTCTATTTTTTGGTAAAGTTCGATTTCAAAGTAAGATCGGAATTCAAACATGAATACTTAACCAAATTAGTTGGCCTCCATAAAAAAAATTAAAACGGAAAGATCCCAATAAAAGTACTTACCATTTATTATGTCTTATTCAAAAATAGTATGTCAGCAAGAATGTTTGTAGATATCTTTTTATTTTGATAAGTTATAATAATACAAAGTATCCACCAAATGATGGATGGCATCAAGTAGACAAACATCAACACTTCCATTATTTTGGCCTAGTAATAATTTGTCATAACCCTACAACAGCCATTGGGGCCAAACGCGCCTCCTGTTGACAAAACTGTATTACCGAAAATTAGACAATATTACCTCAAATCGGGCAATATTTTTTTGTGTGCCCACCGCCGGTTTGTTCATTCAAAAGAATGATCTAGTTCGAATGACCCCCAGCACGTTTTAAAAAGCGACAATGGGAACTAGAAAAACAGGTTTTTGGATTTAATTCGTGTAGTGTATTACGAGGGATATTGTTGTACAGTGGGCAAGTTTTAAAAGTATTCGTTGATTTTTTACATTTCTTTCAAATTTTACTGGCTTTTTAAACAATGTGTGACTTGGCAACATAAAATTGAATACTGCACACCATGTCATGAAACCAAAAATATGTTGGTGGCGGCCAGGGGCCGTTTTGACCATAAATTATTTTAAAGTTTTAGTTAATTTTATATTATTGTTTGTACTTCTATTTACTCTTCAAATAATGGCAGACCTTAAAAGTAAGTAAACAGATGAGCTGGTAACTTACGAAAACCAGTGTTTTATTTTACCATCCTCAACAGATGTGGTGGAATAAATTGATTTCAACTTTAAACCTTCAACTTTACCTAAATAATTCAAGGTAAGCTCGTCAGTGATCAAACTGAAATAAGGAAAAGGATGTAATGAGGACATCTGTAGAAAATCCGAAGTGTCTTATTACTGATCACAATTAAATAATGGTTACATAAGTGATAGCACCCATGGAAGAACTAAGTAAACAAAATTTTACAACTTAAGATGTTACCAAGTAAATAAACAAAAATTTTAACAAAAAAAAACCAGCATCAAAAAAAACTATTCTAAAACAAAGCACCAAAAAGTAAAGAAATAATTGCGTATTCTCGTAAAACTTATACGATAATATAATGTAGGTACAATTATTGTTATTGTTGGAGTCGGTGTCAGCCAAGGAAACACTACAATATACCTAGCAATATACCTATTTCTTACCTATCACGTTTACGTATGTATGTAGGTAGTTACAAACCTACATTATATTATCGTATACGATTTAGAAAAATGCGCAATTATTTCTTTACTTTTTATTGCTTTGTTTTAGAATAGTTTTTTTTGAAGTTGGTTTTTTTTGTTAAATTTTTTGTTTATTTCTTGATTTTCAGTGAATAGTTCTTAATTATTTTATACATCGAAAAAGTATCGTCCAATTGCTCCATAGAATTGAAGAGTTCCGTTACTTTGTCATGGATCCCATAATCAGAACCTAACCAAACTCTCATCAAACTACCCTTGAAGTATATCCTTTCTAATAAAAAAAGAAGCATCGAAATCGGTTGGCGTGACAATGAGTTATTCGTCCATTTGTCGCGCATATGGTTTATCTAGATTTAAGACTTATATGGATTTCCCATGGATGCCACTGTCAAAACTGGACCAAACTAAAATGGGACCACACGGGCAGCATCAGCTTTCAAATAAAAAAAGAATTATCAAAATCGGTTGGCGTAATATTGAGTTATTCATCCATTTGTCGCGCATTTTGTCTATCTAGATTTAAGACTTATATGGTTTTCTCATGGATGCCACTGTCAGAACTATATCAAATTGAAATGGGACCATTCGGGAAGTACCAGCTTTCAAATAAAAAAAATGGTTCAAATCGGACTCAGTCGAAAGTTTACCTCATAACTTTCGACAAACATAACAAAAACATACAGTTGAATTGAGGACCTCCTCCTTCTTTTGAAGTCGGTTGAAAAACTAGAAAATCATAAAAAGTAATTTTACCAATAGACGATTGTGTGCAGGTAATACATTATTATATAAGTGCGGTAAGTTGAAAATTACTGCAGAGGCGATATCGCTATCAGAAAAAAACAGCCAATATTACTAATAAAGTAAATTAATATGTTTGTGTTTTTGTTACAAATAAATGGTTGTAATTTATTGTCAAATTTAATTAAATTAAAGAATTAAATGTTAATTTATTAATTTTTATCTCCCAAAGTTCATGTTGACCTCTTTTCTGACATAAAAACTCTTTGCTAAGATTTAAAAAAGTACCGTTCGTTTTAGACGGAGCATCTTGATAAACTGTGCGTTTTACATTACCTTAACGCATAAGTCCGTAAAGAGATACAATACGATATTGAAATTGGTGAAATAAGAGACCCTTTACGAGCAAATATGTTATAAAAATATTTCTTTAACATTATCAATTATGACTCTAGCTGTTGCGGGTCAGAGAATTTTGTACTCGCATATATATTTTTGGACCAGACCCTTTAAATTGGAAATGCATTTTAGATCATCCGGTATCATCCTGTAATAAAACAAACTATAATAATCTTTATAACATATTTGCTCGTAAAGGGTCTCTTATTTCACCAATTTCAATATCGTATTGTATATCATCAGTCATCACGTACTAGTGCGTTATTTTAGTTTTTTTTTATTATAGCAGTTTATCAAGATGCTCCGTCTAAAACGAACGGTACTTTTTGAATCTTAGCAAAGAGTTTTTATGTCAGAGAAGAGGTCAACATTAACTTTGGGAGATAAAATATAATGAATAAACATTTAATTCTTTAATTAAATTAATTTTGACAATAAATTACAACCATTTATCTGTAATAAAAACACAAAAATATTAATTTACTTTATTAGTAATACTGGCTGTTTTTTATGCATTTGCCTTAAAAAAAGCGCTGATGCGCGCGCATCGCTAATTTGTGAGCAAGTAAGAATTTTTATAACTGCTTTAACAAGTGATTAAAGATTTATTCGTTTGTCCTGAATTTTTTCGAAGCTATAGGCAGGAAATCTATTATTTTCGTCGACACACCAGTATCATTTTTCTTCAAGACACCACTCATCACAAGACTCCTTGGCATAAAATATAACCATCGTTGTAACTGGTGGCACAGCGATCGAAGCTGTATTTTTATTGTTTCTGGATCCATTGTTACCACAAGATTTTAACCTGATCGCCCTCACGTATTTCTTATTTACGTTAGAACACAATACAGAAAATATTAGAAAAAGTATATCGACTTTATGCCTGAACTCTAACATCCACTGTCGTAAATAAACCTATCTTTTCAAAAAGCCCAGTTAGACAATACAACGACAAGATAGCCTAACCAAAACTGCTCTGTGGCTTTAAAAATTCAAATTTAGAAAACGGTAAAACAATAGCCAGCATTCGTTCACTCACTGCACTGCGGAGCGTTCGGTCTAGCGTGCTCCAAGAACAATAGTGACCATTGTTACCACGTCCATTTTAAATGAACAAAATGGCGGCGTTCTAAATTCAAGCGTTAAAGCGAAACTTGGAGATTTGAAACAATGCTCTCTAATCCTTGAAGGGTTAAATGCATGCTATTGGTCAACTCGGCCCCCCCGGCGACTTTTGTGTGTCGTCGGTGAGTTTGTCCCTGCTACGCGTGTGTGCGAGGGGGTTAGAATGCGCCCCGACTTAATTTTGGCAAGTACTATCCGTGACAATAACGAGTGGTGATATTAAAATGTACGAACGGGTTCGGATCGTAGGGATAATGAATATTATCAAACAGATAAATGGTTTGTGAGGTGGTAGGATAAGATATTTATTTTCAAATATTTTACTACATCGCCATCGTCATCATATCGGTTTTCCCAATTAACTACAAAAATATCAGGGGCATTACAGAAACTTAAAAGTTTCGTAAAGTTGAATAATTCGGAGTTTTAGAAATTGGTTAACATGCTTATTCTTTTGTTGGCCTTCAAGCAGTGTGTGTGCACAAAAACTAGAACAAACAAGCAAACTCAACCCTATGACATCTCAGTACTCATCGAACCCGTCAACCGCGTCAGTTGAATCGCAATCAAAACTTCCTCACGAGGTACAATGTACCTACCCCGCGCCCACACGTCCCACTTTTCTCCAAAGACTATTATTTGAATGTCTTTCAACCCGTGAGAAGGGTCTAACGCACCCCGAGTGTGCCCGCCTGATAATGTAATTAAAACAACACCTTTATTCCGAGTTGCGTTTTGCTAAGTTTTAGTTGGATGTTTGGGTTTTGAGGCCCAAATTACGTTATTATTTATGTTCTTCTTACGTAATGAAAAAGAAGTAATGAAGTAACTTCTTTATTCAATGAGGATGAAAACAAAAATTAGACCTTGCATGCAATAGGAAGGTATGCTATGGCGTGTTACCCTACCAAAGGTAGTCAGTTCGATCCACACACATTCCTAGACATTCATGAGATAATCATTTGAGATCTTTCTGTGAATTCAAAAAGATCTGTTTGTATTATTAATCAGTCTTTGACACCCTCTTTCAATCGTGAGATGAAATGAACCGTAAATTTATTGAATTTTTTATTCATTAAAATTTATTTTTACAACTCCTTTTGATTACGTTTGTTAAAGGCTAAATTTACCATGAATTTAAATTTACGCAAATATGTTTAATACTAACAAAAAAAACAAATTGCCTACAAAAAAGACCTTTCACATTTTATAATTTATTAAAAAAGAGGTCAATTCTAAACCAACAAAAACGGCTAATCTCACTCAAAACAATGCTCGCATTAAAGTCTCCAGAATTTTAAAGTGTAGTCCCAAAATTTCGGGGTAACATTATACCCGTACATTAGGGCTAAGTGATAGCGTCACATTTGTTGGATTAATTCATCATCTGAATTGCCGTGGCCAGACTGATGGGCCGGAACGCCCCCTCCTTCCTGGGGGCTGGGTGGACCCCACCCAGGGTCTTTTCCACCCGCCGGTACGTGTGGTGTAATTACTGAACGTTTTTGATGCGTTGTTTTCGTTTTCGGGCGGTGGAGGGTTAGGTGTGTGGATTTGGTTTAATGAGGATAATTTGTGAAGTCGGTCCAAGATTAATCTTTAGAGGTGTTTGGAAAAGGGAGCTTTAATGGTTTTTTACTAAGGAAACGTTAGCAAACAAACGATGTAATTTTTTGAAGGTTTACAACGAATTGCTAACGCAAAACGCAACCTATGTCATATTTTGCAAAAAAAGTTTGCAACTCAGGGAAACCAATTTTGGTCATTTAGTTATCTTCTGCGTTTGAACACGATTTTGAGACCAGATTGAGTTATTTCTTATAGGCGAAAATAGAATATAGTTAAGGTATCACTAGCTTTTTACATTAAAATTGAAGTTAGGCAGCTGACTTTGCCGCCATTTCAAACCGAGGTCTCATTGCAAGAAACATCGGGCAGGAGTGCGATTTACTTTCTCAAGCTTGCCATTTTTTAACTGAATAAAATTAAAAAACCATTACAATCGTTACAAAAACTATAAAACAAAACCAAACTTAACAAGTTAAAAAAATAGCGTAATCTGGATAAGAGATTCAAATATTTTGTCTATAAGGTCAAATTACAAAAACAAATTAGGACAAAGCTGAAACTCCTGCTCAGCGCCCTTTGCCCCGCATTAGGGAGGGAGGTGGGGGACCCCCGCAGGACACTGCGAGTGTAGGATAAATGGGAGGGCTGGCTCTCTGGTTAAGTGTAGATTTTCCGAATGCGGTGTTGATGACGGCTGGGTGAGGCTTAAGGAATATTATCGATAACTTTTATTTTTGGATGCATTACTTTTTTGTTGTACAGAAAATTAGATTGTTCAGTTCAGATGTTTAAATTATAGATGTCAAATAATATAACAAACGTAGTAAGCCTCTAGGATTAGTAGAATTTTTCCCTGTCGCTAATTAACTAAGTTAAATGAGTAATTAATATAAACTGCAAAGAAAACCTTAACATATAATCCGTGCTACGTGACATTAGAACAGGCTTTGTCTACATTGTTCAGGGTGGGCAATCTTGAGTGTTTTTCACCGTATACCGGTGACTAAAGCCGCGATGTCAGGCTTGCCGACTACGCTTGGCCATATAGCATTTAACCATATGGTATACCCGCACCACGCAACAACAACGAATCCAGTGTAGTGGTTTCTTCTTGGCCACAAAGCTGAGTATAGAATGGGTCCAGCCAAATTGGGCGCATACTCACATACAATTATTCATTTCTTTCCACAATCAGAGGTTGGATCCTTCCGCTAACATTTCAAAGAATGACCTTACATACATGTTTATCAGTAAAGTTTATTAATTAAAATTTTAATTTAAAATATTTCTCGAATTTAAAAGAGATAATTAATTAAAAAAGTTATTGTAGCATAAATATTTTTAATAGGAAATATCATTATTTAATAATACGTTTAGTTATACCATAATAACATACCTTTTTGTGTCAAATAAATGTTCCTATTCCCAGTTCAAAATAATAATAGTTGCTTACCTTGGTTTCCTATAAATAATGTTAAAATATGAACAGTGATTTTGTATGAACACATGTAAGTGAGTACACCTACCTAGAGAACTATTCCCAAATCACTTATTTTCTACTGGACAAATATGTATTTACTTTTACCCACTGCTGTGAATTTCTCATGTAAGTGACTGTATGGTTTTAATGAGGAAATAAATATTATTTAAACCTAATTAATGTTCTTTATCGATGAGTTGTTTTTTCCCATCCCTACGTCGACGATTTTCCGAGACCGTTGGACAGCGGGGTTGTAAATAGTCGTGTAAAATTGTCCACATTCCCTCCCCGGGAGCCTTTTGTGTTATATATTCTTTGTTATTTACCTCACATTACTTTGCGTTGGATGCCGGAAATAACTCATGTACTACAAAGTTTAGATTGTTGGTTTTTGTTCAGGTTAAGTTTTAATACCATGCGGTCTATTGTTGGTCAATCTTTCTTATTTAGTTTATTTTTTGGAGATGTGGTTTTTAGTGACTTTATTTTCTTTATCAATTCCTGTCAAGGAGGAAATTATGTGATAGGTGTGAGATTGTGTGATCTAATCTTAATAAATTATGAGATAGCTTCAGAGAACAAATTAATTTCTTGGTCGATGGGACAGAATAGTTTTTGATAGCAAATACAGGGAAGAGCTCCGTCTACCTTACAGTTATTTTCTCTTTTTCCATGAAGAATAATGACCGTAAGACCTTAGTTTAAAAACAAAAATTTACTTATAGCTTAGTAGGTAGCTTAATCAACTGCTTGCTGGTCGAGCGAACATTATCTTAGTTACTGCCACAAAGGTAACACAACAACAATAAGCAGTTTTGATAGCCAATTGGGTATGGAAAAAAAAACCAAACATATCCAAAACCGAAAACCTTAATTAAAACACTTAACCTTAATCAAATATTTAACATTTTTAAAGGCAAGGGATCTAGGATATTTTTAATTAAATACGTTGGCAATCTGGGGTCATATGAATGACCTTAGAAAGCCAACGTAGCAAAGACTACATTAAGGTTTATAATGGACTCTTGACGGTAATCAAATTGACATCTCACAATTGTAACCTATTGGGTCGTATAAACGTCCTTTCACGTGATTGGTTGAAAATCTATCTATCAACCAATCAGATAAAGCGATCTGTATCGTATGTGAGATTTTTAGTTATTGGATTCTACTGCATTCAATGGTGTTTCCAGATAGCAGATTTGAAATTCCCCCCGATGAAAAATATTTTTTCACAGGGTCAAATTATTGCTGTGCAAAGTTATTTTTAATAATACGTACATTAATTTACGCCTATTGCCCATACGGGTAAGCAGGACTTCAAATAGCCCTATCCCAATTAAAATCCCAACTCTTTCAGGTAGGGCTTGGTTTCAGAACTTTGCAAATTAAATTGTATCTGAAGTCTATTTCTCACATTCTCGTGAGTTGCTACATGATGAACGGCGAGCTCTGTTTCAGCCATAAGTGCAGTAAATCAGTAATTTTCTCCTCATTATTTATTTACCACGAATCAGGGAAAAACACATGTTGGAACACTAAGCGAATTTGTGACGACATGAGTTTGCAATGTTTAAAAATTATCAAAAAATTAACTACCAGCTAGATCGAAAAAAAAAATTAGATTAGTTTCTTAAAATAGGAAAAGGTATCGAATAAAACGTAAATAAAATACCAAAAAATGTATTCCCATACCCAATTCCATTAAAGGCTTAGTTAGCTTTTATTGCCATCAGTCTAGATGCTAGCCTTATGCAGAATAAAAACAATTGAAAGCCACCCAAGCCACAGAAGCGCTAAAACAATAACACTTATTCCTTGCACACATTGAGAGAATCATTTTTGCCAGGATCGTTTGGTTTGGTCTTGCGTGCTCCTCACGAATCTACGGGTTAATTGCTAAGCACAAATGAGCGGTGTTACAGTCGGCCACCTGCAGAAAAGCTCGACGTACACTGGTTCATTTCGGAAGATTATAAATACCTTCAAGCAATTAGCCGTAACGTGAAGGAAATCGACGTAAACTACGTATCCAGACCAATCCCAGAATTCCTCATCAACATCAGGGGCCGTATAACAATATTTTGCCACTATCGCAGCGTGACCGTTCAAGGTTCAAAAAATGCTTACTTTGTATTGGTACGAGTTTTACGATGTCACTTTTTTATAGCTACAAAGCTGTCTATGGTTTACCAAACTTGGCTGGCCTAGTGTTTCGTTCAGTAATCAGATTCACAATTTACCGGTAAGTTACGGTTTTTTGTCTTTATACATGATAGATAAACAATAGAATTGAACGTCAAATAACAGTTCGTAATACCAGTAGTAAAAGTTCGTAATGATATGACATGACAATGTCAAATCCCAATACATTTTTTTACGCGAACGATAACGCAAACTTAAAGTGGCAACTCGTGGTAGACGTAGGTACAGTACGACGCGCAGGAGTGCCGTAATGGTCACGTGACTGGGAATAAGATCATAATACCAAAATGCCAGGACGCCCAATTCACGGACAAATGCGAGCAAGCTTTAAGAGATCGTACTAAGGCCCCTGCTTGTATTAATCTATTACTGGACATAAGAGAGAATCATCGCGCACTGTCCTTCGCTTGACGAATCCATCTCTTACAAGCAGCCTTTAGAAAGTCGTTGCTCCACCTGGTCAGAGAGCGCCCTTCACTTATTTTGCTAAATCTCAAATTTAGGGTAGGTACTTTAAAATTAAAAATCTTCGTTATACCCTCAAGATCCGGCGCAGACTTCCCTTTGACGAGTGTGTCCTAATAGGGTCAGTAGAACTTGGGAAGAAAGAAACAGTATTATTTAGAACTAATGAAATGTACAATAAATGCGTTAAAAAACAATTCTGTAAAAAACGTTTGCAAATCATCAAATTTTTTAACTATCGTAAATTCAGCTATTATCTGAATCAAAATAAATGTGTTCTCATTCTGACTCATTTAAGCATCACTGTACGGCGATCTTTTCAACAAAATGTCTCCCTTTCACCTTCTACTTTCGCTTGGGTAATCTTATTTTGGGCTCCTAAACTACTTGTAGCCCCACCCACGAACACAATAAGGCCCAAATTCGCATAACCATACCGCAGGAGTTAAAATGTATTACCTTTTATTGTGATCCTCAACACGGATTAAGAGAGAGTGCGGTTTTGAATTTTGATTCGGATTGTAGCGGAAACGCGGGCCAGTTTTGTGAGACCTCTGGTTGATTAGGTAGTGCCTAAGTTTTCCTGAAATTGCAAGGTTGAAGAAGGGCAGGGAAGGTCAAGGATGGCTGGTGGTTTTGTAACTATGCACACCTATTTCGTCTATTGCTTTGATTACATTCTACAGAATGATCTTTAATGAAGATTTTGAATGTCGGAGGCGTGGTCCGGATGTTTGCAGACTTAAGTAGTTGCACTGTTATTGTCTAGCTGTTTACGGATCTTAAGCCTTGATGAACTTCTTGTTTTGCGTCCATTTAAAGTTTTAGATTTGCGACACCTCGTCTTCTGGATTGTTAAGCAATTGGATTACCACTGCCCTGAGAATTTGGTCGTTGTTTCACAGTTAAAGTTGTACAGTTACTTAGCGATTACACGGACGGGTCGTTAGGAGCATTTTGAATGGCGAAAACTTTATTTTCAAGTGTGGTGATTGAGCAAATATACAATTATTGCAATTATTTGATTTAAGCGATGTAAGCCTTCATTTAGCATGATGTCCTGCTTTTTTTGAATGGTAGCTGCAGATATTTCTCTCATGTAATATTTCTGGTACTTGTAAATAAGTACCTACTCACCAGTTTCCAATAACGATTTTAAGGTTCCCTTTCACTCATGTCTTGTCTTCTGAAGTCTCCACTGAAGTCCTACAAAACGCGGTGTAGCTTGAGTTACCTGCAAAAACATTCAGTAGATTTGGAAAAAACAACACTTATTGAATAGTAAGCTAAAAAAGTTATGTGTACAAATAATGTAAATTGTGTAAATTGTCTCAGATATTTATTTAAAATGTATCGTATAATTTAATAAAATAATCTAAATTTTCAGATTACAAATTACTACGGCCTAAATATTTGCATTTGAATAACAGCATTTGTGGTTACAATTCATTATAACTGGTTTTGGATCTGATTTCTGCAAATTCTATGGTGACGCTAAAGAAATAATTAAAAACATATTTTTTTTCTCACGATACCTCATTTCAAATGTTTTCTAAAAGCTGTAGCATATTTTACTTTCCAGACTTTCACGCATGATACTAAAATAAACTTACATCATTCCATTTATTTTACCAAACCCACGTAGTATGTAAGCGGCATTTCAACCCTAAAATGCTGTGGGTCCGTGCGGCCAGTTATTAGGGCGTTTTACCCCTTCAATGTGGCCCCCGGGACACACTGACCTTTCCGACCCGTTTCCCGGTTTCTCTCAAAATTATAACCCGGCGACGCGTGCTTGGCAGGGTAAAAATATTATTTTCACATAATAAAGTTTTATTATTTATTGTGAGACACATGTCCCTGGTCATTATTATTTTTATTGATGGTGTTGATGTGCCGATAAGTTATTAGTTTAGATATGTCTTTATGTGGATGAAGGGCTGTTATAACCGTTTAATAATAAGGAAAACGACACCTTTTTTTGGGAAATATATTTTGAGATTTAGTTTTCTATTCTTCACTCTTCTCTTCTTCTAACTCGGAGACTTCTACCAATATATTTTTCAGCTATCACTGGATGCTAATCTAGCTAACGTGAAGATTTTAAATAAAATAATGTGATTTTGCAATGTTGTATTACTTAAAGTTACCTAGGTTGACCCCTCTGATCGTAAGATTCAAATTCGAAGACGGGTCTTTGGAGTAGGTGACCACATTGCTCATAAAAACTGCTTTTTTTATGTATTGCCCGTCAAGATGACCTCACTCCACCTGATGGAAAGCGGTCGTGAGGTCCAGATATGAGGTTGACAAGCCCAGTCATTCAAACGAATCACTCTGCTCGCCATCCTCACCTTGAAGGCCTGCAGAAATGCCCTTTCACGCCCCGCTTGAAGAACCCGGGACTATACGAGGAAAGAAACATATGTGCTTGAAGAGCGTTCCACGTCTGGATGGTACGACAAAGAAACGAGTCACCGAACCTTTTAGTTCGGGCCAACAAATGTTGAATTGTGTGTGGGTGACACCGTAGTCCAGCACTCGTGGTACGGGAGTGGAAGAGTGAGGGTGGGATAAGCTGGAATAACTCGTCAGAGCATTCCCCATTGTAGAAGCGATAGAGAACACTTAGCCTGGCAATGTCTCTACGCAATTGGAGAGGCTCAAGGGTCAAAGTTGCTTCTGGGTTTCCAATAATACGGATAGCACGCCGCTGCAACCTGTCAAGAGCTTCGAGTAGGTACTTAGCGGAACCGTCCCAGAGATGAGAGCAGTATTCCACACACGAGCGAACTTGTGTATTATACAAGAGACAGAGCTGCTCAGGCGTGAAGAATCGTCTCACTCTATTCAGGACTCCGAGTTTACGGGATGCAGATCTAATGACGCTCTCAATGTAATCCCGCTGGTTTAGGTTGCTACGAACATCCATGCCAAGGATGTTTAGGCTATCCTTAATCGGTAGCGGGGTGCTCTGAAGAGTGGGATGGGAAAGGAACGGCGACGCCTTTGCTGTGAATGCACACACCTGCGATTTCTTGGCATTGAACTCAACAAGATTGCATGCACCCCATTCTGAAATGCGGTCCAACACTCCGTCAAGCTCAACAACAAGACTTCGCCTCTTCTCCTCGATGTCAGTCTGCTTTGCCTCAGGGCGCTCGAAATAACGCGCGTGGACCGTGCTATCATCCGCATAGCAATGAATATTACCAAGAGATAACATAAGAGCTTAAAGGTACAAGTCTAAGATGGATAGCACACCGCAAACTGCAGCTACAAACTGCAAGCCACACTAATTTATGAAGATGCCGCAGTTTTACCATGCTTGGAATCACTTTCAAAGAGCTTCATAGAGACCATGAGTGTCGCTTGCAGTTTGCAGTCTGCGGTCCGTCTCCGAATTTTTGGAATTGTGCCTTTAAGTTAACTAACTGATCATATATATCTAAAATGTATAACGGAGAGTAAGTACTCTGTCACTTGTTAGGCTGGACCTCTACCGATTGCAACAAACTACAATGGGTTACATAAAATTCTCGTATGAAAAATTGATAAAAATCTACATCAAACATAAAACACTTTGAAAACGTAATTGGTATATCCCTGACATTGTAATAACGACTTTTGCAATTCATGAATGCAAACTAAAACCAGTTTTTCTTGTAATTTACCCCTATACACTTGCGAACTGCAGTTTGCAAAAAAATTGCATTGTCAAAAACGGCAGATGGTCAATTATAATAGACGACGTAATAATATTAAAATATAATAAACTATCTAACGGTCAACAGGAACATAAAAATGTTTGGTGAAAGTGTTTTTTTTTTAATGCGCATTCATATTTATATATTTAAAGTAAAGTAATTAGCCTATAATTAATAATAATAATAATTGCTCTATTGGGATCGCTCTATCATCACGGACAGGACTATTGTAGCCAATAAGCCTGATATCGTGCTGGCAGACCGATCCCAACGCCAGGCAGTGCTTGTCGACATCACCATGCCACATGACGTTAACCTCGTAAAAGCTGAGAAGGACAAACTCAGCAAGTACCTTGACTTGGCTCACGAGGTGACCGCCATGTGGAATGTTGATTCGACGATCATTGTCCCGATAGTCGTATCGGCGAACGGCTTAATAGCGAAGAGCCTCGACCAACACCTTGAGAGGCTCTCGCTCAGCGGTTGGGTCAAGGGTCAGATGCAGAAGGCGGTGCTCCTGGACACGGCTCGCATTGTCAGGAGGTTCCTCTCTCTGCAGCCCTAACCACCGGTAGTTTGGGCCTTGCCTGCCCTGCTGCCGGCGGCACCCTAGGTTAAGGTTTTTATAGTATTTTTATATATATATTTTTTTTAACTTTAATTTAAGCTTAGGTTTTATAATTGTAATTATAATGAAAATATACAGTGGTAAGGGTACAATGAGAACAGTAAGTACAGTTTGATTATGGTGGGCTGATACCTGAACTAGGCCGGAGCCTGTATCTCAGGATATCAGCCCTCCACCTCTAGAGAACAGTTCAACGGTATCTAATGATATAAGTATGAGACAATGATTCAAAATTTTCGAAATCTAAGTATTAATTAGTACATCTTATCTAAAGAAATAAAACTGGAAGTGAAATTATACTGTCCCAGTGCTGGGCAAAGGCCTCCATCATTGAAATCAAGTCAGGGCCAGATAGGTTTCAGAACACTGCTAGAGTTTGTAATTACCAACCAGCATTAGACGCCCATCAATTGCAGCGATGATTTTATTTCAACGATTTGGAGCTTGCACTCAGAAGTGCTATAGGCCAATTACTCACTTTTTGACGAGCCTAAAGTGTCCCACTGAAGAGTAGAGGCCTTTTCACTTTTTTATTTATTTTAGATGGAAGGTTAATGATTTTCTTCACCAGAATGTCTGTAGCTACTTGATTCGAAATCCAGTGTTCAGTATCTGGGAAAGGCCAGATGGGTTTCAGAACCCTGCTAGAGTTCGTAATTACCAACCAGCATTAGACGCCCATTAATTGCAGCGATGATTTTATTTCAACCATGTGGAGCTTGCACTCAGAAGTGCTACAGGCCAATTACTCACTTTTTGACGAGACTATTGTGTCTCACTGCGAGAGAGTAAGCGCCTTCTTAATTTTTTTATTTATTTTAGATCGAAGGTTAGTGATGTCATTCTCCAGAAACTGTAAAATAGCAGTAAGTTCATGAAATAGACATAATTTTAGCAAAAGTTTTGAAAAGAACACCATTGGTAACAAAAGTCTAAAATTACCCAAACACTAGCGATCTTACGTGCTGAATGTGTAACTTTGTATTGTATTCTTAAATATTTTCCATCAAATATTAGGTAGTATCAAACTATTTTTACCCAACCTCCACACATCCCTAAATCGCGCGTCCAGTTGATTTAATAAAAGTCCCTCGCGTGTCCAGTCCACTGGGCGGGGTCTCTATGCCCATTGGTCAAGAGTGGACGGTCAACGGCACCCAAAAAGGACCCTCGTTTTAGGGTTGAAGTAATCTTATTGGAATATTGTATAATATGGAGTGTTTTATGCGTTACCTCTTTTTGCAGTATTTAAAACTAATTCTTCGTCAAATGGCGTCATAAAATTGTATCGGGATTTAACATGACATGTCATAACAATGTCAAATCCCAATACATTTTTTTACGCGAACGATAGTGTAAATTTAAAGTGGCTACTCATTGTAGACGTACTGAACCGAAACCAATGAAGTATGGCTAGAGTGGTTGCAGTTGCATGAGATGGATTTATTATGTACTAGCTTTCCGCCAGCGGCTTCGCCCGCGTGGACAAATTTTTCTCACACTTTGGCTGCTCGTCTACGTCCGATAATCGGTGACCGATTTTTTGTAGGAGAAAAATAGAACGTACTGATAGCAATGGAGCAACGCACACGTCCGACAAAAAGTAGGTCAGAAATAAAGTGAAATATGAAATCGGCCCGATTATCGGTCCCACAAAAAGTCTGACGTGGGCGTGCACCCTTTGGGTTACATATCAAAGATTTCATACGGATCCCTAACGATTTGCACTGTAAGTACCAAGTTAAAAAAATCATGATTTCGTTGCTGCGCAAGCGCGCGCCGCGTCTCACCCCGAGCGAGAGCTGCGTGCCGTGCGCAAAAATAGAATAATTTTGCGTCGTATTTTTTAATTTCATGATATATCAGAATCTATTAATCCAATTAACGTGCTGTAAATGACAAAATTTATCTCCGTAAAATTTTCTTGATGATGAAATTACTTTTAATCATAAGGATTGATATACTTGTGTATTAATAATTGTCAAAATCTACGAGTACCTTTTAATTCACATTATTTTTTAACACAACATACTAAGCTACTTATTTATAAAAGATAGATATATTGTGTCGCGGACTTTTTTATAGATCTACTAAAAACCTATATTTTTGTAGTACATTGCACGCATGTATAATCAACAGTAGGGCTAGGGCACGCACTAAAAAATTTTCGATAGCGCTCTTCTCCCAGACTACTTCATAAGTGTTAATTGATCTGGCTGTAAACCAAATATTTAATTTAATTATTTCATAACAAATATTTGTCTAAAGTAGTTAGGGTTGAAGTAACTTAAAGAATTTTCGAAATTGGTTCTGTAGTTGCGGAGATTACCGGCCTCAAACATACAAACTCACAAACGCTTACTTCTTCATGATATTAGTGCAGATGTATTCATTATTGTTATCATTCACAGTCATACGTCCACTGATGAAAACAAGGCTTCCCCCATAGATTTTCAGAGTGGCAGTCTTAAATTACTATAAAATCAACATCAATTTTAATATCAATCTAACAGTAGGCAAAAAGTAAACTTGTTCATATTATCTTTATCTGATAGAAAATACAGACACCGATTTATCATAATAAAACATAATTAAGCTACCTTAAATAAAAAAATAAATTATCATTGATTTCAGGCATTTCAATATACATTACAAATCCATGTCACATTAAAATAATTAGTTTTTTTTTTCAGATAATAAAAAATTGCACCTAAATAACAATAAAAATGAAAAGTAGGTATCTAGGTAGGTGGGTAACTATATATATAAATGGTCATCGTTAATGTCATCAGGTAACACTTTTATTAGGAGAATTACTGTCATATGTATGTTTGAAATATTGCAACAACTAATTTATTTTTACATTTTTGAAGTCTAGTTTTAAAAGATGTTCTAATTTTATACTCGTACATAAACCACCATGAAAGCCATCCACATGATGATCACTCAACATACCAGTCGCACTACACCTCCATGGCAAAAAACCTAACATAGCACGGAATGTATTGTGTATTGTTCCCGTAGGATATTTTAATTAGGTTCGTTTAATATAGGCATACCAAAGGCTGGCGGTGTAGAACGCCTGGCATAACGCTTTAAATAAAGTGGTTTTTACTTGTTTAGAGCTTCCAGCGAAACGTCTAGCTAGCATATTACTTTTCATGGCTAAAGATCGTCGATGGGAAAAACGCACTTGAAGTACTCGTATGAAAAGATGTCATGACTTTTTTTAAGAATCCCTTCAGGAGTGGCAGTTTGCAGCTAGTTAAATATCGGAAGTAAGTCTTACCGAACATAGTTTTGTTACAATATTGCACGAAAACAAATGATTTTAAGTATTCCACCAAATACTTAAATGTAACATTTAGTTAGAGGAAAAAAAACAAAAGTATTTCCCAGAGTAGTTCCTAATCAAATTCTAATTACTTTCGAAAAGCAGGTAGGTTACTGATAGGCCAGATATGATAGGATGGCGCGATGGATTGCGGTGGTTATAAGCCATCTGCCACCGGCTGATAGTGGGGAAGGTCTATGGTCAGCAGTGGTACGCAGGGCACCGAAGACAGCGAATACGTGATGGTGAGAATGAAGTCTGATAAGGCTTTAAGATTAGGATAGTATTTTTAAAGATATACACTAACAAGATTCAACTGGTTCTATGTACCTATCCCGTGCGTTTCATTTATTTGGAAGAGCAGCCCCCAGGTCTAAGTCCCGACTGATACCTAGAACCAAAGCTGAATTTTGCTTTTATAGAAATGCTAAAAATACAAACCTAAAACTCAATTAGAGCATTTTTGATAAAATTCTTATAAGATTACTAAGATTATTTTCATCCTGTCGTTCACAAACCAAATTCAAATGATTTAAAGGACAAATTCTTATTAGTTTCCAAGTCAGAAATAGGCCAGTTAAATTTCACCCCTGAAACTTTAATGTGGCTCGACTGCACTGCGTAATAACTAATAATAAGGGTAACTTGCCACATTCAAAGAATTATTAACTCAACCCCAGGGGAGAAGCCTAAACTTAGGTCTTTACGAGCTGTAACTCTGGATTTAATAGCTCCGTAAACAGAGATAAATAAAACCGAGCATGATCAAAATTTGCAGGTTTCTAACATACTGCAAATAAATAATTAGCACGTACTGTCCCGTTGAAATTGAGTTAACGATACGATCCCTTTAATTTTTATTGACAAGTGACAGGAGCATCAAATTGACGACACGATTGGCGTAGTGCGCCGTAGCACGGCTTATCACCTCGATTTCTTTAGTGTTCCGGGTTCGATTCCCGGTAGGTTCAATTCAGGAAACGATCTTTTCTGAATTGACTCGGGTCTAGGTGTGCTGGAAGACGCCCCTGGCTTATTTCCTTGTGTGGTACCTCGTAACACAGGGATAATCCCTACTTCGAGACCATTACAAGAGGTGTGTTGTCAGGCGCATATTTTTTTATTTATTTTATTTGAGGTGCCCTCAAGCTTTGAGTAGCGTTTGTGGATACGGGGGTATCGCCATGATTCCGAGTTGCCCGGCCGGGACGGACTTTGTCCACAAAGCTCAATTCTGAAGTATGTGTCAATTAATTTAAACCCAGGAACTGCGGATTTCTTGCATAACTCTGTGTTTACCACCTTAAATAAAGTAAAAAAAGGTGTGGTGGGTGTATGCATTTTAAAGTAAAGTTTTTAAGTGAAACACATCAGAAAGTTTATTTAACACAGTAGGTATGTTTCGTTCCTTAATAAGTATAAAATACCTATTAGTTTTACTTTAAAATTGCTATAACCTACATACCTACCTTCTTCATATCGCCTTCACAATTATGCTAGTAGGTACAGTAGACAGGCGAATAACAAAAACATAAATTAAACAAAGATTCATATTCATAAGTGTACATCTACAAAAAATGAAGGAACAAAAACAAAAAGGTTTTCAAAAAACGGCACCTTCGTAATACATTATTATGTAGTACATTAATAACAACTATGTTTGCCGGGTGATTATCAAAATACTTCCAAAAAGGGGTGGCACACTCAATAAATGATGAAGTAAGTATAAACCTATTTCGATTAAAATTAAATTATAATAGAGTCTGCATTCTGCTGCTTTATTGCAAGCACACTTTATTATAACAATCAATTCAAATATCAAATCAAAAACAATATATAAATTGATTTAGCCTTTTAATAAATACTTAAGACTAGGTCAATTACAACAAGGCAAAGATTAACTAAATAAAAATTACTTGTTAAACAAACAATATAACACTAATAGTAAACATCTTAAATAACCCTATCGTGTCTCACCACGAGTTTTCTTTCTTATGTCATTGCAATCACCAAAGCACGCTAGCGTCATCTATGTTTCATGTTGTCACATTACGATGAGCGCCATCTTGTAGAATTCTAATGGACTACAACAAAAAATCAATGCATGCCAAGAAAGAAATCATTCCTATTGGAAAAATTCTAGTCGGATTTTTATCTCCTTATTTTTCTTGTTTCATTATGAGAGACCTAAAATCGTTGACTCTCTGAATTGTTATTTGAAAATACATAAAAAGTGCGCAAAGTGGCCATTTTCAGCAAAAACGCGACCTAAACCTAAAAAACAGAATGAAAAGTCGTGGACAGACATTGAATATTTAAAATGAGTATTTTTTGAGATATTCATTGTTCAGTTTTTGAAACCAAAAAATAAATCAATTGGTGAAGCTAGTTGGCGGCTAAAATCGCCTTAAGTTCAATTCCCTTTGGGATCATCTCTAATCAGGTGAAATATTATTAATCTAAGTACAAAATGGTTAAATTTAAATTAATAATTAATTTCACTATATCCACACAATCCTTTTTTATCAAGTTAATAATTAATTTGTTGCTTCAAATAAACTACTAACAATTTATTTGTAATGTGTGCGCCTTATAGGAATTAAAAAGTACTGTATCATAACAGGAAGAATAATTTGTAGTCTACGTCTTCTTGCTAGCTAATCAAATCAATAATAATAATATATTAAAATAACTGACCGGACATGAACATTAATACAGTTGTAGTATGTATGAGTAGGACCTTACTGCAATCTCCAGTCAGCGGCAATAAATTACACTAGAGCATTTTTTTGGGGATTTTTGTGGTAAATTGGGTCTACTTTAAGTCATTGATTTACGGGACCGTCACATATTTTAATTTAATTTGAAGAACATTTATTCTCATAACAACAAAATTTATTGATTTATTAAGGTTTGCTTACAGCTAAACCTGTACAGCATTTATATAGATCCACTTAATATCTAGGACTTACATATAAACCTTTAGAAGCATACACAACATTTTTGAAAATAAAGTGACAGTATACCTACTAAAATTTACAGTTAATCATAAAAAAAAAAATGCTTTTACAATGCTATTTCAATATTAGCTTATATTAGACTCTAGCACCTTCAACAAATTACTTTTGAAGACTTTCCCAGAAACGCAGAAAACATCCAGGTTAGGTGATTTTAGATTAAAATTATTGTAAGTGTTACAAATTCTTAAAAATAATAATAAAAATTCAAAACTGCGTAAATGCCCAAAGTAAACTAAAAAATGTATAAAAAAGATTACAATGAAGCACCTAGCTCAATTCACTGTACGTCCGGAAAAGAACGCCAGGTCAAAAGTACAATCAAAATAAAATTAATTTTATCCAATATCATTTTAATTTATTTGAATTTTTTGCTTACCTTTTAAATTATTACCTTGTAGAGGCAAGAAACGCATCGGTGACACCTCTGTTGTTGCAGTTGTCCATGGCCGGAGGTGATCACTTGCCATCGGGTGACCTTACAGCTCCCAATTACAAAAAAAATACTAAAATTTAGTTTGCAATGTTTATAGTAAGGATGAACAAAACTTTTTTGTGAGTGTTTGTGATTAAACTATAATTAGTTCTAATTAGTTATAAGTATCTACTAAAAAGGTACATGAACTAATGATCAAGCACCTCTTTATTAGATTTGATTTTTTTACACTACTGATGATTGATACTGTGATTAAATAAAGATTAACCAAATTCTCAACGTAGGATCGACATGCTTAACAAACTTATTTCCATGTTTTCTTTATTTTGAAATGTTAAATATTCACAAGAAGTTTTTCTGTTTATGAAAATAATATAAGTTCAAATAATGTCTTACCACTTGCACCATACACCAAACCGAGCTTTTAGATAGTTCCGCTACTCTCCGACAGATGGCGCCAGTTGGCAGTTCACCGTAGCTACGAGTTGGCGGGAACGAAAGTGGTTCCAATAAGAAATAGATTTTTACGCAGAATGAAATAATTGCATTTGTGTGATTTTGTTTTTATTTAAACGTAGTGATTGAAAATTACAATGTAAAACTCCTTTTCCGTATATGAAATCGGTTGAACAAATCATAAAAGTGACAAGTTCTTAACCATCCTTATTAAGCCATTGCAATATCTAAGAAAATAAATTAAGCATTAATAAAACTTTAATACATAATCTTTGGTATATTATCATAATTTACGCGAGTATTTTTGATGTGAAGATTTACTTAAAACTTTTAGATATAAAGAGAATTAAAATGACTCGTAGCTGAAGGAGCTTGTACCTAACGTCTCCGTGGCCGAGTGGTTTCAGAGCTCGGCCCGTAACCCGGAGATACCGGGTTCAATTTCCAGGTCGGACAAAAAGTGTTATCGGATTTCTCGGAACACAGCCCGGGTTTGTCATAACCAACCTGCATTTGGCAAGCGTGGTGATTAAGCCAATACCATCAATTGTAGCGATGACTTTTTTTCAATAATGGAGACCTTTGCCCAGCAGTGGGACAGTATAATTAAAGGCTGATTGCTAATTTTTCAATCGTATCTAATAAAATATTAGTTCAGTTGTTATAAATCCTAGGCAATCATTATTCTCTGATAACATAAACATTGTTTGCAATTGAAAACTGAATGGAGCTTCTAGAAGTTCTCATTTGCAAAGCCCCTACCTAAAAGTAATCAGCGAAAAATTGCTAATATTATTGGGACTAAGAGTGTTATCACAATGCCTCATTATTGTATATCTTGTCTGGTTAACTTCACTCTTTACAAATTTCGTATTAAAGTATGATCTTTTAATTCTAGCCAGTCAGCGGTCATCCGGATATCTTCTGGGCTATATTTTTGCACCAATCATGTTTCACACAGTAAACACAAGTATAATAATAAATAATAAATACCTGGGACAATGCACACCAAGATCATCTGACCCCAAACTAAGCCGAGCTTGTAATATGGGCGTCAGAGACTGATAAACATACTTAAATACTTCTAAATACATACTTAAATAGATAATAACACCCAGACACACAACAAATACAAATGTTCGTCACACAAATATTTGTCATGGGTGGGGATCGAACCCACGACTTCCGGCGCTAAAGGCAGGATCGCTGCCATTGCGCCAACAGGCCAGTCTGCAGTATGCAATGAAACCATTTATTTCACAAGGATGCAACCATTATTACATTTTTAAATTAATTTTAATCAAAAGTTAGCATGAAGTCAGCCTTTTAGTGCATCTCGTGATACAAAAAAATAACAACTAGTTAGTTTAACACTATTTTTTTTTAAAAAAAAGAGGCAGTAATGACGTCCCAAGTTGTGAAAATAAGTCCGCAGAAGTATGAAAATGACCCAGTATCAAATGCATCATGAAAATTACCATTTGGTCAAATTACAGCAGATCGTTTCAATTATTAACATAGTGTAGCTCTATTATTCATAAAAACACAATCAGTCTTAAATCTGCATTTTTTTGTCAGTTGAGTTATATTCTATTTTTTAATTATTGTTATTAACTTTAGAAATTAATAGGTACTATTATTTAATTTCATTGGCTGTACTACTTTCGCCGTATGATGATATCCCTGACAGTTCATAATTGTCAATTATACTGCTGTAACGAATGTAATTTAATCGAGTTGGCAAAAGAAATGGAATCGGATTTACCGATTTTTAATTTTTAAATAAATTCTTAATGAACGGGTTATGGCTAATAAGTTATTAGAATAAAACGCGTTATCTTGAAAATAATAGTCAAAAAATAGCACACAAGGCAGACGCACTAGTACTGATGCTAATG
This sequence comes from Udea olivalis, assembly GCA_947369235.1. NCBI lineage: Eukaryota > Metazoa > Arthropoda > Insecta > Lepidoptera > Crambidae > Udea > Udea olivalis. The sequence goes on along the minus strand of OX376354.1, from coordinate 4,468,788 downwards.
ACGTGATTAAAAATTACAAAATGGTCGCTCCTATTCATCGATTTTTTGTCGATTCAGTAGTGTCAATACACTATTGAATGGCGTTCCTTTTCACGCATCAGGCGCTGTAAAGATATATTACTTTAATTTCAAATACTTCATTCATTAAGGGTTAATAATAATAACAATAATTTACTTGATAAGATTCGCAAGAACAATAGTTTTTTAATAGTTAATACCATTTTCTTTTGCCAGTTTATTTTTATTTAGTTTGAAATAGTATACGTGACACGGAACAAGAGCTGTCAGGCATATCATCTTACAGTGAAAATAGTTAATGCTATCAATATTATCTATTTGTTCTAATTTCAAATTTCCAGACAGCATAACTTCAAAATAGTGGCCCGTTGATGCGACGGTAGCGATCCTGCCTTTAGCACTGGAGTTCGTGGGTTCGATCTCCACCCATGACAAACATCTATCTGACGAGCTTGGCTTGGCTTTTTGTTTCTTGTGTGACTGGGTGTTATCATCTATTTAATATTTAGTAATGCTTATGATTATCAGTCTCTGACACCCACGGTATAAGCTTTTTTTAGTTACGGGTCAGAAGAAGGATTTATCATTATTGAAATAAATATGTATATCCTTTTCCACTCTTTATAAGTGTTACTTTTAAATAACGAAGAAAGCTTAATAAAAGGCGTAAAAGTAAAAAAGTAAAGTAAAAAATATCTTTATTCATATAGACTTATAAAAAGTACTTATGACAAGTCATATACAAAAAAAAATTTTAGCAAAAATATACTGAATAAAAATAAACTTACTTAAAATAATACTATGATAGTTAATATCATAATTAAATATGATGTGACTCTACCACCGGTTCGGAGGTTGTTTCCGATCGAGAAGACTCCGGCAAGAAACTCAATGGTTACTCTTTTCAATCTTGTTTTTGTACACAAAAATTGAATTAACAGGGTAAAGTCATAACAAAAAAGTGTGCAGAGGAGCAGATTATACCTAAGATGACCACAAATTCTTATCATTTAAGAAATCCTCAACACTATAATAACCTCGCTTCATTAACTTAGCTTTAATTTGTGACTTAAACTTGTGAAGAGGCAGTTCAACAAGAGTTTGCGGAATCTTATTAAAATATTTTACACATTGACCAACAAATGATTTCCCTACCTTATGCAGTCTTAGACTGGGAGTTACGAGCTTATTTTTAATTTTGGTATTGAGTTTATGAACATCACTGTTTTTCTTGAAGAGATGCAAGTTTTTACGGACCGATACTACATTATCATAAATAAATTGAGAGTACACAGTTAAAATATCTATCTCTTTGAATACTTCACGAAGCGAGTCGCGTGGTCTAAGGTTGTAAATGGAGCGGATGGCTCTTTTTTGAAGAACAAAGATGGTGTTGAGATCCGCTGCCAAGCCCCACAACTGTAGACTGTAGACATAACACTGTGAAAATAACTGAAGTACACTAATCTTGCTGTTGCGATATCAGTCAGGAGCCTTATTTTTCTAACAGCATAAGCTGCCGAACTAAGTCTTCCTGCCAGAGCAGAAATATGCGGACCCCACTGTAACTTGGAATCGTGAGTAATTCCTAGAAAAACAGTGGAATTCGCAATCTCTAATGGCTCGTTATTCATGTTTATAATGGTATCGACCTGTCTTACATTAGGCATAGAAAATTTGATACATTTAGTGTTCTTAGCATTAAGCAGTAAATTGTTACTCGTGAACCAATGCAGTACCTTAGAGAGAGTATTATTTACGTCGTCAAGTGCTTTGGTAGTAGGATCGTAGTGATCGTAGTGGGATCTTATTTTATGCTATGGCCAAATTTGAGTAACTTTTAAAGACAAATTGTAGTTTCTTACGCCTTGTAGTAATCTCGTGGTCGTTGGTAGCAGTAATTAAATTAAATGCGCGAGACAGAGCATCTCGTGTAAAACTAGGGTACCTATTCTTCATTCAGTCGACTGCGCTAGAGAGACAGCCAGTATAAGCTGAGCTCTTGTTGCTTTGAACCTGCATACAACGTACGAATAGTACAGTTACGCTGGACCTTTCGTTGACTGTACTGGATAAGACACGTAGTACAGTGAAATAGTGACGTAGATTTTCATAATTCACAAACGATAAGTTACATTTTGTTTTTACAAGAATGTCCTTATTTTTTCTTGCTCAATACTCATTACTTTTACATGCTATCATCATAACTCGTACATCCTTATAATGCATTGGAAATACTTATCCTTATACTAAGGATTGCCTGACAATAATATTGCCTTGTGAGGGGCTTATGGGGTACCTACTTGGTAGATCTTTTTAGGGGAGAAGCCGCCCAAATATTACAATTTATACGTTTTCAGTTTTTAAGTTATTGCTGATTTCTAGTTTGTGATAAAGAATATTTAAGTACTTACCTACTCTTCTCATTTCATCTCGTAGCGATATATCGTGTAAAATCCTCTCCATTGCTCGTTGAGTGACCATAGCACAAAAACAGATATAAGACAAGAATGTCCTTGAATGGTGACTTTTCCTAACTAATAACTTAACAATTTTTAATACTACATACTTAATGCATTATAATTTTAGCTGCTTATTAGTCTTCAACTTCTCAAAGCATCAAACTAAAAAAACGTCCAGTGTTACTAAGCAAAAACATGTTATCTTGTACGTCTTCCACGAGTTGCCACTTTAAATTTACATTATCGTTCGCGTTAAAAAATTGTATTGGTATTTGACATGTGATGACATGACAATGTCAGTATTAATTTTGCCAATCGTGTTAGAAAACTGCGAGTATGTTTGTAACATATATCTACACAATTTTAGTTTTTTAATTAAGTAAAAGTGAAACAAAGCCTCCATCATCGAAACAAAGTTATCGTTACAATAGATGGGTATTAGCTTAATCATCACGCTTGCCAAATGCAGATTGATGATCACAAACCTGGGCTTTGTTTCGGTAATACCATACTTTGGCCTGGTATTTGAACCTAGCATGGATTTCGAAACGCTCTGTTACCACTGGCCAAGGAGGCGTTTCTTCAATGAACGTAAAAAATTTAGAAAAAGTCTTAATACATGACACTCTGAACGAACAGACAACAGTATATCAGAAAGCCAAGAGCTACACAAATACAAGAGTTTCTACATATTATAGCAAATATTAAAGGTTTCCAATTAACTAGCACTCACTTAATCGGTGAAATTCAAAATAACATTTATTTTCATTTCCAACTTTTCAAATTCAATAGTGGTGATCTTGGATGGTCATTAAGTCACCAAATACTTACGAAAGTCCCTAATAAATTTTGCTTTCAATGTCAAAGAGAAATTTGTTGCCTGGACTTAGTTTCACTGTGAACTGATGAGATTTTGCCTTTATACTGGATGTACTACGGTACATCCGTTAAGGAAATTCTGTGCCATATTATTTAAAATATATTTTTTGTTCAACTCTTATTTTAAGGCTCTGAAGCAAAAGCAGAAGATCCTTCGTATTTTTGTATGGAAATATCTGAAATAAAAGAGTTTAAAAAAAACCACTTAGATAGTCTCTACATTGCCTACTGTTGACTATGCCACATTATTATCCTTAAGGTATAATCACCAAACAGCTGATGTATCATACGCCTGAACATAACATTCTTGTTCCATGATTATCATATTAAGGCGCACGAAGGTTTAGTAAAGGGATACAATTGAAACGACAGAGCTGATTAACAAATCGTGGATATTTATTGAAATAAAAATAATAAAAATGAAAAATAATAAAAACAGTTCATCTTTCACGTTACACAATAAAATTTGTCTTAGAGTTTTTTGTTTCGCTATTTTGTCTCCATTCGTCGTCCTCATTACGTATTTTTGATTATAATTATTTTTATTTTTATTATGTTTTATTCACAAATTGGAAGAGAGAAAATGATTAACTCTTTTCAATGCAAACAACAACAAGAAACAGTTAATTCACAACAAACATACTTATTTTTTAAACATTGTTGTTTTATGACATCACATTTTAAATCGGAATATATTTTGACGTAATTACTAATTATTTTACAATGATGCACATAAAACACAGGGACGTAGTCAAGGGCCCAGAAATTATTTATGATCAAAATGGCATTTTAAAATGTACAAGGTGACAACTTTAAAATGACTTTTTGACTGTATTTTTTCTTAAGGTTAAGAAACCGACAAGGTTTTCACCCGAATAATGATATTAGGTCTTGTCCAGACGATATAAAATTACGTCGTCTGAAGAAGTCCTAAATAATTCACCATAATATAACCGAATTCATTAGGAGACTGATGGACGACAAAATGTTGATATTATAATTTACTTATAATTATCTAATATAAATTCTATTATAATTTACATTAAGTACGTATACTGAAAGATTTCACACTTGGACTAAATTTAGGTACGAGTGAATATTCTTCCGCGAATCAAGAATCACATGAAAACATTTATTTAAAACAAAACTGGAATTATTTTTCAGTCTTAAAAATAACTAGCTCTTTTTCATAAGAAACAAAAGCATAGAAATGATGATCTAACGTCTCAAGATTTAATTTATTTTAATTTAATAATTTAAACACTAATTAATTAGAAATACCGATAACACCTACCCTTACATCGATTCCAATTTTGCTTTCTACAATGCTTATTTAATTATCGATTACAGGAAACTCACCGTTTTTTCCATTAATTTTATCATTTGCGAAACGTCATTTATAAATATGAACATCAATAGGTAGGTTCTCATTTACACGTCATTACCCTTACTTAATATTTACACAAGTTCATTATCTAGGATAGGAAACATTTGCTTATTATATATTACATACATAATATACTAAAATTACGAAACAACTTACTTCGAAACACATACTACCGAACTATGAAGAGCCTAGAAAATACTGGAAAAATCTATGTTTAATTGACACTATACAGCTTAGAACTAAATCATGTTAAATCAAAATAGCTAACTTTGGCATTGGTTTCCACATTTTTTCTATTAAATAAAAACATGTCAAAACAATATCGAAATAGTAACGTCGCAGTTTAATACAGCCTCAAGAAAAAATTAAACAAAATTCTCAAACTAACATCAACAACGAAAGAATCAACACTATTCCAGTACACGAAAGATATGTTCATAATGCCCTTCGGTGCAATCTTGGGCACAATATTGCAATGATCGTCAAATAATCGCAAACTAATACATTTCTTAAGACTAGAAATTGAACAAAGCGACCTGGATTGCGTAGTGGTCGGTTAAAACGTATAAGTTTGCTGTCCTAAAAGATCTGGCTTGGCGGCGCAGGCGGTGGCAGTCGAAGACCACCCCAGGGGTAAAGTCACGACGCCTCGTCACGGCACGCGTTAGAGTCATCGGATAATGCTAATGGAGCACCATTACTTTGATTCACAACACACTTCCGCATGTGCTTCTCTAAGGTCGAGGGCACTGAGAAAGGCATTTCACAGAACCGGCAACGGTACACGTCTTTGCCTAGTCTGCCGTGAGTTTTCATATGGCGTGTCAGCTTCGAGCTTTGAGCACATGCGTATGAGCACAACTCACATTTGTAAGGTTTCTCACCAGTATGCGAACGCCGGTGCACAGTCAGGTTTGAACAATTCTTGAAAACTTTCCCACAGAATTCACAAGTGTCATTCCTGCGACTATCTTTCGATTTTAATAAGGGGTTCTGCAGTAAGCCATTGCTGCTATTCTTCAGCCCGTCGAAAATGTTCTCCGGCGGTCTCTGCGCATGTAAAGTAGGAAGCCACCATCCTTCTCCCCTTTCCATATCTAACTTCATCCGCTTGGAAGCTTCAAACGGATTCTCAAAGGGGTTGAAAAGCGGGTGTGGTTGTGGTGGCATCTTTGCAAACTCCTCTTTTAGTCGCAAGGCTGCTGTGGGTGGCATGCCATTGGGTTTGTCACTGGGAGGGCCATTATTGTTGTCTCGGTCCTTAGCTAGTTGCCATTTTAGTGAATTGCCAGACTCTTGGAGCGCTTGTTTGAAAGCTTCACTGTACTGAGCAATATTTGAGAGGCCGAATTTGTCCATTAGTTCACCAACAACAGAAGCCGTAGGTGGATGAGCTGGCAGAGCAGGTGTTAGTTTCCTTGTTGGTGCTGATGGTGCGCTGCTGTTTGAGACTGTTAGATCTTCAGCCTCTTCGACATCTTCACCATCTTCATTTTCCTCATCCTCCTCACCATCAAGATCCTCGTCCTCTAGTTCATCATCAGAATCATCTTCACCAGTATCTCCACCAGATTCGCCATCCTCAGTATTAGCATCTGGACCACGATGAACTTTCATGTGTCGCTTTAATTTAGAAGCTTTTTCAAATGCTTCATCACACTCAGTACATTTAAATGGACGCTCTCCAGTATGCGAGCGACGATGTACGATCAAATTGTTCTCAAATCTGAATTTCTTACCGCAGAATTCACAGCTGTGGAGTGCTTCATCGTTATTGCGCTTCGCTGGTGGGGTAGATGATGGTCGTCTCTCTGGCGGCGGCGCATCAGCGGCCATTGGCTCAGTGCGGCGTTCAGGAGAAGTCGAACTGTGCGGCTTTGTAGCCTCGCGAGGCGTATCCACCGTTCCGGGTCCGGCGCCCGCCGGTGGAGTCTGACCGACTCGGGAGGGCGACGGGGAAGCGAACGGAGGTGAATGCTTCCTGGGGCTAGGAGAGCTCGAATTGCCTGTGGCCGCCCCTGGACTGGTCGTACCGGCCAGTTGCCGCAAGCGCTGCGAGTAAAAATCCAGCTGGGGTTCTAGAGAGAGTGGTTGTGACACAGGTGGTGCTCTATCTCGACCGGATACCGAAGTGGGTATAACGGGTGCCCGGTCAGCTGGCGATGGGAATGCTTGATGAGGAGGCAGTGAATTGGCTGCCACAGCTGCGGCTGCAGCTGCAAGGTTGAGACCATGGTGGCGGAACTGCTCTGAAACGAGTTGTTCCATTCTAAACCGGTGGTCATGATGGCTTGGCCGCGCGAATAATGGCGTTGGTGGTCCTGAAGGATGGGCTAGAGGTGGTAAACTGCCCGGCAGCGGCATCCTCAATAATCCACCGACCCCGAATGGTGAGTGCATGTCGGGTGGTGGAAGTAAGGGGTGGTGGCGCAAACTCGGAGGAGGTAAGGGCGCTCCAGTTGAGGAGCATCCTGAGCTCGATGACGAGGTACTAGACGTCGAGTGATTCTGCTTTGGGTGCTGCTGCGGGAGGGCCTCGACGTAGATTTTGACGCCATGCACGTGCTGCACGTGCTGGAGTAGCCTCCACGCCGAATGGACTCGCGCTTTGCACGTTGAGCAAACGTAGTTGCTCGGTTCTATGGACAAAAGAAAAGTCATATAAAATTTTTGAGTCAAAATAATATTTAGAAACTTAAATATTTTTAACTTATGTAACTTGTAAAAACTTTCTAAACTGAAGCTTTAATGCTGAATAGTACTTCAATCTATCAATCCGTTCTATGTTAATCAAGCTAAATCACCCGCGGAGAGATTGAAAATGGCAAAACGATCGGTTCCGATGCGTGATTTACAGCAATATTAACACTGGCAAAGTGTCTAGTAATAGCTCTCGCATCTCGTAGTGTTCGGCCTAGGGTGCCACCGCGGGCCGCATGCTAAGTAGGCGAAGGTCCAAGGGTTCCACGTCGGCAGCGGTGAGTGATCGCCCTTTCGTGTCTGGGGTGATTCATGCACCTCTAAAATCTTATGAAATATACGCGGCCGCTATCACGTACGCACGGGTTAAGACTGTTGATATTGAAATCTATGTAACATTATACTGGTGTTGAGAGGAGACATTTTTTTGGCTTGCTACTGTCAAGTTTGTGGTTACGTGTTTATATTATTTTTATCATTGTACCCTTATCATTGTATATTTTTATTAAAGTGAGTAAATAAATGATTATGATTATGATCTTCAGTCGAAATCATTTTATAAAAATAAAAATATCTGGGTCAACTTACACTAAGATCATCTGACCCCACACTAGGCAGAGCCTGTACTGAGGGCGTCAGAGACTGATAAACATACTCATATATTTCTAAATACATTTTTAAATATATAATAACACCCAGACAAACAACAAACACAAATGTTCGTCACATAAATGTTTGTCATGGGTGGGGATCGAACCCACGACCTCCGGCGCTAAAAGCAGGATCGCTGCAATTTAGTGATGTACAAATCTCGTGGCGTCGAGTTCTACTTTTGAAGCTTCAAGGCGGATTGGCCGGACTCAGTGAGCTCGGAAGGCTCGTAGACCCGAGCCTAGCCAAAGCGCGAGCTCCCTGAGGCCTCCAAAAGAGTTCGAGCCTTCAAAAGAGTTCGAAACCATCAAAAGAGCTCGACGCTTTAAAAGAACTAGTCTTATAAGTCTTCATAAACCTTTTTACAATAATATTTTTCATGCTGAATAAAAAGTCTTTTTCTGTTAATTCACCTCTTTTTTTCACAATGCCCTTCTAGTCACATATATTATATCCCACAAACACATATTTTATTGCCTGCTTTGAAAAGGAAGACTCCAAACGGAAACTAACTTGAGCGCGACGCGCTACTTAAAAATGTCTCGAGCGCTAAAAAAGACTGGAGCGCAGAAAAAACCTCGAGATCGATCGAGCCCTGAAAAAGCCTGGCGATCGATCGAGCTCTCAAGAAGGCTCGAGCTCTGGAAGAGACTCCCGAGTCGTCGAGCTTCATACAAACGAGGCGAGCCCTGTAAACAAAACAGAGCTCTAGACAAATGGACTCGGAAGCCTCGAGCCTTGTACATCACTCACGCGCCAACGCGCTAACAGGCCAGTCAATCGTTTCTTAATACTCGTGACTATTGTTTTATTTGTTTGAGGAATTAAAAGTGATCATATAGCCCGAAGGGAAAATTGATATAAGAGCCCCGATGTGAAATCTATGCGTAATAATCATACCTGCCTTTAGTGGCTGTGGGCTTGACGAATATTATTTTTTATTTAAAATCTGTTTTTAATTTAAAAGAAGGGTCAGCATTTAGGGTCAGTGTTATCGAATTCTACTACTTTTTCATAATTTCTTTTTTTTCTACTTAATAGGGAATAAAATACTATAACTATAACTAGATCAATGACTTAAAGTTAATTGGCTGTGGCCAATCCTTCAAAAGAATACTCAGCAAATACGCGTTCAACGTACAAACTGTGTCACACGAATCTAGTATGTTAATAAAGAGCGTGAGACATGAGGTCACGTGGTCAGCGCCCGCTGCGCCTGCGCCGGTTGACGGTGATCTGATGGCTCATTGTGATCCGAGACTTATACCATGGAGACAATTCCGTTCGACCGACTAGGGATGGCTGTTGTATCTTGTATGAGTAGCTTTTTTTTTAATTATTTAATGGATTGCTCTTGACAACAATTTATCCTGGGCTAGGTTCGGATGAAAACATTATCAAATCGTATAGTTATTTTGGTTTCTTGCTTGTTTTATCCAGTATGCTTAGCAGATAGGTAAGTATATTAAGATGTTTGTTATGTATTTTTTTATCTTCATATATTTAAATTACAAATTGACCAATTCACACAGTTTGGAATACTTTGCATACATTAATCTTATCCTAATTAGGTAGTCGTTTTGACGTAATTAATTATTTGCCAAATACCAAGTAGGCATATTCGCTTTTATCCACTAACAGGGAATTTGCATTTGAAGAGTCCTATTGTTTTATATTCTGTAGCTTTGATGTACTTATTAGGTTGTTCTGTTTATTAATGTTAGAATTTAAGCTTTTTTTTGAACAGTTTTACTACCAAGTTTTACTCTACTAACTCGCATTGTAAAGCCACAACAAATTTAAAAGAGTAACAGCTACTAAGTTTGTCGCCGGGTCTTCTCGGTAAGAATCAACTTCTCCGACGCGGTGGTAGAGTCGCAATATGTTTGTATACTGTTTATTTATATATTTATATTATTTTAGTACATATTTATGTCTATTATTTAGTATATTTTTTGACTATTTAAAAGTACTGATTAAGTTTATTTAAATAAAGATATTTGAGTTTGACTTTGAATTTGAAGGACACCCGCGATGTTCCACTAAATAACTTAAAACAAAAACAGAAAGAAACAGTTATGAATATGACAGTAACTAGCAATTTCTTGGGGTTACAGCACTCAATATAAATCCGTTCGGAATATTTGACATGACCTTTAATTGTGTGAAAAGGCGTCTTGAAAGTCTATCCTCGTCTAACTTATAGTAAACTTCTTTTGAACGCCTTCTTTATTTTATGAAAATATTCCAGGCGAGTGCCCTTAATAACACTAAGGTAGGCGTCGTCAATTTTGTTTAAGAATCCGTAAAAATAGTTTGACATTTTAAAATGCCGATACCGACATTACTGGCAGCACTAGTGGTGGGCGGGCCGATAAGCGATCTTGACTGTTAAGACGATTATTGAATTGTAACGGTCAGATTGTGACCGACCGGAAAGAAGTTACTGTATAGGATGATCTAAAGCCGATTAAATTCGAATGTCTATAACTTAAATAAACAGCAGCTATTATTCAAATTGTAATGATGATATGATTTATTCAATATTATGAATGATGACAAAAGTTGCATCGCTGTATATTTTCTTTAAATCAGCACAACTATATACCTACCTGAGTAAATAAAACATTTTCAATGAGATATATCTCGCAAATTTTCCCGACTCATATTACAAAAAAGTAAAAACTACAAAAGATGTTGCTATCTTTGTGTACAAAAGATTTTGTTCAACAAAAGCTTTACCTACTAACACTACCTTTTATTTCGACGTATATAATAAATTATTATCGTCATGCTAATAGAAACTACAAAAAGTAAGACGTATTGAAGTTGTAAAATTATTTAATGTAATTATTCAACAATCATGTTTGATTTTAATTTTAAACTAAAGTGAACTTTGCTGTTAGCAGCAAAGTAAAATTTACAGACTTAAAAAAAACTATTAGAGTAACTTTGATTTTAGTATCAGCCTGTGTATAGTCTTCATGATATCAATATTGTGACCTTTTTGTCCAAAGCATTGTTCATTGTGTTGCGTTTGGTCATCATAACTTGTACTGATAGCAGAAAAATACTGTTATATATATTATCAGCTAATCTATTTCCAAAACATTTATTTACAGCTGTTAAAAAATAAATAAATAAATAAATATCTGGGACGATTCACACCAAGATCATCTGACCGCAAACTAAACAGAGCTTGTACTATGGGCGTTAGAGACTGATAAACATACTCAAATATTTCTAAATACATACTTAAATAGATAATAACACCCAGACACAAATGTTACATTTTATGTTGCATTCTAAAAAATAAATATTGTGATTCAAGTAATTAATTTTTTCACAAGTTAATTCTTTTCTGACCGTACTTATTAGTATGTAGGGTCAACAAAAGGCTCAGTAGCGGGACGTCGACTTACAAATCGATTGGAAAGGGATTAACGTTGATTACCAGATACGTAATTTCGGTGGCCGATAGCATCTTTAATCGCCGCTGTGTGTGTGGCCGAAACGACGAGTTTTTTTTCGTGCTAATTTACAACAGCTCATTTTAAACTATTTCTTCCTATGAGAGCACTTAGTGCTTACCTAAAATTTTGCAAATTTTGTATGAGCGTCCTTAGTTCATTATCATCCCTATCTTGATGGGGAAAATGTTTATCATGTAAATTTTTGTCTTGCTTTAGTACCACCACCTGTACCACTAAGCCACTGCAGAGACTATCTGGTTAAAACCTTCCACTGTAGCCGAAATTGTGTCGTACACCTCGTTCACAATTGGTATACAGTCATAAAACACACTTGCAACGTGTCACAAAGACCCAAACGTTTGCAGTCGCAAAAAAAAACTACACGCAACGGAATCACCTAGGCAGCCCGCTGTCCGCAAATACAGATGCGCCCCTATCACCCCCCTACCCCCTCTTTGGGGGTCAGACGGGTGGTGTTTAAAAATTTCACCCCCACTGGCTCGCGTCCGCACAATGCTCGCTAATCAGCAATTGCCTTTTGAAATCGAAACGGTTATTAAACTTTTTGTTTTGCACCGTCATCTTGGATAGTTGAGAAACGGTTAAGGGAAATTTAAAGTTGAATTTGGACTTAATGTGTACTGTAAACAAATCACTTACTTAAAACGCTTATTGTTGAACCGGTAGGCTTAACAATTTTACAAAGCTCAACCTGGCTAAATAGGTATATTATTATTAAGGCCCATCACAGTTTGGAACTGACCCCATTAAAAATCGTCATAGTTTGCAGGATGATTTGCTATAATTGACACATTTCTTCACAAACTAGGCTATTTTTGTCATAATTCACACAAGCGCATAAAATCTTAAGTGCCTGCACTTTCAAGCGCATCTCTCAAGTGTAAGTTCCGCGTGCGTCCGCGCGAGGCGCTGGGGTGCTAACAACAGTGTCGCCGGAAGCAGCGCCGGCGGCTTCCGGTCCAGAGATGTTCTGCTTCAGACGCGGTTTTTCATTTAATATCGTGTTTTTCAAGTTTTGTATTCTTTGCTAAACATTTGTCACTGTATGACTAATAAAGATATTGTAGGCGTTTATTTTTACAAGCTTGAAAAATTAAAAACTCAGATTCATGTTCCAAGATTAGCTGAAGAAAACCCTACGAGTGAAGGGTTTTCTTCAGCAATACCTACAAATCAAATAAAAAATCTACGTAGCAAAAGCAACTGGCAATATTTTAATCACGGCTCGATTCTCAGAAAAAAGAACCACACACCGTTCTATTTTCGAATCTATGCGAAATTTGAAATAAGAATGGCGGGTGGCGCGCTCCGGCAGACTCGCCATCGACTTGTTATGCGGCGGATGTCCGTCGCGCCGCTGCGCTGAATGACCGCCTTCCCCTTCCGCCACCCGCAGCCCGGAGTTATAACCCGAACGGTGCAAATTGTGACCCATAACTGGGGACATGTTGCTGGCAGCAGAGAAATAAAATTTCGAAAATGGAACGGGTTTGTTTGTGGCCAGCGTTCGCTGTATCACGTCGTAAGCTGCCAAATGAAACCTCGTATGTCTGACAGTATTTCTTTTTTTTTGCGGTTTTAACGTAGGCGTACAAATTTTGAAGTGACCTCGTGATTGTGACTATGCAAGTTGTCATTTTGATAAGGTAATTTACCTATTTGTTTAGTAGGATCTTCTTCTTTTAAAGATAACAAGGCCATAAATTCAAATTGAGTATTTTTAACGTATATTAAAGAGGCTAATGATGACTTCGATTGTTAATGGATTACATTAACAAGTAACGTTTTCAAGGTGTACAGTGTAATACTCGTAATAATATAAGCATAGTAAAGCCTTAAAGCAAATTTAGTAATAGGTCAAACTTGATACAATGGTTCATTAACATAATCAAAACCTGAATCACACAAACTAGAGGCTGACTTTAAATTTAAATGGTTAATGAACAGATTTTATGGTTAACTAATGAATGTTTGATTTATAAAATCAAACAGGTAGACATCTGTTAAGACAATCGAAATTGGTGAAATACTTTCTCCGCTATTTTCTCACACCTCAAAAAGTTGAAGTATCTCAAGAAAAAAGGTATAAAGGAGAACTGACTCATCGTCTCAATGTTGTCTGGGTCAAAAGGACGTAAGTGCACATGTAACAGACTAGTTATAATAATGTAATCAATTGGCATTTTACACAAAATGACCGATTCGACCGCCACTGTTGAAACAGCCACATGTGTTTTGTTAAACGTACTCGTATTTGCCTACAATGACGTCACTGAACAAAAAGTGACCTGAGGTTCACTGCGTGTTTACCTACTTGTTAATATTACTTATTTGTAGTCTCCAACTGAACATAAACAGAAAATTAAGAAGATTCACTCTGTAAATTTTGTGTTTTATGAGTAAAGAATAAATGCTTACCTGATAGGCATACTAGAAAAGTGGAGTGATAGTACAACAACGCCAACGGATCGAATTATATTAAATAAACGTAAATTAAGTAAGAATTATTGAAAAGGAAAAATCTAAAATCCACTCCGACACTGTAATTATTTAAAGTAGATTTCACTTATATCTCCTAAAACTAACGTAGTGGTATGTGTTTGTTATTGAATTTAGATTTGCTTATAGACGTAAAATTTTAAAATTAGTTTCAGGTTTTTGTTGAGTACGTACGTCATACTCCAACTGACAACTATCGAGGTAATAGAATTATATTAGATGCTCAGAATCGTAGTCACAATGAATATCTGTCCTGGGTAAGAATCAAACCTTCTACTCGCGGTGCTATGGTGAAGAACTATTCGAATAAGTAGTTATTCTGTAACTATGTTATTTATGAGATTAAAATAAAAATGACCCTAATAGACAACTGCAGGAGGCGATTGAGTTCAATGTCAAGCTAACTTGTTTTGCTTTTACGTAAAAACTTGTATGTAACTTTTTGTATAATAAATTTGCATTTTCAATTCGTTCAGATTTCTCAAACTTCTTTTAAGGAACCACTAATGATTCTTAAAAAATGTCATAGAAAACGAATTGTTTGGTCACGTTTTACAGTTAAAATGATGAAACACTGCCAATAAACAAAGGGAGGAAGTAATTTGGTAACCAAACTATCAATATTACGCCTCCCTCTATAGACGTAACTGATTTTTGTAGGGTGGGTTTGAAAAAAATTGTGGTAATTGGATAGTTTGCTAAAGCAGAGCTTTGACGGCAGAGGGCGCGGTTGACGCCATCTTGTTTTTTATTGGTGTTACAATTTGTCACTCTAATAATAAGTATGCTTTTTAATGGCACCTGTCTGGAGGAAAAGTAAAAGACGGTTCAGTAATAGTTGTTTACTTTTGAAGTCACATACCTCTGCATAGAGATTCTAAGTGGGTACAGTTAACATTGAACATTAAAATGATACGTACCTAATGGTTGGCACTGATTTTCTGTAGACCAAAATCAAAGTGTTTCACTAGAAATTCCAACGTTTTTGGCCGCTGTTAAACCTTTTTTTAATACTAAGAGGTGGTGCTAATTTATAATGGCAGGCAAAATCTCAACAATTGGTTTTTGAGATGTAGGTAGAGCTTTTCTAATCAGAAATGTCACGCCTCTCTACCGAATTTACGCTCACGTAACTTAAAAAAAATGTAAAGTTATAAACTTAAACACTGTCCCACTGCTGAGCAAAGGCCTCCCTCATTGAAATCGGGTCATCGCTACAATGGATGTGTATTGGCTCCATATAAAAAAAAATAGACGCAATAAAAAAGTATTGCGGCGCGTCATCTCTAGTTAGGCAAGTTCTAGATGTGAATGTCCAGACTTACGGCTCGGGTACACCTAATCCGTTGTCGGCCGTCATCGGCCGATCAAATCAAACGTATGTAAACGAACACCAAAACCGATTTTGCGGACAGAACTACTACAGAGTTTTGATCGGCCGATAACGGATTAGGTGTACGCGAACCGTAACACTAAATTTGAGGGTCTTATTTTTAATGAAACAAAGTACAAAGTCATTTGAGTTTCGTGATCTCGACTGCTTCATTCAGTTCATTAATATTTAATTATTGTACTTAGAAATAATAGATTAACATTACGGATGTACGTAATGTTAATCTTTACCTAATGTCAAATTTTAGTGATTTTAGAAATTACAGTCTGCTGCCTTATGGCTAACAGATTCATACTAATGTTTGGCAACTGCCAAAACATTCGTACATTTTTGAGCTGAGATGGTGTAACTACAAAGTTTTGCAAAACACCATCTCAGCTCAAAGCACATCGTAATAACAGTAACCGAAACGATTTCGGACCCAAAAATCAATTTTAAAACACGTCTCACCCCTCGTTTTTATTGTTTTTCCAGCATTTTTTGTAATATTCGGTAATGGCGGTCACACATGTGCCGACAACGGTTATTACGAGTTTAAAATAGCCACACATGAGAGGATATGCCTCAATGATAGAAGGAGATATGAGATATTAGAAGGGACAATATTTTTTAGCATCGTCTTTGTCATTTTAAAAATTATGTTACTCATAATTTTTATATTTAGCATGCCTTGAGAAATGGTACTAATTATTTATGTTATGTTAATTGTTATCATCGCTATCCTTTGAAGCGATAACTTAATTTCAATGATACAGTATATAGGCTAATTACTTTACTTTTTAATTGTTTATCCTAACTTTATATAATTTTAATTTTTTTCTCAAACATACCAACAACCCCATATTGCATTACTCACATACCAAACTAATATGTCCACATTCAAACATCCCTTTGATCAATCGTCAACAAATTTAATTAGCAAATTCCTAGAACGGACATAACATGTGCTTTAAGCCCTAAGTGCCATCAAAGCAATTCCACATTCAATAGGCTAAATACCAAAACCGGGGGATCGAACCACCGACGCAGTACAGCAAAATTATTCCAGTCCATTGTCCAAAATAGACAGCCACTCCAAAATGCGGTTCGCCAACCCATCTATCAGAATAAATCTATGATATATTTACACACACTGAATGCATTATCACCATTCCTAAATCAGCTATCAACGGACTCTTTTCACTAAAAGGGTGAGGTTCACTACAGAAAAGGTTGACCCCTCATAAAGACTTATCACCTCATATACAAAATAAGGTTGTACTAATCCGTGACCCCGCAAGCGATACTCCATCTTGAAGCCAGAAAGTTAAAGATCAAATTTCAAGGAGCGAACGCAGTAGATGGGATCTCGTCAAAGTTAGCGGTAGTTTTTTCACAACAATCTCCTCTCGGACTTAACTTACGTTATCTCACCCGCGGACGTCACAAGGAATAGAAACCCGCACGTATATAATAAGGACGATATTTCTAAAGAAATTTAAATTCGCTCGCAAAGGTCCCGAGATAGGATTAAAGATTGGGCGGCGAGATGGCCCTTTTGTGGCGACCCTTAAGAAAACATGTCCTGATATGGAAATATCTTAGACGGGACTTAATCGAAGAATCATTTGCGGGGGCGATCATTTATCAAGAAAACGGTTTATGAATAATTAGTCCGAAAAGCGGAGAGATTTTGTGGAGACCCTGGAACTCTTTTATGTTGATGTTTATTTTGCATGAGCGAGCAAACAAACAGCGTATCACTGTGAACAGATCTGCCGAACGCTTTATGATGCGGTAGACCATGCAGACTCAAGTTCGAGAGGATAATTTTATCAGCGGCACGAGGGGAACGAATCGATATAACTGACCGGCATGATTGCCGGTAAAAAGGGATCCAATTGTAAAACACTGGAACAAGGGGAACAATTTCAAATCTATTCAGGACAAATATTTAACTCGATGACAATCCGACTTTCGGAATACAAAACACGCAGCCCGACAATCCTTCATTAATTTGTTGATCAAACAAACGAGGCCAGCACTGGACGCGGTGTACCACTTGATCCAATATTTGTTTTTATACAAATAAGTGACGACCATCGGTTCTCCAGCCCATTGTGATGGTAATGAACGAAGAACCACCTTGTGGACTCAGTATCTGTTTGTTGAATGAGTTCTTTGTGGAAATGTTAACGACACAAATGAAGTACATTTAAGGAAATTCCAGAACACTGAAGCGATGGCACAACAACCGCATTAGTTATCAATGCCTAAATATAAGTATGTGTCGCGTCTTCAAAAGACACGCGATAGGCACGAGACAATCCTCCCCTCACCTTTATACGTACGACGTCATGTCTAAAATTAAAACCCACTTATTTAAACCCGCCACTTAGATACCTTCCCGTCGGTACAAAAACTAAAAATATCCATGAGCATTGTGTCACGCTTAAAGAAGTCCCATAGGTCACGGCGAACCCATGAGCGTGTACCACGTGTCAGGAACACGCCAAACATTTTTTATCTTTGAAAAATTATAAAAGGCCGCTCCTAACAATGGGACTTCGGTAGCATCTTTGACAATTATAATATCATGGTCTGCATAAAGCTGAACACCATTAGCGTCACGGAAACGTCGCTGCATATTGAACTTTATCTTGATTCCTCGAACGTTGATTTTCTAAATGTTTGTTTTAAATACTTCAGTCGTTTAAAAAGTATCAAAGCGTCGGTTAACGCAAGGGTCATCACAAAAGGCAGGAGACAACAATGCACGCACGTCAATCGTGTGTTCATGCAAATAATTTTTTCTTCAAAAACATCCCTTCTATCTGTTCATACAGCGATGGGGTTAATTAATATGTACAAAATAATACAATTAAAATTAAGATCCCTTTTTAACTTGGCACGAGAGGTCGCGGCTTACTGTCACCATTAGAATTATAGTCTTGTTTTGACAATACGCTTTGGTATAAATGCGGTTGAAAAACTTGAGCAGATTTATGATCTAGGCTGCTTTGTTTTTGGTTATCACTTTGGTATATTTAGTGATATATTGTGCAGACCCTCTTTTATTGAACATAGCTGGTTTGACAGCTCTCTTGAAGGGGTTAATATGAACGTTTAGGATAAACTCAATAAGCCGAAACAACTGGTGTCGAAGCAAACCTGCAATTGACATTTCTATGATAGCGCAAGGTATTATGAAAAGGCAATAACAACGTAACCGTTGTGGAATATATTGTTTAGTTTCACAGCCATTTCGGTGAATACTTTAAGAACATTCATGATTGCTAGTGTTAATTATAAATATAAATAAAATAAATAAATATGCGTCAGACAACACACCTCTTGTAATGATCTCGAAGTAGGGATTAATATCCTTGTGTTACACAAGGTCACACAAGGAAATAAGCCAGGGGCGTCTCCCAGCAGACCCAGACCCGAGTCAATTCAGAAAAGATCGTTTCCTGAATTGACCCGACCGGGAATCGAACCCGGGACACTACGGAAATCGAGGCGAGAAACCGTGCTACAGCGCACTACGCCAACCGTATCGACAGTGTTAATTATATCGCAAAAAGTCTTCATTTAATTTTATCTCCTAGAATAAAAAATATAGCTGAGCTAGTTTATCTACAAAATGAAGTCTAAGTAATAATAGAGTTTTTAGTTTAGCCTATTGTTTCTTTTTGTATCGTATATTGTAGGTGCAATATTAGAATTGAATATATTTCATAATTTTCCTAAAATGTGAGTCTCTGAAAGGCAATTAATCTAGATCCCTATGTAAACCTAATGACGAGCTTAAATATTTTTCAAAAAAATTACAAAAGTTGAAAAAATAAGTGGCATCGAGGTCTTTCTTCCTAAGACTTCAGCAAAATGATTGTCTTTTGCCCGAGACTGTCTAAAACCTTTGACCCACCACAAAGTAACTCACAAGTTGTTTCGGCCGATCAAATTTCTATTTCCACAAAGCGTTGACAAAATGCGGGTTGAAAATCCAGAACGATGCACAATTTTCGGGTTAAGAAAGCTTTTGTTGTGCAACGGTTTAATACAAAAGTGTCGAATGACGGCACATCTGCCGGCACAAAGGGTTGGACAGATTATTTTTCGAACCACCCCCAAGATTGCTCGCTTATACAGATGTTCGAATCCTTCACTTTTTTCCCTTTTAATTCTGTTAGTGAACTGTGCAAGGATTAGTGGCGTTCTTTAACTTCTGTATTTTTAAGAAACCGTTGTGTTCGAAACCCAGAATCTTAAATTTTTAGGAATGTTTTAATTCTTTAATACCTTAACGAATTTGATGATTCGTTTTTTTGGGCAGTATTAGTTTCTTTTTCGAACGAAGTAAAATATAACTGCTTATAGAAGCAAGATTCGGAACAAAATCCTTATCGTAGATTCTAAATGGTTAAATGAGACTTTAAACTTTTTGTCCAGATAACCGAAACATCCTGTAGTACAATAGTATGAAAATGACAGCATTAAGCCCCAATCCGAAATGTATGGTCGAAACATGACATCAGCATTCTGCGCTGGACATTGTTGCGCAACATACAGCATGACGCGCGACAAAGGCAGCAGAACGTGAAGATAAAATTGTCTCCGGCAAAATCCTTTGGTACCGTCAATTGCAAGAATCATTAATAAAATACTAAACAGCTACCGTGAAAAGGCAATGACGTTGGACTTCCATATAAAAGAGAATTTATCAGCCGCACGTGTCTTTTTAGTTTGGACACATCTTGTAAAATCCAAGAAAGTCAGTATTTTGTATATTGTCAAGGAAGGCGTGAAAAATTTGGTGGAGATGTCACGCATGACTCATCTGGTCATGCCGGATATCTATCGAAAGTTGTATGTGATGTCTTTGATTCTTGAGTACCAACATAGGACATTGGCAGTTCGTATCTGCTGCTAATAAATTATCACAATATAAAATCAAGTAAATAAAAGGTGACGAAGAGTCCAGTTGCATAATATTAATGTTTTCTTAGTATCAGTAGATTTTGATCTAATCCATGAATAACTAATGACGTGTACACTATCACTATTGTATCCGATGATTTTGTATATGACGTCAGTCTCTGGTCACTTTTGAAAAAACTGAAAAAAAAATGTAATAATTTATCAAATTCACTCAAAGATAACTTACCACTATGCATAGTATTGGATTCAGCATCAGCTACTTCAGTTCTGGACTTTTTCTGGTCTTCTGGAGATCCAGAGGTGTCCATGTGTTCTTGTTTGATTTTAGGTTTGATGTCCTCATCAGGGGAACTTGAAGGCATCGGAGATGTCGATGCTCTTCTTTTAGGGGTGGAAGTTTCCGTGTGGCCATCTGCATAAAAATATTAAATTTTGAAACATTGATTTAAAAAAATCAGGCTAAAATTAGATCTTGGCTTTAATATCGATAGAGCCTGTTTCGGGTAACTTTATTATAGGTTGATTATCCGAGTGGACAAAGAAATACTGAAAGTACTGATTTTAGCAAACATCTTTGTTTATTTTGTAGGATTAATGTTTACATAGGTACCCACTTGGACTTGAAACTACTTTAATATTGATACGAAATGTCTAAGATAATATTGTTCCTGTTTTAACCATGAAAAGATAATTTTCTTACGTCGTCTATTACTAAGGAGTTATCAAATATGTTATTATCTCATTCTACTGCTGCTATTTTTAGATCATATGATACAATTCAGTATAGACTCAATATTTTTCAGAGATTTTCGAGATATTATTCGATATTTTTCAGAGATCAGAGAGATTAAGGATTTGAAAAAACATAGACTACCAGTAAAATACTTGAAATATGTATCTACACGTACATCCAAAATGTATTTTATCAAAATTGTAGGTACTTCAGGAAATACCTGTATTGTTATCAAGGTTCAAAATAACCTGTTTTTATGCAATAATCTTGCAAGCTGAATGGTTCTCCTTTTTATCTTGTGTGATGTTATCATCAGGTCTATAAACATACGCAAATTCTAAAAATGGCGGTAGATGTGTTACTATATATTCGTATAAATCGCTTTATCAGGTTGCGAATGAATGACTGATGATGGCATTATTACCGAAACTGTTAAGACTGCAATCACTATGCAAGATATTCTCATATTTTGCCATTTTTATTTATTTTTATTTTCTCCATATCAAGAATTTAAATGATTCAATACATAGCAAAAGCTTTATAGCAAATAAGTACAGTAACAGGCCATTTTGTCAGTTTGCGATTTGCTCAGCTCCCCAGGGTCCAATATCGTACCTGTCTACTAAAAGCGAGGCTTTCCTTCAACTATGGATTCATTATTAAAACTGACTTTAGAATAACGTTTCACAGTGTAATTGCTGAACCTAAGAGAATACGGACCTAGCATGTCCTGGGTTCAATACTGACGTCATGCAAAGGACAACTCAGATTCCACAAACCAGAGTCTCAATTTGCGATTTATAACTCACATGTTGTAACAGGACTTGATTTCAGTGATAGGCGTTTTGCACAGAGAGATAGTAAGTATAACAATATGATCTTCATTCTCAGGAGCAAAGAAACGGAAAAGGGACCCAGTTTCAGCAATGCAATGTGAAAGTTACACTGTCACGCGTGTGAACGTGCACTACCTAAGCTTGAGCACTGGCCAAGCCGATATAAACCGGTTTCCCTCAGTACGCGACAGGCAGCCACTGGTTACGTGCCTATCTGAATACTGCCGCCTGTCACAACGCAGTTTTTAAAGCTATGTCTCCGTTACATTTGCAATTTACATCACTTCACTCACCATCTAGTAACCGTTTAGGGGTACTCGATGCTCCACCATCTTCAATGAGATCAGGCGGTGCTATCGAGGGGCTGGCAAGAGGGGGGGTGTGCACTCGACTGCTCGGAGGTCTCCTTGCCGTGAGGAGGGATGGCCTCCTTCCTGCAGAACTACCCGTTGAGATCTGACCAGGTCTTGAGCCGTCTTCTTGGTCTGAGTTAGGACCTGATAGAAAAAATCAAGTTTTTCATATTTCTTATGATGAAGTGTACAAATATTTCAATGATCGGATGAATAAAGTCTGATGAATAAAGTTATTCATCATGATGAAGTTTACAAATTTTGCAAATGGGAAACTTATACAAAAATAAGAGAGCAACGGAATGGCGCAAGAAGGTTATCAATGAAATCATGGTACACACCCACATTAGAACAGATATTACAATAATTTTAATCTCCACTATTATACTTAGTTATGATAACTTTTGATATTGTTGACAAGTGTTCCAATAGTGGCATAATTTTATGTTATCATAATAATCACACAGGAAATGTCTACGTTTTTCGTCAATATAACTACTTTTTACCCGCTGTTACATTTTTTCTTTCATCTCAGTTGATTTTATATTGTTTAGAACATAAAGCTGAAATTATTAATTTAATAGCGCTAAGTATACGAAAGACAAAACTATCTTCGGTTCTGTCAAATACAGTTAAATTTAGTTGATTTTCCCAATTATCATAACTATCGCACGGTTGATTGTAATCATATTATGTCTTATCTTTTAATATTTTGATGAGACTTACCTGCACTATAACAGTGGTAAGACGTGAGGTCCTTGTCGCAAGCGGAGACCTTGTGCTGGATGAACCGGACGATGTCCGCCAGCGCGAAGGCTCTCCGGCAAGCTCCGCAGGTGAGGGTGTCCGCTGGGACCCCAGGAGTGGGAGACCCGCCACCCTCTGCCGCGCTGTCCGCATCCGCTGCAAGAGGAGGATTGTGTTAAAACAAGGCTTATATCTTAGTTTACAAGCAGTTTTTGGCTCTGTTTACTGTCAAAGTTCTAATTCGTGTTAGTTGTCCGAAATATTTTAGCTTTTACTGAAAAATTACGTTTTTTTTTAAATATTTTTGATTTTTGGGTTATTTTTACTATCTTAATAGATATTTTTCCTCATCGACGTGATATATTCTCTAAATTGAAGTAAGCTTGTTGTTAATGACAGTAAGCAACTTCTTGATAACTTGCATTTGCTTAAACCATTATTACACTTTTTTCAACCTTCTTCATAAAAATATTTTTTGGAAGTCAAAAACAACCTACCCTATCTTATTATCATCTCAAAAAAGGCTAATTATACCCTTAAAGCGAAGCCTGTATCTTCAAAGGGGGTCATTAGGATCATTAGCATGCGGTCTCAAAAGAATGTTTGGCCACATTCGTCCACGCCACGCGACATATGGACACTTAACTCTCCAAGTGTTCAATTACACTTAATGGCAACTTGTTCATTCACGGTCTTCAAAAATAAGGTGTCAGTTGCAGCATTGACACTGACCACTTATTTTTGAGATGCACGACTTTACATGTCAGCCAAAAATGACCCCTCAATCATTGAAATAAGATTTGCATAAATTATGCGTTACTGTTTACAAAGGAGTAATGGTGGTCTCATTTCTGCGGTCTGTCTTTTGAAAGGGTTATTTGGACCTTTGTACAGGTTAATCGTTGTTTGGCAGATCTGCGGAACAGATGTCTTCAGTTGTGTAATTCTGGGTTATGAATAAGAATAATTATTAAAGTTTATGT
The DNA here is from genome assembly GCA_947369235.1 of Udea olivalis. Taxonomy (NCBI): domain Eukaryota; kingdom Metazoa; phylum Arthropoda; class Insecta; order Lepidoptera; family Crambidae; genus Udea; species Udea olivalis. Next base: position 4,444,730 of record OX376354.1, on the reverse strand, counting down.
ACTCATAACAATGTATTAGTTTAGATAGTACACTGGTTTAATAAGCAGACTTGAGGTCGGACTTGGCAGCATGGTAGGGAAAACGGTCCTGAGATTTAAGCTAACAGTCGGCATTTTAGTAACGGGAAAAGTGTGGAATATTCAGATATGTTAGAAGCTTTTAGAATAATGTCATTCTGTGAAAATTATAAGCAATAGGTAGTTTATTTATCATGCGTGAGAATAAAACTTTTGAAACTGTGTTTTTTTGGTAGAACCACTACCAACCACCAAGAAAATCTTTCAAAAATATATTATTGAGTAAGCAGTCATGTATTCAGACCGTTATACGTACACGTAGCTCCACCGACCCCGCCTCACGAATTACAAGCACAAAGGAACTCTCTACATGCGCGTTTTACAATTGACCGACACATCAAAGCTTCCCAAGCTAATTTCACAAAAGTACTCAAATCTTAAGTCCTCACTTATTATTTTATTCGCTTTGTCGAGAAACAAGGCGCTCACAGGGGTCGGTACCTTGTAACGTGAGCACTAAATTAATATAAGGGAAAAATTACGTGATTCGACGGGTCTTGTTTACCCCTGTAGCTTGTTTAGGGTTTGTTATGTAAATGTGTCGTTGGGCTGACATTTTTTACATTGACAGAAACTATGGCTCGTGGCAAATGGTATTGTTTCATGGTTAAACATTTCCTATAGGAAGTGTTTCCGTTCGGGTCACCGGCGCTTATGTAAATGTTGTATTAAGGGCTGTGCTTCTTTTATCGACGTATGCAGCTCAAAATCATTAAAAAAGCTCTAGTTTTCTTTACTTTACTTTACTTTACTTTGCTAGAGTATCGCCATTTTTTTAATTAGGTTAAATTTTGCTTGACATTCGTTTTGAAAACATCACAAATAGGAAAGTCAGCAGCACTCACTGCTGCTACACTTGAACTTTAATCTGGCTGCATTTTGAAGCTAAATATTGAACTCGGTTTTGTTGAGATCAAATCAACCAATGCAATCGAAACTGCACCCTATCCTATTCATAGCACGACCTACACAATCGATCATCTATCTATAGGTAAACAAAACGGACCCTTTACGGGAAAAGTTTGAAACGAGTGCGGTGGGCAGTCGAAGCCACTCCCACCGCCACTGGACACTGGTCAGCTTACACATGCGCGGTGGACAAACTTTACACCCACATACACATATTGATTAGAATGTGAAAACGCGCAAAATTGTTTTTATTTACAATATCTGATTGGGCGTGCCTCATCTAACCTAACCTGACTGACTACCTACTTATCCTTGCTCGATAGTGTGATTAGTTTTGCCGAGTCATTGGGCTATGTGAGTAATAGTCCAATGCGGCACTAACGGAAAATGTTTAATAAAGCGTTAATGGACTTCACATTGTCGTTGACTGACGATTGTTCGGACGGTGAAATACGCCGAACAGAAGTTTTTTTTTGTTACAAATTTTAACGACATTTTCCCGGTAAAAACAAAAATTTAACCCTTAAAAAGGCAGAGGTAAAATAGTTACCACCTGATTTTACACCTTAACACTTGGGCATACAGGCGAAAACCTATGATTTTTTTCACAATGCAATGCCTTATTAAAAGTTAAGAGAATTAAATACTATCACAAAATTTAGCAAACATGTATTTCGAGCAGTGTCACAACTATAGCATTTTGTTTTTCAATAAAACGTCTAGTGAGAATAGTCTGACGCCTCAGGTGACGATGTAGGGGAACTCCCCCTCTAAAAGGAGTGGAGGACCGAAAAGTTTAAATTAGCTCGTTACTACACACAGCGCGACGCCAGTTGTATCTGAGTTTTGTTTTTTCTCCACAGAAAAGGTCAACCGCGCTAACTTGTGTGTTAGAAGTTTCGGTCGGCGCATTAATTATTAATTACATTTTGCCCGATGGCTCTGCGGAGCGAGACCACTGTTCATATTCAAAATGTCACTGGAATGACAATTTTGTAAGTCCTTCTTATGTTGTTCAGTTTTAGGTAACGACTTGCAGCAAGCTTACATAAAATTCTTGTCCATCCGCGTGATTATTGCGCGATGCGATTTTGAAAGCCATTTCAATTCAACGTCAAATACTGCGTCATTATTGGCTGCAGAGTTTCAAATAGTCAGCGATTATCTATTCCACTCAGTTTGTAAGCAAAAGTTTTTTTTGTAATTAGTCATTGATTTGGAATTAACTCATTACATTTCTGTTATGATAAATATAATTTTATAAATTTTTTGGTTCCTTAAATTTTTTTTTGATTACAATATGATAGCATAATAGTTCTATCAGACAGGGCAATGACAAAAAACATGTCCAACTTTGACATAACTCTGACCACCGTGGCTATATTAATTGGCAGGGGATCACCGACGCCCCTTTGTGGCCAAAATCACGTTTTTCACAATAATGGCAAATAAAAATAATAAGTGAGAGTTGCGGGGGTGGATCTGTTATTGTTAAGCGTGGTTATTATAAGTTCAACCGCGGCTCAAACGTTCGATATGATTGATGTAAAATTTGAAAACGTTTGATGTATTTTTTTTATGAGAAGAACAATCTTGGTTGTTAAACTTAAACTGTGCATCATTTGTGGCATTCAAAATCAATTGTATCACATTATAGTTTTTGTAAAAGCATATTCTCAAATTATTGCTTTTCAAGTTAATGTTTCTGTATGCCAACTATTTAATGGCTGTTTTGTATATTCAGCTTGATTTTTCTGTTCTGGCCAGAGATGTTTGTGGTGTTGGATAATACCTGAATATCAAAAATTATTTATTCGCATTTATTCGAATGTTTTAACAATACAGGTATTCAATACAGGATACAGTATCAATGTCATACAACATACAATGCAACTTCAATTGAAATAAGTCACAACTCACAGTATTTTATTTTAGGATCAACCTTTTTAAGATAATTTGTACATAATTCATATATTAGCTAGCTGCTAAAAGTTTTTATGGCTTTTTAAACATTGGGATTTGATCGTTGTTTTGGCTTTAGTTATTATATAAATAAATGAATATAAATAAATGAATATAAATATCTGGGACAATTCACACCAAGATCATCTGAACCCAAACTAAACAGAGCTTGTACTATGGGTGTCAGAGACTGATAAACATACTTAAATATTTCTATATACATACTTAAATAACACCCAGACACACAACAAACACAAATGTTCGTCACATAAATGTTTGTCATGGGTGGCGATCGAACCCACGACCTCCGGTGCTAAAGGCAGGATCGCTGCCATTGCACCAACAGACCAGTCAATTTATAAGATGAAGTAAAGTAATTAGCATTGTTAGACTATCGTACTGCTGGAGAAAGGCCTTTATCATTAAATAAAGTCATCGGTAAAACACTACCACCCTTCTCAAATGATTTGTGGTAATTTATTTATCTAAAATATTTGGTCGCGATAGTTATTCAATCTCACTTGATCATCATTAAGCTTCTTCATTTTTAGTTTTTTTTTTGTCGTTACTGAATGAGTAGAATTTGACATCGGCGTCTTTGCAAAATGCCGTACAAAGGTTCAAGTTGTCGGAAATGGACATTCGGCACAAAAGGGTTTTCAAAATAAAGGTCTGTGTCGGCGAATTGCGCATTATTTTTTCGTTTTGCATAGTTTTTAGAATGATTGACTAAAATATGTTATGTCTAGTGAAGGTTTGAGAAGAGTTTTTTACGCCACTGAGCGCGCTGGTTGGTTTAGCATGCATTATTGCAGAAAAGGCTTGCAACAAATGCTTTTAGTTATAGTGGTGAATTGTTTATTTTGTGGCTGATTTTCAAGCAAAGTCAGGTGCATGGGTGAAATTCCAGGTTAAATTAAGTACATTCGGATTATTTATCACCATGATGAAGGATTCCAGGTAGTTTAACAGCATAACTGTAGTTTCCATTCTAATTTGTGTTCAATAGTGATGTCAAGTTGTTTTGTAAGAGTGTCGTATCGTCACGTGCGTTGTTAAAAATGTGACGTTACGTTCCGTTTTATGTCGCAGCGAAAAAAGCAGGTCCAAAGCCTTTCGCAACCAAAGCGTCCATATTGGAAACACGCCCATCCCGCCAGTTTTGCTTCTCCATTCATCTGAAAAGGCGGGTTGTGTAAACATGGCACTAATGACGTCACACTTCTCTCAACATGGCCACTCGGCAACCCTTGCTTTTTCACCTTTAATTATACTTAGCAAATGGAGCGGGATTTTGTGTTATGTGAACAGGGTATGTGATGAAAATTATTATGTAGGACATTTTAAGAGCACTTCGATTATGTGAGTTCTTAACTAATGCTTTTGTATATTCACTGGATGACTAGTCTAATAATGGAGGAAAGATTGTAGAGAATTATTTTGTCTTTTGAGCGAAAACCTTCAAAAAGGGAAAGAAGTCGCCAAATAGAATGTCACTCGCAATATTTAACATTAATATCTATTAAATGTTACTTTTATGAATATCTTGTAATTAAAGGAGAAACAGCACCGATAATAAGAAAATGACTGCCAGATATCTCATTTTTCGATTTGTTATTGAAATTTATTAATAATTTTCTTAAAACGATCAGCTTTGATTAGTTCGATTATTAGGTACTAAGTTAAATTAACATTTAAATAGCTGTCTTCAGTAACAGTTTTTATGAACGAAATATAAAACAGTGATCCTAATTGATTAAGAGAGCTATTGTTCAACAAGATGATCTTTTATGGGTATTTTCCACCGATACCTAATCAAATAATCCAGCGTAATTCCAAGCGACAAAAAATGCTGATTATCCTTTTACCCTTGGGAGTTACAGGATCAGTGTCCAGGGATACTTGTTACTTTTTATACAATATTTCTTCTTCGGGTAACGATACACTCGGGTTGAATTTAAAAAAAATGTACAATGTTAAGAAGCGGACTTAAAAATTGGTGAACCGATTCATAAATAACCGCTAAGATGGGTATTGTTGAATTTGATCTAGCAACAGTTTGGTATATTATTGTCAAATAAATTATTTTTATTGCAAAAATAAGTTAAGGTTCAATCCACCGCTTCAAACAAGTATTAAAAATACAGAGATATAATCTGTTTTATTTTGTCGTCAACACTAATAATACTAATAAATTGTAACCGCATAACAAGTTTGCACACAACACGGCGGAACTCCTCGGGGGCAGAAAAAAGAAAAAAAAACAGAGTCCACGGAGGTGGCTGATCGAATTAAGCCTAGGTCAGTAATCGTGTTACCGACATCCAATTCTGTCCCGAATTCCGAATAACCTCACAGCGCCCTCTAGCGGATACCCATCGTTAGGGATATTTGAATTTTTTTTCACGTTTTTCGCTCTAGGTGGTGTAATATGACGCCTTGTGGGACGCCGGACAGGGCCTAATAGAAAAAATGTTTGCCGAAAAATTGAGAGCGAAAATTTATATTGTCAATTTTCCAACGCATCGGTTTCGGTATAATCATGTCCAATAATGGGTAGGGTTTCAAGTGAAATTGAATTATACATTTTTTTTAACTTATTCATTTTGTTTCTAGTGTTTCTTTTTTATCAATAAACTAAGTTCATGAGCAATCACGAGATCAACCAGTAACATACTTTTGGATTAGGAACTAGAATGAGCAATCATCGATAAGTACCTATATGGAATTGGAAGAAGAAACAAAAGTAAGTCTTACTTTACTTCTTGCTAATTAAATAGCCACTGAAACCGTACTCTCAGAAGGGATAGACAATATCAATTTATTCGGCATATCAAATCTACAAGTCCAATACTCGGTAAGTACAGTACCCTACCACTCGCAGTAACTCCTGAAGATATTTGTCACGGTACGAGTGTCAATAAAAACGCCACGCCGGACTGCCTGCCACTACACTACGATGCGCTAGTGATGGGACATGTGGAAAGCATCGTATGATATGATATCGATTGACGTGGTTTCGTAGTTTTATTAATTTAGGTAGGGCAATCTTATCATGCTTAGTGTTTTGTATTTTTGTTACCACACAAGCAATATGCTTGATGTATTATTTTTGGATTGGTGAAAGTCATAAGAAGTCCTTAAAAATAATTAGTAATTGATACTAAACATTTTTTTAGTGACAGAGATTAAATTTTTAAGTAAGAAATGGGTTAGATTCAAATAATAACTTGCACACCCTAATAACTTCTGAAAAAAAAGATGACTATTTTTTAAAAAATCCAAAAATTTTAAAAATGCGCGTCGCGTTTACCAAAAACCGTTTGGGCAAAATCTTTTTACAATATTAGTTCAACTAAGTTTATTTGAATCTCCAAATTGACTTTAGGCAAGTCATCGTTTTAAGAAGTCTTAAACTTTGTTTAGTGTCAGTGCAGCTGCCTGAGAGAGTACAAATTAATTAAACTCCCTGATGTTATCGACATAATTATCGACATCAGCAGTCTCAACCCTACAACAATACCCGTTAAAGCGGACACTTAACCCCTAATCCTTGGCGCGGCAGTTTTATCCGGCGACGGGCATTTATGGCAAAAATCTTAATTCCAGCGCTGCCGTTAACTGCCCGCCGGTAATTATTGCTACCAGCTGTATCTATTACTCTGTCTATCCTTACTTATAGTAGTTTAGACAGATCTCTAACTAGATATAGCAGGTAATACTGATTGCACAGATTTCAATTTGCTGTTGCGTCAAAATGATCTCCTGATCCAACAATTTCACATAAAACCAACGATTGCTTACACTCTTGAAGGAATTCCTAACACCCTAAATTTTATTCAAGAAATGTGGTACAACGTAACTGAATTAAACAACAACTCGTTTTGTTATTATTATTGTTTGTTTGTTTGTTGTGATAGTATAAGCAAAACTTAAAAACAACTTTAACGCTTGTAGGCATTCACTTTAAATGTGGACTTATGAAATGTCTAACACTTAAAGTGAATAATATTTAGGAGATGTGGTCCAACAAATTAAATTAAAAAAATGGTTCCTACCATTACCCATTCCAATAAGAATCCCATTAATATATACTTAGTTAAAAAATATAACTGCGGTAAAAGAATAAATATGGTGACATTACCCGAAAACTTAATGTCCACAAGACTAGAAGCATAAATTCTAAAAACATAGATAAATAAAGTAGTTTTTTTTGTAGCAATAAAGGAAATACCATAAAACGACGTCCGGCCGGGAGGCTTGCCAGAGACCATTGCATCCCCTAAAATGCTACGCAACTTATCAGTATAATTTCTTAACGCTAGCTCAGGGAATGGCCTGAAATGTTGGCGATAAACTATAAAATTAGGAATTTAAGGAAAATCAGACAAATAAAGAAAATATCTGTAAGAACAAAATGTATAAAATACGCTACCACACAAACTTTAAATACCATAAAATTCAACTTAAAACATTTGACGATCAGTTTGTTTAGTTATTTTGATAGCGCGTTTTGATCATACACGTAGTATTGAGTGGGGTGGTGATGCAGTGGTAGCGGTCCTGCCTTTAGCGCCGGAGGTCGTGGGTTGGATCCCCACCCATGACAAACATTAATATGATGAACATTTGTGTTTGTTGTGTACCTGGGTGTTATTATTTATTTAAGTATTCTCTGACACCCTTAAGATAGTACAAGCTCTGCTTAGTTTGGGGTCAGATGATCTTAGTGTAAATTGTGTCAAATATTTATTTATTACCAAGGCCTTGTGATTCAAGATTCAAAACGTCTCAAAGTGCCAATATGATTTTGAGCAATTCGCAAAACTCCTGGCGTCTGGTCTAGCTTATAGCACATCTTAAATTATTCAAGCGTATTTCTACTGGCCTCTCCACTTGGCTATTACCCGTCGGTCATTATTTTGACATACAGCCTCTGTGGCAAGGATTTTGCGGTCAATGCAGCCGAGGAATGCAATTTTATCTGAAATATACTTTTAAATATCGCTTTATGTTGATATAGTGCTGAGGTTTCTTGCCATAAGCATTTCCTGTAAACGTTTTGTTTTCTCAGCCCATTAATTTTCTAGTTTATCCCTTTGTTTTTTTTTTGTTAAATGAAAATTATTTCGCAGTTTTGCAATAGGGTTTCCAAAACTTCCCAAGACTTTTATAAACAATGTTATTTTTTCATAGTGCTCGTCAAGATGACCTCACTCCACCAACAATAATAATTTTACTGGGAAAACGCGGATTTCATGGTTATAGTTCTTGGATTATTTTTTTCTAGAGAAATTGATCGTTTGATTCCTAATGTACCTATATCACATGCATACAGAAAATAACAAAACTGATTATCTTCAAGTAAATGAGAATCCTAATCAAGTAGAAAATCGTACTTGAACGACCACTGCAACGAATCTCGATGTAAATCTTATCAATTTATAGCCCATACAATACACGACTCAATCTATAGTCGTGGAAACATAAATATATACCGTCGTCCACTTACACACTCATTTATATGTTAATGTAGATGGCATCGGATCCAAGATTCATACAGAGATATTTTTCTGGGCCAGATATCATTTTCACTGCCTTATTACTTTCCAATTTGTCTTCAGTATTGGTTATTGCTTCGTTTATTACGAACCACCCTCGCTCTATTAACTCGAATTTGTCGATTGCATATAAATAAAGGCCGTTCTCAATGCAAAGAAAGCAAAATCAGTTTTTCCTTATAAAACTATCAATTACCTTTACGACGTAAATCGATTCCGGAGTCAAAAAATCTTGACTTACTCCTCATAGACAGATCCATTTTCTTCGAAAACTTTCACTACTTCACAAGAGTTCAAACGTCTTAGAAATAACACCTTTGCGAACACTAAGTCCCGAACGCCTAAAAAGCCTTGTTCATTTAAAATTGAATCAATTTTCTAAGTCCAGAGCACTGTCCAGTTAGCAAGGCTCCCAAAGCCATAAAGCATGTGATCATCTTCGCAGATGAACACAGACTGACTGGCTACCTCGATAAAGTTTGAGACCCTAAAAATGAAAAAAGGGCCCTCAGATTGCCAGGTAAAAAAACGCGTATGAAAACCGCCGTTTCCTAGTGACCCCGATCGCTCTCCCATCCCTTTGTTGGGCTCCTTTTATTTATAATAGTACATTTTTTTCACACGCAGCACCCTAACAGCGTATGAGCAAAAATATGCGTAATCGTCCAGAGTTTCTCGTATGGGGATCGTACCGCCGAGTTCATGTAGAAAAAACGCCACTGTCCCCACATTTGAATGGCAAAAAGTGCATGTCACTGCGAAATGGCATTAGCGCATGAATATGATTTTGCACAGATCTGAATGGATGGATGACTTATAATTGTTCCGCGTTATACTTAGCATGAAATATTGGTTTGACGGAGCTTTTGTCATAGAACGATTGAAGGTTATGACTGATCACATCAGTATTATTTTGATTATTGCCTCATTCGGATCATGTCCGAAGAATTTGATCTGAAATTATATTTCGAATTACATGATTAAACATGTAGCACGTTGAATAATTATTTAAAATAAAAATGAAAAAAAAGTGTTTTTTAGAGTATGAATTATAATTTTTCAAGATGAATCAGAGCTATCACATTAGAATCACCTTAACACAAAACAAAAACTAAAACACACGAAAAAAATTACGGCAATCTTGATGACGAAGATAATGTTTGGCAGCCATTTTCTTTTTAAGACATAAAAGAGATGACTTCAAATACAATAATTGGTAGTTCAAACTGGAATAAAGTGATGGCAGTTAGTCCGAGGTACATAATATAATTAATGCTTCTAAGATGTGATGTGGCTAACAGTTAGCTGAATGGAATTAGTATAAGTCCAACAAATCGGTTTAGCGATCGAATAAATAACTCTGCAATATCACTGCTGTCATATTGAGAAAATAAAATTATGACAATCGAATTTCGCGGCCAAAATGAGTGACCCGCTCGCAGTGTTTGCTGTTTCTGCGTAAACAAACATGGAAGATTGACACCGAGTGTACAGCTGGTGGATTGACGCAAATATTAGGGGGTAAACGGTATAATTTGATTTACCAGAGGTCGTGCGGCAAATTGGGCATGGACGAAATGCGTGGACTGGTGATTTGAGATAGGTAATTTTGATCGAGTTACGTCACTGCAACTGCGGTGTCTCTAAAAATTTTGTTGTTGTTACTGTATCAGAATACGTGGAACATAACATACGGGGGTTTGGTACTTAAGGCTTCTTCATTTTTAAATCAAATCAAATTATTTTTAAGGTTTCTGATAATATTTGGTCATTGGCATTCTCCAAGTTTCCATTACACTTGTACTATATATTTTAATTGCAGTGCCAGATTGGTAATCATGTTTTGTCTGTGATGTTCAAGCCATAGAATACATTATGAACCATTTAAATCATTGTTTTCGGCAAACTAACGTCAGAGCTTGGAAGTGTCGCTTTCGGCTCAACATTTTTTTGAAATGAAACTGTATTAGTTGTTCAACGCATAACATAATTGAAAAAAAAAACTAAACTGTTCTTCTAATGTCATTGATATGCTATTAAGGACTTATAACTTTATTTTAGTTTGATCAACATTACACACATCGATTGAGCAGTAAACAATGTTCATATGAAACATATTAACAATTTATAAAAACTTGCAGACAAGACCACTGCACTTTAGAAACTGCATGTAATAAACCCACTACCCAAGGGACAAAAGCAATCAAAAAATTTGCGACAGATTTTTTTGCCTATCAAACTCCACGACCCGGACGAGAACAAAAAAGGATACTGTTACAGGCCGGCCATCCGGAATTGGAATCTACCTGTCAGGAAGAGTCGTGTGAAAACCGAACAGGTGTTGCGGTGGACTCGTAATTATGGCCGTACAATAGGCGTGTTAGTGCGGGAGATTCGCGGTCTGGAATATACGGATCAGGATGCAAGTTTAGTGGTGTCTTTGTTGCGTTAGTTAGTTCGGTGAAGACGTACCTAGAACAGCTTTCAGACGCCTCTTAGCATTAATTATCAGACGGAAGTATCAAAGAATGCTTATCAGTCACTGACATCCATAGCACAATCTTTGCTTCGTCTGAGGTTACGTGATCTTGTTATAAGACGTTCCAGACATTTTTTTAATTCCCTTAGTCATTGGTCATGATATAAATATTTCTCCTAAACATGAAAAGCTAAGTAAAAGATATTTGATGGTTTGATTCTTCTTTATTCGAAGTCAACAGTATTTAAAATCTTTTATTTGTCCTTATTCTGCAGTATAATACCCACTGGTAATTAAAAAACCAAATCTATAATATTTCACACAACACCTCTGGCTAACAGAATCTCACGGCTCAAAAGCGGAAGGACCATAGCATCGATTTATCACTAGCGAAAAAAACTCACACATGCTCTGATTCTGGTCAAGGCATCTTTTGTGCCTTTGTGGCCAGATCGAATGCCAAAGGGTTGGATGCTACCTTTGAGAAAAGCTATGACAGCGTGGGACGTTCGTGGCAGGACATTTGGCATTTTTTTCTGCTCTTTGCTAATGGGATCATATTGCCAGTGTTTTTGGAGTGCAAACTTCTGCAATACATTTTTTTTAACGACATTAAATAAAATAAGTAAAATGTAGGATATGATCAGCAAGCATGTACTGCTAGCGACAGGGGTAGCTTAATTTTTTAATACCTTCACATTAACTTCTACCTCCTGGTCATAGCAATATTAAAAAATGAACGATGATATAATGGAACTATGACAAGGGACAGTCAGCAAAATATTATTTCGTTTTTTTACACTTTGTTTTGGTCTAACAATTGTTTATATTCTTTAATTTCTATTGATCAGGTGTGAACTCAAGTGTCGTGACACTAATTAGATAAACCCAAGCTCACATGCGAAACTTAGATTTCTAAAATGGTAAAAAATGGCCAGGCCAAGCGGCGCTGGTCTTATTCCCATCATTTTTTGCTGCCAGCTCGACCAGTGTACTAAGACCTCTGGATTTCATGCACAATATTTGCTGTGTTTGTTAGAACGACCAGTTTCTATCTGTGAGTTTGCTTGAGTAATGGTAGGAAATGGCTTTTCGGTTCGTCACAGGTTGTTTTTGATGTTAAATGTATATTGTGGTTTATTATCAAATAACCTGAAACTTCACTCGTCTATCCCGATAGCGGAAACAAAACTTTAACTTTTTCTTAGTTATAAATAAAACTTATCCTACCCAAGCCTAGTTCCTTTCTGAATTCAGTTGTTTTTTAATGAATTAGATATCCTTTACGTTTTAGGCTTATAATTAAAACACGTGTGATAGCTTTGTAACGTTTTTTGGATTCCTATGTGCATTTATTACTTAATTTTTTTTTGCTGAATAACTGACAGAGTAAAAAGTGTTCGCTGTATTTTAGTTTTTTGGAAACCGTATGCTCAATAAATTATATTGAAAAACACTGTAGGTACTTTACTAAACAAAAAAAAAAATTAATAGACATCAACAATATGTAGTTGAACACAAACAGACAAACCAGTCTCATGGTAAAATTAATCGCAGAGGTCAAGTTACACCGGCGACCGGCGCTCTACTGGGTTGATGAAACCAATTACACACGGGTGAGAGTTAGATCGCACGTAACGTCATTCAATGCGCAGAGCTATTCGCTTATAGACGCGACATGCTAATCAGGCTATATGTATTTTCTAGAAATTGTAACGCAAGTTTTTTAATTTTCCTTTTTTTTTGAAGTTGGGACTTTTATGCACCTTTCAACTTCAAAGTTAATTTTATATTGGCTATGAGTTTCCTTATTAATAAAAACGAAATAAATTTTATAACTTCCACTTTTGTATTTTAAGTTTTTGTAAATAATGGGGTTTTAACGATCGTTAGAAAATATTCCGATTCGTCATGTTGCTGTAGGTCTTTATTAAAACTCACAACAGTACTTGACAAAGTTTTTGACTGTGTTTTAAAGAGGGAAATTTCTTCTTTTATTAATAAGCGGTAAATAACTGTTTAGTAAACATCGTTCAAAGCATCGTATAGTGACAAACAACTTCTTTTCAAGTTCTATGATATTAGGAAAAAAAAATAACAGTTAGTAATAACGTCATAGGGAAACTAAGCATTGTTGACATTATAAAAACAAATTACAGCCGGGAATTTTCAATCAGTTCCTCTAAGTCAACCTAGAAATCTTTAAAGCACTAAGTGTGTGATGGACTTTCTGTATTTTCATATGTTATATCAGCTGCCCGGTGGAAGACAATAGGCTAGCGCTCGCACGGAGGTCACCCGGCGGTTATCTGCCGATCGGAAGAGAGCCGATATGTTGCGGAACGCCTAGATTTATAGGCCGCCGCTTCTGCAAACAGTTAGCTCTGTGGCTATTTGCATTCTAATACATTTTATTAATTTTCCAGTTGCGACCACGTTGGTATTACGCGTTACAAGTCGACGAATTAAATGGTAAAGTATTTAGTTTTGTTTAAAATATAATATAATATTAAAAATTGAAAAATACAATAAAGTTCAGTGATGATTATCTCAGTCTTCGTCACAGTTAATCCCTTATTAGTTATTCATTTGGCTGAATATTAAAAATAAAAATTGTAAATTAAAATAAATTGTAAATTGTACATTTCATGTCTACTCACTGTTTAACTTGCTGTACCTATTTGTTTGTTTGTGCAATAAAGATTATTTATCTTATATTATCTTTATCTTAATATTTCCGTTTGAAAATTTTGAAATCATATTTTATTTAGCAAATAGTGCCAAACTACACCATTTGTGGTCACATCGCAATAATGTTTATTTGCTTTAAACACGTTATTACGATACAAGCTATCGAGCAGTCGAACATCGGAATCTCATAAAAAGTCCTCAATTTGACTTTTTTGGTGTAACTAATCTACTCAATGAACTTATTGCGGTGTTTTTCATGAAAATTTCGTAAGAAGTTTAGAGCCTTATCGAAATTATTTCTGATCACAAGCTAAGCCCCAACGAGGACTTCGGAATTCGAGCTGATAACTTTAACGATAGCTACCTAACGGTTAAGGAAAATTGTCATTCGTGTTTGAAAACTTTTCTCCACACCTTGCGACGCGCTTTGTTTACAGTTCGCATTTCACATGGCCCCAATTAGATCACAGTGCAAGTGCATATCTAGCGGTCATCACGGCGCATGACCGATGGGAACTCTCCCACAGAGTGCAGTTACCACCTTCTACCTTTCGACCGCGCCACGCTGGGATCGCAGAGATACCTTGAAATAGACGACGCGGTGCACGTAGTTCGCGTGTCAGAGGGTGCAGTGCACCGGTTTTGACTGCTTAATTTATCAGCTCACATGCTCGTCAGCATGCTTATGTCCGTTCACATTATTCCAGTATTGGCTTTCCAATTCAGCGCTGGAATACCACTGGAATAACATGAACCGGCACTGGAATGTCCACATTGATTTAGCGCTGGACTGGAATGCTGGACTGAAATAATGTGAACAGGGCAATTGACGCTCAACCGTGATGTCGACGTATGTCAATGTTAAGTATAATAGATTAAACTTATCATACCTCTTTCGATGAACTACTCGTATTTCGAAATCGATTGAGAAAAGGCGGATTACTATCACTAAAACGCCACAGATAGCGTCAAACAAGTGGCAAACGTGTTCATATTACAATTGTAGCGCCTTGCTTCATCTAATAAGATGTATGTTTATGCTAGGATGATACTTCCTATTTTACACGGCATGTTGCACCCGCGCCAAAGTCACTTGCGGTACCGCAACGTACCTATCACAACATTACACATCTCTTAAGGCCGGTATTCACTTTGGTTAGTAGTTAGTGCAGATCATTAGTGCAAGTGATTAGTAACCTGCGTAGTAAAGCGATAAGAAGCGTGTTCTATTTTTTGCGAGTGGCCTCGTCCCGCACGCCTCCCATTCCCCTCACTCGCCGCGTGCCTGCCACTAAACACGCCTGGACAGCAGTGTGAGTGTTTAGTGTTCAGTGTTTTGCAAAACTTGGAAAAAATGGCGAAGTACACGGAAGTTTTACCATAAAAATGTGTGAAGGAGTATGTAAAATATGAATGTCTTTTAAATTGTAAAGACCTTAGGTACAAAATTAAAGGTGCCTGAGATAAACTAAACACAATTGGACACTACTTGCACTACACACCTGCACTAATCATCGCTCCTACTAGTCACCTGCACTCGCACTAATCAAACCGGCCTTTAGTTTGACGATGTTTATGCTCAGTGAAAAAGAGATTTCTTGTGAAATCGTACGATGACTGAATTATTTTTATTACTTGACTAGGTAAAATAACGACTCTGTCTGAAATTCCTTGACATATCTGAACTGTCTACTATTATTTTCATTCTTACAACTTAATCTGAAAATCAGTTATGTCATATAATCAGTTTATAGAGAGATACTTAATTACCTATTACTGTGAGTTGTGAAAACGAGAGTTTTAATGAAATTGACGTTACATTGTTCTTATGTCATCGATAAAATATATCAAAATCATATTTTGACGTAACATTGTTTTTTATCAGTGTGTATCAATAAACATTTCAATTTATCATATTTAGTTTAAAAATATTGAATAAAGATTAAGATCTTGTTTATGAATGAGCAGTAACCAACTCAACATAACGTACACACGTCACATTTGATAAGGCAGTTTAAATAGCTTTAATAGTCTTTATTTTAGATATACATTTCAACTATTTTTTTTTTTAAATTGCGACATGTAGATCACAAAATCTGAACATTTGTTAAAAAAAATTAACTACTTGGCCAGACCTTTTATGGACCTTGTGACCTGTGATTTAATGCTGAAGTAATAATAAAAAGATTTTATTAATGTTTTTTTATTGATATTTTTATTAATAACACCTAAAAAAGTCACATGTAAACTAAATTAGAATTCAAGATAATACAAGTAGACATTGTACGCAAACGCAATGGAATTATATAAGCTATTTAAAAAAAGGGCCAAAGTGTTACAAATCTAGCAGAACGCCTACAAAGTTGTGAGACAGAGGAACAATACTCAGCACTACAACACAACATAAATCATAACGAAACATCAAGCTATCGTCTTTCACTATATGCTTCTCATGATTTTTAACACCCACTTAATCTCTTTAGCGAAACAAAAGATACTGATATTGCAACACAACTAAACGGCTTAAGACTTAGCTGTCACACAATCACAAAAGATGCTACTTACTAGTTCAAATGATCTCACTATTTATAATTGTCATAATACGAAACATGAAGAAAGTTTCACTAGTCATTCACTTTTATTCGTCTTCTAGCAGTTTTTAAACCGCAATACTAGATTTAATTCAACACAATACATTCTATTAAAGAGCCACGTTTGTTCAAATTGACGAGATTGCCATATGGCGAACACCGAAAAAAAAGAGAAAAATTATTTCAAAAAATTTGGTAGAACTCACGGCGAATCAAAAGCTATTGGACAATGGTCACGCTAGAATCATTCAAATATCAGACAGTTTTTGAATGAAGGATGGTCGATGTGATGCTCAGGTAGATTTGATACGTCACAATTTTTACCTAAACCGAATCCGTTATTATTACTAGTGCGTGGAATAAAATAATCCAGGATGAATTTGGATGTTTAAAAATCGATGTCTTATCTATAAACCCTTATAAGCTACCGGTTTCTGTAACAATAGCAAACGATTCAATATTGAAAAAAGAGGAAAGTGACACTTGTAAACCCTTTTCTACTAAAATTGATGAAAGGACGTCCCATAATGATCACAATAGTTATTTTGGCTACAGATTTGAACCCTATTCGGCATTGTTGAAATATTATCGGCGATTCTACTCATGTAGGTGCGGACTTTGAGCCTGTTTTGCCCAAAAAAACCTTTTGACCAATTGTTTGTGAAAGACAGCCTGCTATGATTTTTTGTCAAGGTGTTTATCGAAGTTTGACCATGGGAAAATATTGGAGATTCAGGTGCCTTTATCGAAATCAGGACCATTGTCAACCTGTTGTTAAAAGGTCTCTGTGGGTTTTTGATAAATCGGTTGCTTTTTGATTTGGCATCAAATTACATTATGACTCATCATATATTATTCCTCATGTCTTCCAAATTTAGGCCTACTTGTGTTTTTGGTGGACATCTTAGTTTCATTGAGACCTTTAATCCAAAGAAAGCCAAGGCTACACCTTCCAAAGTTAAATCGTCTTTAGCGTTGAAAGGCCGACAATAACAAATTGGTATCAAAGCCTGACAAAGATGGACTCTTCAGAAACTGTCCACCCACTCCCTGGCTATTGATCGTGGTCTGCTCACAATAAATTAATTCTTGTTATGAACATTTTTTATTCCATTGTGTTTTGGTGGAGTATTTATTTTACTAGGCCCTGTAATAGAGCCTAATGGGCGGACATTGGTCAAAGGAGATTTTGAACAGAATAAAGGCCGAATTGAATTAGTCTATGAATAGGTTCTTTTACAAATTGTGCCGTATTTTTTACCTGTAAGCTGCCTCTCATCGTATTTAAAAAAACGTTTTTTTTGTTGTAGGTTTGACATACTGCTTTTTTTTATTTGTATACTAAACCTTCACAAACTCCAAAAGTTTCGACACATACTAATGCAATCGGTTACAATCAATACGTCACACATAAAAACACAATGTTAAGATTACTTGTACAAGATAAAGTTGGTTGAAGTGTTAAATTATCTTTCTGCCTCATCTAACTGTTGAGGATTATATTTTACAAAAAAAAGTCAATGTAAGCTACTGTTTTCATTGTTTGTAATACGATTTGTATTGTTATGTGGTTCTTATACTTTTGGAGGAAAAAGGATTGTTTATTCTGTTAGATTAACAACAAAACATTTTGTGTTCAGAGAAATTTAAAAATAAGTTTATCATGCCGTACGGCGATATCTCAACTTTCCTTTCGTTTTTGTTCTTAATTTGTTTCGTATTCAATAGTGCCTCCAACGTCGCTTTGTACTTTAATAGGCCGGACTAATAAATCCAATTTAAATGTAGCCGGGACCACTACTGACATAACATATGTAAATCCATACGTCTTTATCTTAAGAATCACAAATACAGAATGCCGATCGAGCGATCGTGTAAAAAGAAGACTGAATCCAGTCCAGTTTGAGAACGGGTGGCCGTCGTCCGCGGAATCATTATTCTAAATACGAAAATTAACTTCATTCCCATAATTTAAATATCAACTGTCGATACAATAAATTATTATACGATCCATATCTTCTTTTTAACCATTGCATGTCAAATGTAAGATTCATTTTGGAGAATTTAGTGCGTTAGTTTACTGATAATTAATTATAATGACTAGATTGATTCCTTTGATTATTCCCACGGCTCCGTTGCGTAAATAGTATAATTATGCAGTGCGTGTTAATAAAATAGATGATCAGGTCTATTAGCATGCCTTTTTTGGTTTAGCTGTCGTCAATCACATTTGTATATTTCGCTAATTTATTGTGGGAACGCACTTTAATAATCCTTGATTATTGCATGATAATAATCATCTGAATATTTAACCTTTTAACCCAACTAAAATTGTACTTACAAAGCAAACAATTAAAAGTAATTGTTCTGCTTGATTTTATAACGGGAAAATATGTGGTTTCAAAATTACAGATCATCAGATTCAATCCAATTAATGATGCATGTAATCATTCTCCTTACCCGTGAGAGCAAGATCAAACATCATACTCCAGAAAGTATCTTGATCAATTGTGCAATATTTCTCAAGGCAAGGATCAAGATGGAAGGTTCCGCTTGTAAATGCGATGCTTCGATATTCGCTTAATGAAGACATATTGAATCGCTAAGCGGCAAAGGACGAGACATAGGCAATGTTTAAATTGACGTGCGGCTCTTTTATGTGGCATCCGTTTGATTTTGTGGATGCTGGGAATAAAGAAATTGCAAAAAGATTCAAAATGAATTTACTTATGAAACTGACGCATGAGTGAGATGATAAAACAATTTAACAAAAGCATGCAATAACTAAACAACAACCGTAATTCGTGTTACAAAATGGCAGATTAATCATTAAAGAGCATCACTCAATGCGACATCAAAAACAAAAACATGTTAACCCTAGTAAGGATCTAAATTAAAATTCTGACGGGGGACACAAATACCCATATCAATTAGCAAGAAACATCGCAACAAAAACAAAACGGAGCGATCGCTGATGTTTTATTTAGCCAGATCCGACCGGGAAGTTAACTTAGATTTTTAAAAGTTTGTTCAAAAGTTACTCCCGCGGCAGTCTCGCCTCGCACCTGATAAAGCAATTTTACGATTCTCTAATTCTCACTTTTGCGGAGGGTTTAAAAAAGTCAAAAAGTTTTTCTACCCTTAATCGTAATTGGGTTCGCATTAGTAACTTTTCATTTTGAACTCCTAAAACTGTTGGACACGTTTGAATTTTTAATATTAATTCATTTTTTAACGTGATAACTACTTACATTTAGCACTAAGTCGGAGTTTTTTTATAGCCATAATTATGGGCCTTTGTGACTATTTATGTCGCAACGACCACATAAAAGCATCCAGTTTCATGTACAAAGGGGGTCTCATTGTGCGACGAACAAAAACCGAGCCACGAACTTCTTGCGTTCAAAATAAGAACAAACGTGTCATCGACGAAATGACGCGTGTCGACCAATCGGGCGCGACGGCCGCAGACGTCGGTGACGTCATTTTGCTTTTAACCAATAAGAGTGGCCCGTCGCCTCCGGTCAACTTGGACTAATTGCCCATGTGTGCTATAACGCTAGTTTTGAGAAGAAATCGTGCGCAAGAGTCGGCTCACACGCATGCATCACAAGTGATCGTACATAATGCTCTACATGTAAGAACGTTAACGATGACATTGAATTTATAATGATGCTTATAGATTGTATCTTAATAAGTTTAAGAAGAAAAATTACCATAGCAATTAATAGGTATTCGTTATTGTTTTCTGCTACTCAGTGAAAATAAAATGCTAATTTAAAAAAAAACGGTTAACAGGATGTTGTCGGAAGAATCTTGGAAAGTGACTTTTATTTTAACAATAAAAATACTTTCTCATGCAAACAGTCCATAGTAATCTGCAAATCATAATTTTGACCATTCTACTTAAGTCAAGAGTAAAGCATGGGAATGTTTTAGACGCTGCTCTTTGCTTATAATGAGTAATTAATTTAAGTAACTGTTGGGCAGTGGGAATTAAAGTGAGCATAACAATGGCTCGTGCAGAAGAAATAAAGTAAAACAGTTTCTAACGTATGCTCTAGTCAATAAAATGGAAACATGTTTAGATTTAATGGTGTTTTTGTTTTTAAAAGTAAGTACCTAAGTGATTAAATTCATGGCTATTTGCCTAAATTCTTTATTGAGAAAGGAATTAAATAATGCAGACACACACATAGTATTGATTGTGTTTTTTTCTGCAACAATTACCTTTTTTTTTGTTAATTACATAAAAGAAAGAAAAATACGAAATATTGACAGTAGAAAGAGCTGATAAGAGATATAGACATCAAATGGATTTTAAAATGGGTTAACGGATGTCCCTTTTTGTACTTTTAACTTTATGTCCTACTTAATCTATATTTCTCAGTTATGCTATTTATGCAAAAAAATACATTTCATTACATTATTTAAATAAGTGAAATAGAGAATGATGCAATATTTATATTTTTAAAATAAATTAAATATAAGCATAAAGACGTGTATTTTCAACACGACTTCAAAAAATAAAGAGATGTATTTTCACAAATACTACAAGTACCAATTGTTACTCCTATCTACAGTCCACAGCTCGACCAACTAACTTCCTTTAAAGAAAATTGAATGTCGCCACATAATTAACACCTTGTACAATGTTGCTTTATGGTCTTAGATTATAAAGCCAAAGTGCTCTTTGCAGCTAATAAATGAATTATCCTTATAGCAATTTCTTACTTTGTTACTTTATTGCCACTGACCTAAGGTCTTGATTAAATTGCAGGTGACCAATTATGAAGAAGATTTAGTCTCGTAATTACATTACCTAAGATTTAATTGACTTTAACAGATAACAATACCGAAAACAATTTCAAATTAGAAGCTATTTTTTACTGTTTGTTCCGATGATAATTGCAATGGTCGGTTTTATATTGACAATGACAGTATTCATTGCAAACGTAAGCGATGTAATTTTGATGTTGAAAATAACGACGTCGTCAAAATATACAAATATTGTATAAACTTAGCATATTACAATATTATGATGGTTTTAGTCCTAGGATAGCCAGCTGGATGGACTTGAGAGGCCAATGAATATTTGAAAGCGGCTACTCTGGCAAGTCTTTTCACATTTTCCCTTCGCTTTTCCTCTCGGACATGATGACCACCTTGTGTAAATATTTACACGCAGGGTCGGGTATTAAGTAGCTCGTTGCGAGACTGAATAGAGTCTCGGCATATCAAATGAGACATGTTGTATGCGTGTTTGTCTAGATGTCTTGGCGAAGCAATACTGCGAGACTTGTTTTTCAAAAAGTTAACTTTTTTGGTTATTTGAGATTGGTACAGACGTATATAGGATTTAAATAACTTTACTTAAAGTTTTTCAAAAAAGATGCACTATGGTTCAGATTGTGATTTTGAACACATTTTTTTGCATAATTACAGCTTCAGTTTGCAAAAAATAAGCATATAACATGCATTAGTACTAATTTATTGCTACTATTTTATTTACATACCTTGCGCGATGCGTACAGCTGGCATCTTGATTCTCATCTTGATTTGGTCACCTATTTTTAGATCTTCAACAACTTCTTTTATACTCTGAAGTCTTTATCTTAATATTTTACTATCAGTCGACAGTTCTTAGCTCACTTCACACGTGCCGCCGGCGGTCCAGCGGTTTTATTGTCAGTTCAAAACGTTTTTGATAACAGATTAAGAATCATCACAAATTTATCCAACAAAAGTCCGACGGTAAATTGCCTCAACAATTTTGGTCATCTTTGTAACTTCTTCATGTCAGCTGATTGGTCAAAAAATCACATTTCTCATGCTTACTTTTTCCTTTTCATGTTGACTTGATACAAATTGTGACTCATCCAAATGGTCGGTTGCCAAAATTTACTGGTCATAGGCTTATCAACACTTGAACGACCGTCTCGGTGCCCTATCTAATCTAGCCGCACCGAGTGGCGATCTTCAGATTTGAACAAATTGGTCACTCCGTCAGTTTTGTGGATCTTTATCAGCAAAACTTATTCACTTTTCAGTCCGTATTTTATTCACTGTCCATTTCAGAAAATTTTAGGTAATTATTGTCAATTGCTGTTTATAATTTAAATTTCTAAGCATTGAATTTAGTCGCAGAAAATTTTGTTCCGATATTTGGAAATGTTTTGTGTTTACGATGTATGAGCATCGCGATTGAGCTCGTCGCGCGCGGTGGTTGCGAGGCAGGTGCGCGGCCGGCCGCCCGCTCTCGCCCGGTGTCCGAGAGCGTCTGTCCTATGTCCCTTTACGCGAGGGCTCCGCGGCCTCCGCATGTCCACGACTCACGCTGTCTCGCTCGGACGGCCGACGACGGCGCGTGCGAGTCCACCCGAAGTGGCCAGGGGTTACTCGCGGTCGCTGCCGCCTCGGCTGCCCGACAAAGACGGCACCACGCGCTTTCAGCCTCCACCCACGTAAGCATGAACGAGATGGCCATAAGTCATAAGTGCCGTGCGTTGGTGTGCGTGCGCGGGTGGGGCGAATATGCAACGCGTACAAAAGAAAAGGGATAATATTTGCTTGCATATTTTATGACTCGATTAGAAGATGGAATTTTTAATTGAATGGACCGAAGCGCGGTCAGTCTACAGTTCTAAGATTTTGAAATGAGTTACCTGAGACAGGTGTCTTCTGATACGTAGTATTGTGATAAATACTTTGGTTCTAGTGTTGATGCGTATTGGCATCATGGTTTTAAGTAAAATAAGAGTTAGTAAATTAATGTGAAAACAAAAGTTTTTTGAATAGTTGTTCATCAGTTTCTTTCTACAGTAAAACATAACTTGATAATTTTAAAAAGAAAATATTTATTGTAACGTTACTAGTTGGGCGGTTCGTAGCACGTGCTACAACGCATGCTACGCGTTCGTAGTAAATTACGCATTCGTAGCGGAAAATAATACATTTCTTTCAATCTTTAGTAATCGTGACTCAGTTTATTGACCAATAAAAGATTTTCGTTTTAATTGGTTTTGCGACAAGAAGTATTTTATAATCTCAAACTCATTGTTTTGTAAATAAACACATAATGTATTCAACTGTTCAAATTTAAGATTATCATCTCAATGTTTCGTGTTATTGAGTAAAATAATGATTTTTGGTTTACTGAATGATCAATATAAAAATAGTCGGAAACTTTATTTAGTAACAATGTTATTCGGCATCGCTTATAGTCATTTTAAAAAGTATGGGGGCCTGAATATTGGCCATAGTTTATGGCCACTTAAGATCGTACGATTTTGCAGTCCAACATTTTATTTATGCGTAACGCATTTGGTTTATCAATAACGAAAAACGTAAGAGAATTCGTACGCACGTCGGCATCGTTATTCCGACGAGGGCATATTTCACTTTCGCTCGAAACTTTCCGCGGCGTTTTTTCTCCGTCGCTATTTAACTTAAGTCGCGCAACTTACGGGGTCCTTGACTTTAATAAGTTCTCGGTGTCAGTCTCAGAACTTCTGCGTAATTGTTTAAGAGTTGAATTGAAATTCTGTGTTCGATTGATTGGTCATTTCTAACTGTTTGAGCGGAATAAGCCTGTTTGGAATAGAGTTTTCTAAGTTGAGTGCAAATTACAACGTCATTTTATTCTCAAGTTGTTTTTCGAGTTTCAAATAGCAGTTAGGCACTCATAAAGTATTTATTTGACATTATCTAATTTGTATAGGTAGGTATCGCTACAAAGTAACGCAAAACATTGTTTAAAGTGGCAACTCATGGTAGACTTACAGGAAAATTTTCTTTGGACGCAGAATTGATTGGGCCTTTTTAAAAACTAACTTAAAAATTAAATTTTACGGCATTATCTAATTCTACTGTCGGTTCTAATTTATGAGTTTTCTTATTGTTAGTGTTTTTAGAGATTTTTGACATGCAATTCATAAAAATAAAATAAAACACAAGCATCTGGAATCGCTGAAACCCAGATAATCTGACCCCAAACCAAAACATAGCTTGTACCATGGATGTCAGACATTGATAAACATACTGTAATATTTCTTACTAAATATTTAAATCGATAAAAAACAACACTTTTTTCATTATTTAGCGTATATATTTGTATTTTTTTTGTCGCTTTTCATCATTTCTTTTCACCCCTTTGAGTTTGCAGTCCCTATGCCTCTCTGAGGAAAGACTCTCTCTCTCTGTGACGATAAGATCGCTTGAACTGTTTTTGTTTATTATGAAGATTGCTTGTTGTTATTGCATCGACTGGCCTGTTGGCAATAGCAGCAATCTTCCTTCTGGCTCCGGAGGTCGTGGGTTCGATCCCCACCCATGACAATCATTCAGGTGACGAACATTTATGTTTGTTAAGTCTTTTTTATCATCTTAAATAGGTTTGCGTTTGGCCTCAGTCTCGCCTAGTGATAAGCGATGACGAGGCCGATGGTGGTACACGCTTACCCAGAAAATGCCTATTCACTCTGGCCTTGAAGGTATCGAGGTTGTAAGTATTCGGAAACACTGTAGACGCAGGAAGAGAGTTCCACTCATAGTGCATGGTATGGGTGTTATTATCTATTTGAATAGGTATTTAGAGATGTTTTAGTATGTTTATCTGTCTCTGACACCCCTCTGCTTAATTTGGGGTCAGATCATCTTGATTTAAGGTGTTCCAGATACTTATTTATAGAGATATTTATTTATTGCAGTGACCTGTTTCTTAGCAGGAATCCGGACTGGGATGAATAGGATCCGATCGAAACCATTACACTGAAGCACTTATACGCTATCCACCATAAATAATATGATCAAGCTTAGGTGACTGGTGACTTGAAATTGAAGTTATTGATAAATAACAGAAAACATTGAAAACTATTTGTTTAGATATAATGAGAGAAGCAAGCCAAGGATTTCATTATTTAACAATTATTATCATTTGCCCAAGACTAGTGACCGGTTATTTTCATAACTCTTCGGTGTCCGAACGCTAATTGTTATAAATAGAAGCTACCTTTCAGTCTGCGGCTTCGCTCGCTTAGACTATTTCTTCCACTAAAACATAGGCTATGTTAATCGCTTATAATGTAGCTTTATATTAGTGAATTATGAAGAAGAAGTGAATATAATGAAGAATTTGTAAAATTTCAATGCAAACAAACGATAAAATCTTTCCACTTTTTATAATATTAGAATAGAAGACGAGAAGTAGCGATGACTTGTTTACAATGTTAAAAGTACCTACAAAGCAAATGCATAGAAATAAATGATTCTCACATAAGAATTATAGCAATAAAATCGAACCTCTAAATCCTTGAGTTTGTCGGTTCTATTTATAAATTCTGCCATATAATTACAGGATAATATTTTGTTGTTTTAAATAAACATTTATATCGACGATTTTTGAAGTTCAAGAGTGACATTATTCTGATTATTAAATGTTTGGTAGAGGTACCTAAATGATAAAAAAATGTTTTGGTGTTAAAATCTTAACATTGAAATTAACCTGTGAATTTTTCTGCATGTATTGATAGTTAATTATACACCCATACCTGTACTTTATTAAGTTAATTTTAATAACTTTAAAAAAGGAATGGAAATGTGATTTCAAAAACTTTTCTCCACGACTTGTTATGAATAATATTGGTTTGTTTGTATTAGGCTACAATATAAATATTGACCTTAACACACTTTGAAGAGCCATACAATCTATCAAAGCGAAAATTATCGAAGAAAAACTTGTTCCTATAACTTTTCACTTAAGTCAATGCATTTGCCCTGAAGAGCATAGCGTCGCTTGTCCAAACAACACCTCATAGGCTGCATAAAACCCCTGGTCACTCATGTCCACCAGGCTTACCCCCTATATACCTCCGTCCTTTTCTAAAGGCCACTCACGTATGGTGAAAATAGAGACGGCGAAAGGGTTGTCCGTTTTCACGAGTAGAAAGTGAGCTATAATGACCGATATACGGCTATCTCGTTCATGTGTAAGGGCAGAGGGTGAGGTGAGAGGGATGGTGTAGGGGATGGGATGTGTGGATGGAAAATCTACTCGTCGCTAGGCGGCGTTGGGAGTGACGACGGGTTTGAGACTTCGATATGAACCACGGTTCTTTTAGATAGTTACGGAGCGGAAAAGTACGAACCTTCTATGAAACCACTGAAGTT
The DNA here is from genome assembly GCA_947369235.1 of Udea olivalis. NCBI lineage: Eukaryota > Metazoa > Arthropoda > Insecta > Lepidoptera > Crambidae > Udea > Udea olivalis. The sequence continues at coordinate 4,418,292 of OX376354.1, read as the reverse complement.
AAAATTATGCAAACAAAAGCCTAGTTAAGCTTTTCTTCATTTTATTATGCAGGCATTCTAGAAATTCTAGTCTTCTTTAGTAACAAAGCGCTTTTAATTAGCTGCGTGACCTCCAGATTACCTACCAGTTCATATATTTTACGTATTTGATTCTGTAGCTATCAATAAATAGAACCAGAGTTTGAGTTCAATGCTGGTTCTTTAGGTGGCTTTGCACAGGCTTACGAACTGCAGGCAAGCAGGAAGCTTACCGTCAGGTAAGTGAATGTTTATTTTTAGCATTCAACCATGTACTATTTTCTACACAAGAATAGAAACTAGAAAATTCGACCTGATCGTAGGGCCCAAGCGGGACTCGGACTCGGCTTGTAGAAGACGCAGGCTCGGTCAGGTAGATTTTTTCTGATTGCTATCTTGGTTTACCATAAGGTCTTCAAGACATATTTGAATGCCGTAGCATTCCTCTCAAAAGCCAACTTCTCAACATGTCAATGTGGCAATCTAATTCAAAATAGTTTAGAGGACACTTTTTGCCCCGTTACTCCTCTATAATTGAACGTCGAACGGATATTTTTTTGGCCACCAGATGCTTGACAGGATACGGCGAAATTGTACAATCTGAACCTGTAACTTTATATACGAGAAAGTATCGAGTTCGAGATGCGTGTTGACATTTATTTTTATGGGAAGTTGTCATTAGAGATGAAAACTAGAGTAGAGAATATAATTTTGTATACATCGTTAGGATCTGCATCCCTGTTGATTGGTAAATAATCGAATTCACATTCATGTGTAACGTATGAGTTTTGTGTTACATATTTTTTTTAAATATTTATTTAGATTAAAAATTATGATACTCTATTTAAAAATGATAACAACGAAATATATTTCGACAACCATTGTTACCTGAGTCCCTTTTTGGGGTTAGGTTGGGGGATGTCGCGAAGATGTTATATTTTTTATTTTAACTAAACATTTCAGGCACTTAATATCTAAATTTGATGACTGATAAGTTTACTGAGATTTTGAGGTTTGTGTTATTTCATTATTTTTTATGATTTTATCATTTATGTTACCGATCAATTTCACTGAATATGTCACTCATCACTACTCCTATATTGGGTCCCCCCCTTAGTGAAATACAACTCAGTTAACTCAACCTGGCAGAATAAGTAATGGCATTCATTTATCAAGTTAACGTAAGTTATGAACTGGCTACAATCGTCGTCAAATGGCTACAGTATAAAAAAATAAAGGAAACTGAAATCAATATGAAGGAAGGAAAAGTATAGTAAAATTTAGCATATTTCTCTCAATGATTGTCATGTCTGTAGACCACATTATCCAGATTTGATTTAATCCAAAAGTCCTACTATTTTGATGCGTAGGATATGAATGAATTAAAATGATAAATAATATGTTGATACCATCTTGGCAAGGCTCGTTTAGTATCATTATCAGACTGATATACCAAAATATTTTAAAATACGAGTACTTTATACTGATTATTGTACTATTTACAGTCATATCTGTTATTTATTTAGCAATATCATAATTAGGCTTATTCAGAGCCAATAATTATACATCTCAACTCACCGTTACAAATCTTAGTGTAAGTTTATCTTAGCCAAGCGCTAGGTCATAAATTATGCGTTTAATTAACAGGGACATCACCCCACCCCTATTTTGAGGGACTTTCCTAAAATAGCCCTCAAATAGAGGCAAGGACAGCTTCACTTCTGGACAACATGTGTGACAAACTTTACTAGTTCTGTGAGCATTTGATGATTATTTAAGTTCTCGTAGACAAAAACATTCAATTTTATGGTTAGTAAACACTTTATTTCTTTCAGAGGGATATCATTTTATACTATAGAGGTGAACTATTATGAGAAACATCAAACGTTTAGGATAATTCTGAAAAAATCTTACTAATATCATAAATGCGAAAGTTTGTGAGGATGTATGTATGTATGAGTGTGTGTGTAAATGTTTGTTACTCTTTCACGCAAAAACTATTGAACCGATTTAGATGAAACTTTACAATAATACAGCTTATACATCAGGATAACACATGGGCTACAATTTATAAAGATTTTATGAATACATGTTAGAGATGAAGTTCACGCGGGCAAAGCCGCGGGCGTAAAGCTAGTCTCAAATAAAAACGATAAGTACTAAAATTAGTACATTGCTGAACTAAAACTTAATGCCGATAAGGAAACCTGGCACTACCTGGTAGAATACTAGTATTTGTTGCAATGGCAGTCGTTGCAATGACGCACAATTAAGAAAAAAATGTTTAGATTGAACATTTTTCAATACTTTGTACATTAATTAAGGATTTCGGGTGTTTTTGAATCTATTCTTTATTCCTTCTATTCTATTGAATTTTCAAACACAGAATTTCCAAATTCAAAAAATTTTACCATTCCTGTTTTAAATCAACCTGGCTGGCCTGTTGGTGCAATCCTGCCTTTAGCACCGCATATCATGGGTTCGATCCCCACCCATGACAAACATTTGTGTTTGTTCTGTGTCTGGGTGTTATTATCTAGTTAAGTATGTATTTAGAAATATTTAAGTATGTTCATCAGCCTCTGACACCCATAGTGCAAGCTCTGCTTAGCTTGAGGACAGATAATCTTGGTGAGAATTGTCCCAGATATTTTTTTTTTGGAATTAATTCCAAAGCAGCAACTTTTATATTTAAACTCAAATACTAAACTCATCTCAAAGCCACCTTTTTACGTCTTTCTCCTATTCGGTTGTCCTAAATTTAATTGCCGAGCACGACCCACCCCAACATTGGCTATTTTTAACAAAGATGGCCAACAAATCCGTGGGCAGAGTTCGGCCGTCCTGTCAACTACTTTTATTCTTATATTTATGTTTAGACTGCTCTATTAATGTCGAGATTGGATGGCTACATTTGTTTGAAACCACACAAGAGCTTTAGTGCTATTAAAACTTCATAAACATTTAAAAACTCCGTTTAAATTGATTTCAGAATAAATACGCTTACGACTAAATCCCAAACGGGGTAGTAAGAGGCAACTTTCTTCAAGCCATCAATTTGCCCACTTTTCACCCAACGGTCAGGTGGTGAGCCTGCCTCCGTTATTCGGGTTGCTTAGGTTTCTACCGTTGTTTTCTTCTCCAGATAATTAGTTGCAAGTTTGACAATAAACACAAAGTTTTGACCAGATTTGATCTCAGGACCATATGGGTTCCGAGCTGGAAAGCGTTTCCCCTTCAACAGACCCTAACAACTTCAACAAAATCCTCTTACTAACAGTACGTTTTTTTTGCGTAAGGAAACACACTATGGCATTCCTACGGCCCTGTGTTTGGGACACCTGGGATATGTGGGACTCGGAACTACTGAGAAAACCGAGACCCTACCCTCTAAATCCTGACGGTGGTCTTCTTCAGCGCAGAATGGCAGGGACCCGGGTTTCCCAAAAAGAGAATCTTCACGGGACCTTTCAGTGCGCATGGCAGCTAGCCTCAGGAGGAGAAAGCTCAATTTCAGTGTACGATAACACAGACCACTGTGTCCGAAGACACGCATTACCGACTTCCTCGGGATCACGTACGTTTCGCGACCCCAAGAGCCCTTTATGTCGCCTCTTACAACAGGCAGAGAGATATCTCGGCAGTATTCTACGCCCCTAACCACAGGAAACTACTTACTTAGTACCTACGCAACTGCAAGTCTAGAATACACTACAGCCATACCTCAGTACATCATTTGTATTTGCCTGACGTTATTCTGATTAGGCTGTGGGCACACTGTAGGCGAGTTGATTCACTCGAGCGTTTATCTCAATTAGCGATACATAAACTGCTGCTGACGGTGCTAACTGTGGCTTTTAAAATATTATCGCTTATGTCACTGTTATACTTATGTATAGGTACTCTAGTACTGGAGTAATCCTTCCTTGTTCAGGATGATACCGCGATGTTCCTAAAGGATGTATCTATTTATATAACATACCATAACGACTATATCCCAAGCGGGGTAATCAGGGGCAAGTGGCTGTGGCCGTCACGGTGAACGGAACGCTCAGAAGCCCACTTTTCCCCTGAGCCTTTCGCCGTTATCAAGGTGGACTTGAAACGATGTTTTCCATCAATCCATCATCAAACAATGAACACAAAGATGGTTCTTCCCAAATTTAAACTCGTGACCACACGATCCACGGTCTGAGTTGGGGTGCTTAACCCCTAAGCCACGACGCTCTCCATTTTTATTGGGTTAGATAAAACATTTACGAAACAGCGATGATGATTTTTGTAAAAAATACAGTTAGGTGAACGCGCTGACGCGGTAAGGGCGTTTGATTTTGTAATTCTTATTTTTTTTGTACAGTTGTTATATTCATTGTTTTTTCTTCTGCTTAGTAGTATGGTAAGCCAACAGAAATTTCTTAGTTGGGTTTATGTCTTCCTTTTTACCAATATTAGTTTTGAGAAAAAAATTAATGATGAAAAAACAAAAATTTACATTAAATCAGCGCAATAAATGGAAATTTCGCTTATTGCATAGAACCTTATTTTTATTCACGAGTGTGTATGTCCCAAATTATTAAATAACTGTTGGTTGCCTACTTGCCAACGAGTTTTGAAGCCTTAAACTACGGAGTTAAAACCTACACCCTATAACTTTAGGTTACTACTATTGTTTCTAAAACCCCTCAGCATAATCAAGTAACTTCCGCCAAATATTTCATCATAATATCTTAACGATGAGTTACTTACCAGTTACCCAACAATGAAGAAAGGCTATTCTCAAATACCAAGTGAGCTACACCTTGGTTCATTCAGATTCGCTCGGCGCTAGACAATGTTGATTGTGAAGCCCACATAAACTTTAGCTCAATCAGTTTTAACGCAGCGTAAGCACTAAGCAGTAGTTTATGTTGTTAACTAAAAATAATGGAACATTGTAATTAATTGATTTTAAATATTAGTTTGTTAAGAAACCAACAAAAAATCTTTATTTGAAAAGACCTTTCATTTCGGCAATTGTTTTATGCAATAAAACTGTTTATTCTACAAATTATGTTTTTTTTTTATTTGGAGCTTTTGCTAGTTTAGCATGAGATGATGTGAGAAGCAACATTAGCAGAGTTTCCTTATGCCCAGGAAAATTTAATTGCTTATGAACCGTTTTATTGTTTAGATGTAATTTACTGAAAAAATAAGGATGCATGTCTAGAAGAAAAGCTTCTACCATATGCTACCTTTATGCATTACATTTTTACATCCAGCTATGTCCATCTTGCTTTGGGTCCTAGTACCCCTTCACTTCTTTTGCTTTAACGTAAGTTACTGCTGGAGCAGTCTAATATACTGTGTAATGATTATAGTGCGGCTAAAATATTAAAGTTAGATTAGCCTTCGGGTCTGCTTGTAAGGAATCCATTATCCATTTCGATGATTAGTCAATTATTATTACAAGACTTCTATACCCATACTGCCCAGCACACCGGCATACTTGTTTCTGGGATTTGTTCAAATATTAGTAAGTGTATTTTGGGTCAGGTCAAAAAAAGTAGTTTTTTAAATTATTACTTGATTGTTTTAGCTTGTTTTTCATGTCTAAAGATAGAAAAACTGGCAAAATTCGATTTCGGACCTTGATGATCTCGAGCGAACCGAAACTTTTCGGTAGCTCAGTGGCTTAGAGCCGTCAACCGGATTGTGAAAGACGCGGGTTCGATTCCCGCTCGCGATCATCAAGGTCCGAAATCGAATTTTGCCAGTTTTTCTATCGTTTTTAAAAATTCAGTACTTCAGAAATTGATTTTAGATTTTTTAATGATTAGTCTACTTTTTATGATTAATTAGTGTCTTTTAACTGATCTAAAATTTCAATTAGGAGTTATTTTACAATTAATGTATGTATAATTATTCGTACCTCTGAAGTGTGCCTTTCGTTGTAATCTAAGTAGTTCCCGCGTCCTAAATTTGGCATTCGAACATCCAACTTACCAGTTATTCTGTTAGCACGTCAAACTATTAACTAAGTTTCGCAATGATGAGTCACCGGTGAGTATCGACGCGTGGGCGGCGGATGCGTCGAGAGCTAGCCCAATAGGTCACGTTTCGACACCAGTGCACTTACACCTTTAGGCCTTGCACTAGGGAAGCTCACACAGCATACGATGTCGTACGTTCGAAAATCAATATTTTTCCATACCTGGATAATGCAAGACATGCAATTGAAAAGTCCAAACATGAAACACACGTCACAGTGTGAAGGATGCCTTCTGCCTCTTTTTTACTCTCTCTCTCTCTCTCTGGTCGGTCCTTCATGTCTGATGATCGTGATTAGGGTGGGGTGTAAGTTTGGCGCGGAGAAATTTTCTCCCCCGGCCTCTGTCAGTAGCAATTTTAGCGACCGTGTAAAAAAAACGTAGTTGTTTTTGCAACTTTAAGTTGATCAGACCATCTCGTTGGTGATCGGACTCTAGGCCTCTTTCCTTCCGTTTTCCCAACAATGATCAACTTCTCAACGCTTTCGTCACCATGCCTCATTACTCTTCCTGATATGTACTCGTATGAGTAAAAGGACCTACTCCTTCATAAATTGTCAAGGAAAAACTGTGCTTCAATGACGTTAATCACAAGTTTTTCTGTTCCTCTGACTGAGCGCTGATGCGGAGTCTTGTAATTAAAATAAATAAATAAAATAAATATGCGCCAGACAACACACCTCTTGTCATGGTCTCGAAGTAGGGATAAATATCCCTGTGTTACGAGGTACCAGACAAGGAATTAAGCCAGGGGCGTCTCCCAGCACACCCAGACCCAAGTCAATTTAGAAAATATCGTTTCCTGAATTGACCTGACCGGGGACCGAACCCGGGACACTACGGATTTTAAGGCGAGAAACCGTGCTAAAGCGCACTACGCCAATCGTGTCGTCAAATTCAAATATCATTGTTGGAAATAGCTCAACTGATTTATGTACGAAATCACAGATATGTGTCACATCTATAGTACACACAGTACAAGCTTTGTCCAGAGGGCCGCGATAGGACCGAAGTGTATTATTTTTAACTCAAATTTTAAACAACATGATATATTTACAAAATTTAAGTTAGCTTTGAAATGCCTAATTGTTCTAAGCTAATGTAGCTTTAGTTTAAAATACGGAAATATATTCATGCATTGTAAATAGCAGAATGACTTTTTTACGAGACAAAAATAGGGGTCCAATTCTGTAAACGTGAGCTGAACGCGTGCCGGCACTGCAGAGATGTGATAACATCAGTGTGTGCTACCCTTTACTTTTCAGTTTTTTTAGCTGAGTTTATACGGCGTGATGTTAAATAAATTATAAGGCATTTTTAAACGTTTTTTTAAAAAGTTCAGCAACAAATAGTAGAAATAAGGATAGAAAATATTTCACTACAAAACACGGCCTTCTTAACTCAAATAGCTGCCAATAGAATATCTGATTTGCTAGCCCGTCCGATGTATTTTACCATAAACCTATCACCACGGAAAGCAATAAAATTAATAGAAAGTTTCCCCCAAGCAAATGCTAATTGTGTACAAAGTCAACTAGTTAACCAGTCTAACTTTCGAAGGAGCATGCACAACCTTCGTCAAACGACTTTATTCGAGCTAATAATCGGGGCCATTTGCATTTTTGAGTTATATTTTTTTAATCTAATCACGGAATCGGCCTGTTCGCGCGCGGCACTGGCAGGCACCAGGTATTGACCGCATACCCCCTGCTTCTCCCATCAGGTCACTTCGTTTGATTTTTGAATAAAGAATCTTCACGTGTTAATAATAGTTTCTAGCATTAAAACTAAACACTCTAGCCGTTTACATAGAATATTAAAAAACTCTAGTGCATGACTTGTTTGTGCAAAGGTCTTCGTTTGTAGTAAGTGGGTTCGATGCCCACATAGAAGAAACAAATTATATTTTGAGTATTTGTGTTTGTTCTGTTTCTGGGTGTAATTTTTGTTTATTCAAAAATATTTGGGTATCTTTATCTGTCTCTGGTACTCATAATACAATATAGGTGTCCCAGTAAATGGATGATGACTTCGTGACGTTGTTTTTGTTTAATTTAACTGAATGAATAATGTTTATGTATTGCTTTATAACAAACTGTACGAGACAAATACTCGTTTTATGTTTGCAATCAATAATGTTATAATTTCCGAAATAATGCGTAAATTGTAATAGATTTCGCGCAAGCTAGGATAAAATTGCTAACAGTGTAAATAACGGAATGATGTTACCTTACTTTAGAAACGAAGATAATTATCCTTGTGTATTGCTTTTCATCGACGATTTCAGAATCATGATGCAATGCACTTATTTTGTTTTTATTCTAATTGAATCAGCCTGTGCGACGCGTGGTACTGGCAGGCACCAGCTATTGACCGTATACACCCTCTACCTAACGGGTCACTCCAGCCGCTTTGAATTTAGAACTTTTTTGAATTTCGAATCGGCATTGTTGTTAGGTCCAAAGAAAAATAATGAATGTTTTGTTTTGGTCACTCGGGTCTTTAAATGCCTAAATGGAATCGAATTTGACCTTTAGTTGTTAAAATTAGTTGGCAAAAGTACTTGTAACGAGAATGTCGATTTTGCTTTTTAAATTCTGGTTATGATATAGAAACGATTAGTTATTAGTTTGAATATTGAATACATTTTTATCTGCATAAAACATGGTGAGTACATTTTACAGATCTTATGATAAAGAGTGAGCAAGCATGTTTTAACGACAGCCGATATGCAAATTTGATCGTCGTGCAATTAATAACATATTTAAATTAAGTATTAGGTACACATTATAATTTTAAATTAAAGTCAACATAAATTACAATTTAGATGTACAATCAATATTATAGAACAGGTAGTCAGTCATAATACGTCAATAAAAACGAAAGGATATGAATTATACAAATATGGTCGTAAATTCAATATAAAAATGTCAACAGGAAAAATTAACCACAAACAATTTAGAATTGAATAAATTAAATATAAAAAACATGTCAGATATCAATGCAAGTTCGCTTGAGATGACTAGCCCGGCAGAAGTTCATAAATTCATTTCTATTATAGAAACAGTTGTCCATTAAAATACCGAAGATAATCTTTTTAAAAGCATTAAATTGTAAATTTTGAATTTGGTTTGGAAGTAAATTAAATAGTCGAACACACATACTATAACTATTTCTAGAAAAGTTGTGGTTGTTGAGGGCACACTGAGCTTCCACGGGTACCTAATTGTATCACCACGATTCCAAACAACACCTTTTTTTTGTAAAAAGGTTAGGATTTTTCTTCGTAAAAATTTAAATTTCAAATATGTATAGGGATGGTAAAGAAAGAATTTTTAACTTTTTGAAGAGAGGCCTGCACGATTCCATCTGTCCGACACCGCAAATGGATCATATACATCTCTTTTGTAATATAAAGACGCGATTAATGTGTGTCGAGTTTCCCCATAAAACTAGCCAATACCTCAGCACCGAGCCAACGTAGCCATGGTATGCCATCAGAGCTGTCTTAACGTTAGCTAATTTAGTGAGACGATACAGAGCGAAGACAAACCTATTTATTTGTTGGCATACCATGTCGACATGACTATGCCATGTGAGTTTGGGGTCGATCACAATACCAAGAAAGGTTGCTGAGGCAGTCATGGCAATAGGGTCGCCGTGATGATGTACAAGCAATTCCTGGGATTTTCCATTTTTATTATGAAATTGTATGTATTTTGTTTTGCTAATAGGTATTAACTTTTAAGTCATTATGTTGGAGCCAGTTTGTTATATTTCTTATTTTATTATTATAGTCACTGTTCGGTTTTTTGTGTATTGTCAGAGAGATATCGTCGGCAAAGAGTGTAACTGGATAATGCGTGCATTTGGGAAGATAGTTAATGTATAGAATGAATAACAAAGGTCCCAGTATACTGCCCTGGGGGACACCTGAGCCATTCAACTTATTTTCAGATCTGTACACCACATTTTGAGACCCATCATCTAGTTTTGGTATTTCCACACACTGTGTCCTATCACTTAAATAGGTCCTTATCCAACCATAAGCTGGTCCACGCACACCAAAGTTTTAAGATATAACGGTTAATGGACATATATTTTCAACCGACTTCAAAAAAAGGAGGAGGTTCTCAATTTCACTGTATTTTTTTTAATTTTTTTATTATCATTATTTTTTATGTTTGTTACCTCATAACTTTCGACTGGGTGAACCGATTTTGATCATTTATCTTTATTTGAAAGCTGGTGCTTCCCGAATGGTCCCATTTTAATTTGGTTTAGTTCTGACAGTGGCATCCATGAGAAAACCATTTAAGTCCTAAATCTAGATAGACAAAATGCGCGATAAATGGACAAATAACTCAATATTACGCCAACCGATTTCGATAATTATTTTTTTATTTGAAAGCTAATGCTGCCCGTGTAGTTTCATTTAAATTTAGTCTAGTTCTGACAGTGGCATCCATGGGAAATCCATATAAGTCTCAAATCTAGATAGACAAAATGCGCGACAAATGGACGAATAACTCAATATTACGCCAACCGATTTTGATAATTCTTTTTTTATTTGAAAGCTGTTGCTGTCCGTGTGGTGCTATCTTAATTTGGTCCAGTTCTGACAGTATAATCCATGGGAAATCCATATAAGTCTTAAATCTAGAAAAACCATATGCGCGACAAATGGACGAATAACTCAATATTACGCCAACCGATTTTGATAATTCTTTTTTTATTTGAAAGCTGATGCTGTCCGTGTGGTCCCATTTTAATTTGGTCCAGTTCTGACAGTAGAATCCATGGGAAATCCATATAAGTCTTAAATCTAGATAAACCATATGCGCGACAAATGGACGAATAACTCAATTTCACGCCAACCGATTTCGATGCCACTTTTTTTATTGGAAAGGATATACTTCAAGGGTAGTTTGATGAGAGTTTGGTTAGGTTCTGCTTATGGGATCCATGAAAAAGTAACGGAACTCTTCAATTCTTAGGAGCAATTGGACGATACTTTTTCGATGTATAAAATAAATTAGAACTTTTCACTGAAAATCAAGAAATAACCAAAAATTTTAACAAAAAAAAAACTAACTTCAAAAAAAGATCTTCTAAAACAAAGCACTAAAAAGTAAAGAAATAATTGCGTATTCTTCTAAAACTTATACGATAATATAATGTAGGTACAATTATTGTTATTGTTGGAGTCGGTGTCAGCCAATGTAGGTTTGTAACTACCTACCTACATACGTAAACGTAATATGTAAGAAATAGGTATATTGCTATAGGTATTTCCTTGGCTGACACCGACTCCAACAATAACAATAATTGTACCTACATTATATTATCGTATAAGTTTTAGAAGAATACGCAATTATTTCTTTACTTTTTAGTGCTTTGTTTTAGAAGATTTTTTTTTGAAGTTGGTTTTTTTTTTTGTTAAATTTTTTTTCATAGTTTTTATTAGAAATGGCTGTATGGTATCGCAAAAGGCAAACAGTTTTACAAAACTTGTTTCACTAATATAAATTGTTACTATTCGCGCTGTGAATATTTGCGTGCTATTGGCAGCTTATAGTTAGCTAGCTAATGTAGCATTCAAGTACTGACCAAGTGTTTATGGATAAGCAGGTCATACAAGAAGATAGAAATTTATTTATTTTATTTATTTACTAATCAAGAAAACATAACACTGTCTTAATTAGATACATCTCGCCAAACTGCAGGAGCAGTTTGTTGGCAAGTTAACACTCATTTTTTTTTTTTTTATCACATTAGACAAGTATTAGATACTTCCCTATGCAAATTTTACATTAAGTTTGTCTAAAAGTATAGCTTTAAGTTTTTTTTTTAAGGTAAATTTACATTTTTTTTAGTTTCTCTCAAAAAATCTATCTTATTGAAAATATTTGGCAGTACATATTTTTTTGTAAATCAGAAAGTATATTCAGAATGAAGCCAACACATAAAAAAAAATACTTAGCCGTTGTTTTCTCGACTGTCGTTAGCTAGTGTTAGATCAAACATGCTACCCTTAGGCGCTACCCCAAGGTCAACGCAGTCGATATGTGGTGCCGGTCTGTGCCTTACACCTGACACATCTTAGGGGGGTGGCTAGCTCACCCTTATACTTCAATAAGCAGTAAAGTTTGTGTATTTTTATTTATATAGGTAGCGTCCCTAAGCAATGTTTTATTCGAAAATGTTAGAATTTAAGCATTTTTTTGTCAACAAACGAATTGGACTTGTACAACCAAATGAAGTTCAAAAGAGTAACTACTGAGTTTCTCACCGGGTCTTCTCAGTAAGAAATAACTCCGACGCGGTGGTAGTCGCATTATGTTTGTATATTGTAAATAATTTTCCAGTCTAATTGAATAAAGATATTTGAGTTTGAGTTTGAATGATATGACATAACTTTAAAACTATTATAGCTTTGCAATAAAATGTAAAGGTCCTAGTTTAAGCGCATTTAAGACAATGAATTATTTACATTTGACATTGTCTCTATACCAAGTGACCGCAAACTAAAGTTACACATATAATGGTATTCTCATAACCTTAAAAGTCTAGTCACAGTGATGAAAAGTCAACTGTTACTGCTGTACTTACATATTTTTAGTGTACCTGGTTGTAGACAACCTAACTTCACTAAGATATTGCGTACTGTCAAGTCATTTGACTACCTTGGTGTGACTATTCCACGGCTCATTTGCCATCGAATGTATTTGAGTCCAGAATTTTTCAGCTCCAATGACCATTAGGCCTCTGCCTCGAATTTTGTGGGCAGCGGGGCAGGAGCGGGGCGGCGGCGGAGGCGGCGGCGCAGGAGAGCTGCGTGCACCGCAGATCCTATCTCGACTAGCGGGTAGATTGCGCAGCACTATAGCGTAGAGAGTTGTGTCGTCGAGATATTTGTTTTTGTTTTCAAAATGTTAAACAACAGCGACAATATCTTCTTGAGTTAAATTTATTCCTAAGGCTTGATTTATTGTGGACAAATGCAGAGGCGCGGACAGTCACCGTTTGACTGGAGTACACCGCTCCCCTCGCTCCCGCCCCGCTGCCGCACCGCTGTTTTCGAGGGCTGGTTCATTTGATTTTACGCATGACATCCTGCCGCTCCCGCGCCTTCACCGCGACCGCCCCGCTGCCCGCAATATTCGAGGCAGAGGTTTTAGTTCGTCTCACAATGCGTTCTGCCCACTGCCTCTTGCTTACCCGCTGGGCTATGTCAAAAAGATAAACTATTCAGTTTCAATTGGACAGGACTGGCTATTTATGTCGCATGCCATGATAATTCAGTTACAACTCTACCAATAACTGGAGGCCCACGAATGAACATCGAGCTCGTAAAAGACCATGACAGGGATGGCGGAGTAAACTGGACTCATATTTCGAGGATTGCGACACTCATACCTTGTTGTTTTTTGTATAAATCTTTTTATGGCTACTGTTAGTGTCAGTCATAACTTCGTGATGACCTCAGACTGAAAACAGTGTAGGGGTGGCCTTTGTAGTGTGGGAGTGTATGTTCATCCTAACGGTAATACCTAACAGCTTATAGCAAGTAATATAGCATTCAGCTCAGATTGTCAACTCTTTGGCTAAAGAAAGACGTTACATGTCCGCATTGTTGTCGTAATTATTGTGGCCCGTATGTCATTCTATGCGAATATAATAGAATACAAAAACTATAGACTTTCGAGAAAAGTGAATTCGATATGCCGTTACTTCTTGAATTTAATAATATCTTGTTATTTCCCTACCAGTGAAGCTTTATACTCGGAAAAGCAGCAATATTTATGACAATGTTTTTAATTTGTGTAAGAATCAGTAACGTATTAAAAGGCAAAAAATATTGTGAAGTAAGGGAAAGATACGGAAATCAAATTTATTATCTTGGTTTGAATTAGACTACGTAATACATAATGCTAAACACAACCTATACGTAGCTGGCGCTTATAGATACTGGGTAAAAAAATACTGTTCCCAGCATCGTGGCTCAGGAGTTAAGCACTTCATACCCATATGTCCCAAGTTCAAATCTAGCCAGTACATCTTTTTGTTCATAGTCAATTTAGCGGATAACTCGCCGGAGATTGAATACATCATTGAAAACCCAAGTAATCTGGATAACAGCGGTGGGATCACCACCTAACACTTTAAATTATTATACGTTTGGTGGAACGTAGGCGCCAGGACGGCAATACTGAACAGTCAACTTGCCTCTAACACCCCGTTCGGTATGCAGGCGTATGTTTTGATGTTATCTATATATCGTTTGCAAGCCCCGCAACCACGCAGTACATGTTTTTTGTAGGTCCTAAGTTCACAGTCTTCAACGTGTAACCTCGCGGCTGTATTCGCCATAGCGACGTTGATGGACCCACAAAAGAATTATTCTGCCTTCACGTGCTACGGATATCAACTTTCTTCGGGAAATTGCTTTACATTTTATTAATGCCGTAGTGGCTTTGTTGACGCTTAAATGGTGTATGAGAAGGTTAATTTTATTGACGACGTAGTCAATGGGGTAGCGGAGAGGCTAGGCAGTTTTGGGTTGAATCTGAATCAAAATACACGAAATGCTGAGTATTTTATAAAACGTCATACTTGAATCATTGCAAAACAATTTGTTTTTTATTGCAAAATAAATAAATATAAATTTAAGGGACAATTCACACTAAAATCATCTGACCCTAAACTAAGCAGAGCTTGTACTATGGTTGTCAGAGACTGATAAACATACTCAAATATTTCGAAATACATACTTAAATAGATGATAACCCAGACACACAACAAACACAAAAGTTTATCATGAGTGGGGATCGAACCCACGACCTCCGGTGCTAAAAGCAGGATCGCTACCATTGCGCCAACAGGCCAGTCATAGATTTTAGTTTTAATAAATAATTCTACAAAACATAAATATCCACTAAACACAAAATATCCATGCCTATAATCCTTCAAACGACCGTTCAAACTTAAAAAAAAGTGTCACCATTGTCCTCCTATTTATACCTGACTCACTTTAACCGCGAAATTGAACTTTATCACCAGCTCTTAACATACTCGTATCATTACCGAGAAAATCATCAAGATGAGGCAAAAAGCGGTTGTATGTGACCTCTCTGACGTATGGTCAACCCATTATGCCAGTCTGTTTGTATGCTAATTGCTCAATGACCTTGACATGGGATCATCAGGAATGAGTTAGGACTCGAACTTGACCGAAGTTGAAGGTTTCGTTTGATTGACATGGTTTCTGCTGTGCAGCTAACATGTTTAAAGGCGACCGAACAAACTTATTTATACACAGATTGACATTTCACATTTTTTGTCAAAATTTCATTACCACAGTGGTAGTGAAATAAGTCTAGACTTTTATTTCACTACCGCGTTCGTCAGCTTACTGACGTGACAACAACGGTCAGGCGTTAAGAAGACGCACGTTTACAAAAAACTTTTTTAGAATCGCCTAACAGTGTAGGGTTAACCTGAAACGCAGAACTTTTAATGCGATTTTAGTTAACAGTTATGGTTTCGGCTTTAAATTGAGCTTTTTTAAATCTTAGCCAAAATTCGTACTGGAATATAATATTACATATATCTGTATTTAAAAAGACATCAAATACTTGCCAAAGCATAAATTAATGCATAAGTAATATTCTCGAATACAGATCTCAATGTCATAGTTTGAGTTTTACACAAACTTAACTAAATTCCTCTAGACAGAAAATCAATATTCAGGTAAAAAGCTTAGTCATTCAGGACATCTTCGAACTGACATGAAAGGTCACACGTATCTTCTCACCAAAGCAGACATAAGAGGCTATGATAATAACTACAAACAGTATTAGGTAATTATTATGTTAGGTTTATTACGAGTATGTAAATAAAAAAAATATTATATAAACAATTTTATTGATATTTATTATACTATATACGGTAAATTTACTCTTTTTGATTTTTGTACTTAACACAACAAATTAGAGAATGACAGGATCAAGAAAACAAAAAAGTGTGTAAAATCCTGAGTTTTAAGTAGATTCCTTGTATGAAAATCAAAACGAAAGAGATTACATCAGTTCTCAGCTGTCTTAAACGCCTCTCCTTTGAGCAAAGAATACGCGAATCGGATACTAGTCTTATCTAGATCTATCGCTCTCGAATATCGAGTGACACATTGTTACACAAGAATTAAGTGACGGCGGAACAGATCGAATTAAAATGACAATTACGCACCAAATCGGCAAAGTAGGGGTGGCAAAAGAATAGAAAAACCATACTTATGACTATATTTTTAAAGTTATTAATGAGAACTTTCGTAGCGTTCATATTTCAAAGATTTCTATTAATTCTATGTAATAATTTTAGTACATGATTTAAAATTAATCAATATGTTATGAGTCGATATGAAAAATATTTCCGAGATGACAATTCATCTTGTACTGTTAGTTTAAATGAGAGATGTCCTTATTTTTATTAATATCAATCTGTTAATGTTGTTCAAGTTTTCCAGGAAAACCTATAGGCATTGCAGTGAAAAACAAACAGGCTACTAATAAATATCGATAATCAAATGTAAAGTGCCAACCCTAGCACCCATCGGTCCGAATGGCATTATTAGCGTCAAGGGCCACATTGTACGAATGCGCCATCTAAAGTAAATATTGTGACAATGGGCTTGCGCATTCAGGCAAGGAATGAATGGGCGTAATAGCCTGCTGAAAAAATAGAAAAAAAATGGGCCAATGAAAACAAGGCCATTGAAAACAACGGGTGTTGACGTGTATTAGCTGTGGAAGATTTTTTCTGTGATCTTTGGATTGCGCATGAGTTTGTGAAGGATACTTTTATAGAAGGCTAAAAAAGTATCCTTCGCAAACTCGTAAGGCCTAAGGAGGCATGATCGTTGTTAATGAATTAGATGGCCCTTTTTCAATTGTCCTTTTTACAAAATATCTATTTTTATAATTATAATACATTTAACCAGCGAATATAATCTTGAAAATAAACTGTTTTTTTAGTTTAGTTTTTTGTTCAATGCCTACGTGAAGAATTAGAAAATGCCCACCATGATTTAGATTAGTTTTTGTTATTTCTTTATTACCGAAATTTTTTGAGCGTCTTAATAGGGAAAAAGAAAACTTTCTTAAAATATTAAACACCTCTTGCACCAGGATGTCAGTAAAATCAGAAATGTTAAGTACGTAGGGCACACAATGGAAAGTTATGACAGCGGCCGAAATCCTCAAATGAAATTTCTTGGTCGACGTCCAAAAATTTCGACAAGAATTTTGCACGTACTTAAAACGAAAGTAAAGTGACCACAAAGTATTACAAATACCTACCTAATACATACTGAACTTTAATATGAGAAGTTCGATTTATTCAAGATCGAAAATTAGGAAAAATTCTTTAAAACTCCAGTTACTGAGTATTAATGACTCATTTTTAATAAAAAAAATAGGAAATAAACACATATTAAAACACATTCAGAGTTTCTTTTTTGTAGCATGCCCGCTTGGCCATCGATGACTATAGTGTAATTCATAACATGTACATTAATCCGACACTGGCCCGTAGTATTGAACAAAAAACATACCCTTGCAGATTTAGTTAATTGATAGAAAGTTCGAAAAGGCCACCAACCAAGGCTTTCATTAAAGAGATGCGAAGATAATCCCGATCTGTCGAAACACGGTGGTTCCATATTCAAATAAAAGTAAAACAATGGGCACGCGGCCCGAATCGCAAATGGTGGTGTGGGCCGACGGCCATGTGGGCTGGAGGTCGCCCATACGTTCTAAATTTAAATTCGAACTTCGGGCTTAGAATCCCTAAATGTTTGAATTTTGAATAGAACCATTTGACGTGAACATCTCTAGAGTGATGTGTCTCGCTGGCCAGCAATATTGACATTCTTTTTGTTTTGAGTTTCATTACAGCTACCCTTTTACAACTTTTTTTATTGTTTCTTTTGGCAATTCATTTAATTCCTTTTTAATAAATTGATATCCTTTTAATTTTAAAGTATGTGATTGCTTCTTACGGTTTAAATCATGTAATAATGTATTGGAATCCAATCCTTTTTTTTTTTATTCTGAATGCAAATTTAAGCGACCTTACCAGATGTGTTTCCATTGCAAATTAAACAATTTCGCGATTGTTCGCCCAACTAAACGTCTTTATTTCGAAGTCATTGTGATGACCAATGTATTATTTGCGGCATAAAAACTTTGGAAAGAAACTTATTCAGTAAGACTGTCTCAAACAATGATGAATCCCACTTTCGTGGTTTGACCAAATGTTACCACACTGGCCGTGCGGTCCGGACATAAAACAGTGGAGATACTTCGTGATATATTTTTTTGAGTTACATTATTATTGTTTTATCATAATTATTCCAATTGTGTCAGGCTGAGGCTGAAATATTGAGGGGCTTTTCTAGTTTTCTCTGACAAGACATGTCAATTGTAGCAAACAAATAAATTGTAACACAATAAAGCTTACAACAGAATTTAGCATATACTTGAAACACCAGAATTTAACTTTAATTAAATTAAGGTAATTAGTACGTACATTCAAATAAATCTCGATTAATGTAGGTAAAATGAACACAGTCAAACAGAGTCTAAAGTTTTGTGGAACTAAGTTATTTTAATGCTAACTGTTCCGTCTAATAATTAATAAATAAATAAAATGAATTATCTTATAATTTAAATTAGAATGTAGCTTAGTAAAATGTTGTAAAAAAAAGAAATTCCTCAATGATGTAAAAATAAGTTTTTTTAATTTAAAATAAATAAAAAGCTCTGTAGGCAACTCCTTGCCACTTGCGTTGGACAGGCGGCTAAATTGCCCTCGGACGGCGAATGTTCTGCGTTGTCAATAGAGTGATTATGACACACGTAATCCTGGGGCAAGGTATACGGGTTCGCACGAACCCTTTTGTGTCCTTATTTCACGCTAATAATAGCTTTATTGAGATACAAATTTCATAATAACAAGTAACAGTCACACAGTCTTGCATATTACTTGCACAGTGAAAGTTGAAGAGCTTGATTGCAATAATCAGTTTTTTTATTTTTTTATTTAGCCTATGTTGTCCCACTGCTGAGCAAAGGCTTCCCAAATCTATCCAGAGATCCCTATCACTTGCCAAAGTCTGCCATTCTGGTGAGTATTGTTCTAGCTAGATCGTCCCGCCATCGTTTTTTCAGACGACCGTTTGACGATATCCGTCTTCTGGTTGCCATTGGGTGACGATCTTAGCCCAACTTTCTTGGTCCATTCTGTACACGTGACCTGCCCACTGCCACTTGAGTTTGGCCGTCTTTTCGATCTGATTTGATTGTTTTTAAAATCGAGGGTTAATTTTCCTCGGTGGGTGAAGCCTCTATAAATATGGAAGCAATGTCATCATTACAACTTAAAGGGCAGTAGCCTTAAGCAGCCTTTCTGAAATCAGTGTTTTGTGCCTGACATATTAATTCATTGGTACATTTCATTATTTTTACTTGCTCAGTTTATTATTTCTCATAAATAAATATGCGCCAAAGCACACCACTGGTTGTTGCCTCGAAATTAGGATAAATATCCTTGTGTTACAAGCTTACGAGGTACCAAACTAGCAATTAAGCTATGGTCTCGTCTCCCAGCATAGCCAGACCTGAACCAATTTAGAATCATTTCCTAAATTTACTCAACCGGGAATCGAACCCGGGACACTACGTACCTAAGTCAACGCGAGAAAGCGTGCTGTAGTGCGCTGCTAACCAATCGTGTCGTCATCGTTTTTGTCTTTCGTCTGGGTGTTTTTAACTATTCAAGTATTTATTCAGATGTATTTCAGCATATCTACCTGGTATCCGACACTCATTATATTTATAATATCAGTTTTGTTGGAAGTCAGATTATAAACTATAGCAATCACTCATCAGCATGAAATAAATAGGTTTTTAAGAACCAATTTTAAGATCAGCACTGAAGTTTGTACACATTAAAAATGAAAAATTGCGTGTCGCGATGTTTTACCGATTGTTTCTAAATATTTAATTGTTGCCGTTTATACAACATGCAACAGTGAACCCGTAGGCGATGGATGGATGTAATGTTGCGTTGAAAAGTCTTATCTTTTTGGCTAAATCTATTATTTAATATAGTCACGACGTTTCACATTCACATCCACCACGACAAATAAAAGTTAAGGAAAATTTCACCCAAGCGTCGCGTGTTTTGTGTATTGATAATGTTAAATTCCTGTTGATTTGGAGTTTGAGGACCTATAAAAATATCGTGTAATTTTGTGCTAATTTGGCATTTCTAACTTTCAAAGTTCAGTAGACAGCAGTTTTTATGATCCTGATCACCCATAATACGTCCACTGAGCTAGGTATATGCTTACCCCGTGGATGACGAGGGAAATTTAGGAGGATATCAGGCAGGTTCGCAAGTTTTGCAGAAGGCACCTCCTCACAACATGTCGCTACTGCCCGCCATATTCAGTGCATTCAAGTACGTCATTTATCATTAATCAAACATTGATTGCTCGGCAGGCTAGTCTGCTAACCAAACAGTTAAACCTTTTAGTAGCAATTATTACAAAAAACTCTTATTAACAATAACCGTGCTAACGCCACTGTGCGCGATTGTACCTACTCAGTAGACTATCCTACGCAGCAGTGGGCAGAGAGTCCGACCAGCAAGCATCTCTCATTAATTACTCGTTCACCGCTCATTATAAACAGACACAACCAATTACGCATTTCACAATAGATAATGGATAGCTCGTGATTCATTTCAATTTTTACTGTCGACTGTACTCGGTACGTTACCGATTTTTGCGTAACGATTTCGTAAGAGACGGATGAGTCGAGTGTTACCGAAACGATGTTGTACTTAATGTTTTGAATTTTGTTAGTTGCACGTAAGTTCATCAATGTCATTTTTATAAGTTTTCATAAGATACGCCATCTTTTTTATCCTACGCAGCCAAAAGAACTGACCTGAACCCACTTCCTAATGAACTTCTGGAGTGTTTTTTCAAAGATCACCTGCATCTACTGACATCCAGTTACCTTATCATCATCGGTTCGCTAAGTGCCTGCGTTTGCCATCAAACTGCCTAATACGATTCGGGGTTCGATTCACAAGGAAAAACAGCCATGTGACACTACATTATGCGACTGGTCTTAAAGTATCATGGAGTAAGATCCCAGATATGAATTAAAATTATAGAATGCTCACTTGAATCACAACTACACTGATAATGAAGATGCCAATAACCACTATGAATAAAAAACTATAAAAACCTTTGTATTAGCGTGTCATTCGTTATTCTGAAATCTTTAATTTCCATATTAAACCTGACAAACAAATTTATTCAGATTTCAACGAGACGGCTAAACAAAATAAATTCAATTTTGAAGCGACCATTAGAATGGTAACAAAAACTGACTCCGGAAACATGGTTAAACATGTTTGATATAAACATGAATGAAGTGTGGCTATGAATGATGACCCATTGAAAGTCATAATTTTAGGGTTGACAAAATTTAAAAGCCATTAGTTTTCTGATGTGCACTGCAACTAACACTATTAACAAAATCCTGGTATTACAAATGTAAATTAAAGTTACGAATAACTCAAATTAACAATACCCTGTATTTATCAGTAAGATTGAAGTTTGTTAATTGGCCATTGCTCGATTTCTCCTTCAGTCATAAAACGAAGTAGTTATAAGGTCATTCACCAATTCATGTAGCCAGCTTAGATGTAAGTGTAGTTTTGAAATTCGGGGGACTATGTTGACCAAGTAACATCGAACATTTTAATTTTTTTTAAAATACAGTTACCTCTACTACCTTATCATTTCAAGATCTGCGTTTACCTAAATCTTGATAAGCTTTCAATAATGATTACTCTACCACAGCAGATTAAGTACACTTATTCACAAATTTCTTACAAACTTGGACAACCCTACCTCGCGTCAAATAAATGGGGGCGTGGCCAAGAAAGTGTACAGTCATCAACACAAGTCGCGGCTGACATTTCGGCGACCACATTAGCATACCGGTACTGGCCAGCGGACGTCGCTTCGAAATTCAAATTTGAATTTGAACCGGCCTTTCACTGGTTGTGCTGTAAAATAGGTGGCAGTTGTAGAGCTGACAATTTTAAATACGTACATCGGTTACGCCTTGAAGGTCGAGCGGTTTAGTGGTACCCTGCGATGCTCAAAGCCTCCAGTGGGATCGAAGTCTTCGTAAACGACTTGTCATTATTTTTGCCCTGACATACTTAGCTGCGAAAACATAACTTAGCAAGTCGTATGTTGGTTTATGTGGTGAAGTAAATTGTCTATTAAAAGGAATTTCCTAAAATAAATATTAAGCTTCATGGTTGTTTTAATATTACTAAGATTAAAAATGAATTTGCAAATATCAGTTTACATTTAAAAGATTTCAAACTCATGTTGGCTTTTGATAAATCAGTAGAACAGCGACAACACACGACTCAAAACATATATTCAGCTAAACTTAAAGAATAGGAAAATTGTATAATTAAATACCCTGCTTCGATAATAATGCCTATAGTTTATACAAACTAAAATGATTTGTCGAAAACTAAATAGCTATATGATAAAGATCTGCAGTAGTGTTTCACGATATTAGTGAACCATGATTGACAGACTTTATTTACTAGGATCTATCTATCACCCGGCTCGATAAATTACATTATAAAACAATGATTAATCAAGTAACACGGCGGCTACCTTTATAATGGTTCTTTACTCAACACATTATGTGGGAGTACAATCAGGCAAACTGATGTTTAATGACTTGACCATATTAAAGCGATTAGCCGTCAAACACATTTCAGACAATACGCGGACGTCTGCCCACGAAAAGGTGGAAAATATAGACGGATAGAAATATGAGATTCCATTTTAGGTTCTGTACTTACCTACGTTTTACTGACAGCAACAAACTTCACTTATTATATTTTGAGTAAATAATATTTAAATTTTGTATGCAATGGCTTGCGTTTACCGCTAGCTATGGACACGTATGCCACCTGAGATATTGCTTTGCTTAATATTTTTGAATACCTTAAGTAAAATCAAATTCATTCATTTTTATTTTTTCTTCATAATTGATTCGTTTTGTATGTACCTGGTCTGTTCTGCACTTACTTCAAATATTCATGACACGGCGTTATAGTGATAAAAAATGATTTTTAATTGTTCGTAAATCGCAGTGTACCTATTAACAGAACTCATGCCAGGGTAGTGAAGTTTTACATGTAGAGGTACATAAATACCTAATTATGTTAAACCCTTAAGGTACACGGAACTCCAATATTGAAAAAAATCGGTCCAAATATGTATGAATGGCCGCACGATAGGTGTGATTAGAACGAGCCTGCGCGTGGGCACAAGACGGCCTGTCATCGCGGGTCATTGTGTAGGGATAAAGAACTCAAACAATATAGACAGGGCGAAATACTATTGATTATCGAAGTCGAAATTTAAAAAAAAACAGGGCCAATTAAGTGAATTACGTTTGTAGGTAAATAGGTGGATTTCAAATTTACAAACGATAACTATTTAAGTCAAAAACCAAAATAAATTAAAACCTTAAGATTTCATTGATTTGGTATTGAGAATCTTATTTATTCACAATAACATTGGAGTGATCAGACTTTTTTAAGCACCATGATATTGTGGCTTGCATTTTCTTTTGATTGTTTAAATAACATGCGTTTACATAAGTAATAAAAAATATTTATTTTTTAATTCAAATAGTATCTGATTTATCGATGGCCTTAAGCTTAAGCCCATTAAAAGAAGCCTATTTCGATTATTATTTTTGATAGAAGCTTACTTTATAAAAATATCCCAATATTAGTGTCATTTCTACCGTTTCGTTGGTCCTGCAACGTATTTGCATTGAATGCTCGCGGGCTGGACACGCGCATCGCGCTCTGTCATTAGCGCGCTCTGTCGCCTCCACCCCGAAGGCAAATTACGACGCGACGGCGAGTGCCACGCTTTTGAAATTATACATCATTTTTAAAATGTTTACATTTTTGATTGCGATTGTACATTGTTTTAGTCATACGTTACGTTAGTTGCGGCGTGCTTTTTTAAGGTGTACACAATTTTTAAAACGTTAAGATTTTATTGAAAGGGTCAGATTGGTAGTAGTAGCATAATAATTCGGTCCAAAATCCAGAGAGCCCGGGTTCGAACCCCAGGTCAGTAAAAAGTGCTTGGGTTTTTTGGTACAGAGGTCAGTCTTTTGATTAAGGCATAAATATACCCTTAAATTTAAGAGATGATTCTTAATTCACTTTATTATGATGATGGAGGCCCCTGCCCTAAAGTGAGATAGCATTATATGGACCTACTACTTATGTGTTTGTAAAGTAGTTATTAAAATATGTCTATGCATAGTTAGTAAATAAATCTCAGCCAATGGCATTCAAGTGCGTACCCCCATTGATTGGAAGTATCCAAATAATCTAATGATTAACCTCTATGGCAAAAACTCTTCATATACTTTATCCTTGAATTAATTCTTACAGTGTAAAACCTCTTGCTCAAAAATGCGTCTACTCAATAATTCTACCTAAATGTTCGCATACAAATCATTGTAATTTGATATTGCTCAATGCTTTGTTTTATAGCCGATTTAGTAAAAAAGGCACCACTGTGTACAGGTAAGCACACATGTGTTAGGGACGGCCGAAAAACTACACGGTCAACAGAAAAAGGTCGTATTAAAAATCTCTTTGTGCACCGGCCTTTGTCCACTATTTTTTACTACCATTTATGTTTTTTTGCAACAAAAAACGGTTTTATAAGATCTCAAAGGAAACGATGCGAATAATTCCTTCGCTTCATGTTTCAAAAAACTTTTTTTTTCTTTTCTAAACGCCCACATGCATTGTTGGTCCTTATCGATCTAATCTCCTTTTGATAGACCTCCTTAGTGCGATGGACCCTATCCTTTATTGTCCAGTATTTTTTAAAATTCAATCTGTCTACATAATGAAAGAGTTGATTGATGTGAACTTGGTGTTCATTGTCGAGATGTTTTAATCTAACCATCTATTCAATTTTCAATAATATCTATCAGAATAGGTATACAGGTTGTTGCAACATGGTCTTTTAAGTGTTATTTCTCTCATAATTAATAATTTTGCATCAGTGAATGGTATAGCTATGATAAAAAATACGTAAGTGAGAAAAACATACAATAATTAAATTGAATATTTTTCAGGTTAGTTTAGTGATAATCAACTTGTGACCGCAAAAACTTTACCAATGAAACCCAAAAAATACGAATTATTTCTCTTAAATGCGAAGTTTTCTCTATGATGAAATGCCTGCACTTTGAAAGGTTTTTCTACGACATTTTTACCTGCAAACAAAATAAGCCAAACATTTGCAGTTTTTTTTAAACCCTTCAGCAACAAAACTTCCAAGTTTGCTTCCCCGTATCAAAAAAAAACATTATTTTTCTATTTTCTGCCTGCTTAAGTTTGTTTTGCGGTATTCAATATCATCTTTTACAAGTAACGGCCAGTAAAAATCAATTTTTACGACAGACATCCGAGTAACGACAGGTATACTATCCCCACTAATTATAATTCTGCGGTCATTCTGCTTTGTGTTTTGTCTACTTGGCATAAAACATAAACATGGCTCTTGATTGCAGGTCCCTGATCCTATCTGCGACACATGTTACGTAAACTAATGATTTGAAGACACACATTTAAAAAAAGGAAAAAACTATCTTTGATGCGTTTTTGTTTTTGGCTTTCATTGCGTTTCTTTTACATGATTTTTTAAATTTAGATGTGTTCAATTGTGCTATTAGACGATCTTTTATTGTAACTGCGTTTTTTAATGCAATCTAATCAATCATAATTATTTTGGACTTGTCGCGTTGGCGTCTGAGAAAAAGGTTGTTCCGTAAATAATAACTTTTGCAACCATCATGACGAACTATACCCAAAGATACCTAGGCAGGATGTTTATTTTAAAATATATGCATCCTAAAAGAAAAACAGTTCCTTTAACTTCTAGCTAAACACAAACACGTCTTTATTAAGATTTCATACACGGCCGCCTCAAAGTTTCCAAAAAGTGCCAATAATTCTCCGCCCCCCACTTGACTGGGGATGATTTATGCAAAGCACGTGTGGTGTCCATAACGGTGATTCGTTTTTGTGCCACAAAAACTAGGCCCTTTGATTTTTGCTAGCGATAACAAATAACTTGCTTCGAGCGAAAGTTATAGCCTGGATCAATATTATGAGAAATTGCGTAATTATTTTAAAAGTCTAACAACTTGATGATGACTAAGCGAGCACAACTTGAAATGCAGAGCTTCTGAGCTTAAATCCCAAGGTCAAGTTAATTATCGCGAGGCTTAGTGAGTATAGTAGGTAGTAGTGAGTGTAGTAGAGGAGTTTATTGAAATAAATCGAACCTAAATTCTGCAGACTAATTTGTAATTTATTGATTTGTTAATTTTGTTTCAAATAATTTTGCACGTGTTTTTTTACTTTTGTTAAATTGTTTTTTTTTAAATATTTTTAAAGAATTTTGACATTTGTGTTTAATTGATTGTATTTTTGTTTTATTAGATAATTTTATTGTAATATTTAACACAATGTATATTGTTTATGAATAAATGAATTGAATTGAGCAACTTCACGAAAAGCAAGAGTTAGTTAACAATACTCCAAAATCATAAATAAATAAAAAATACTTGTATCCAAGGAAAAATGCTCTTAAGATACTTCTAAACATACAAACAATTTGATAAAATATCAAAAAAATGGTAATAAAACATTCAAGTATTTATGAATTTTAAAACGCATCAAAAACTGCATTGAAAACCAGCAAGCGTTCCCAAGATTGGTATCGCTCAAGCTATTTTTTGCCACGTTTTTTCAGCTTCATATTCCGTCAAAACTTAGGTCAGTTCGGTTGCGTTATTTCGATTCTCACGTAGAATGACCATGATTTATGAATTTAATCTACCAAAAGACGGTTTGATCTACAGGTTGTTAACGTGACTTTAAAACTTATAGTGAGTTTCGACTAGACGAAGTGAGGTTCAAATTCCGATTTCATAACAAGTTTCATTTATTGGTGAAACTGAGATAAGTTACTAGACGGAAAATACCGTGAACAGAATTAAAGCAACGGGTATCGCCCTCCTTGTTCTAAACACAATGAACAGAAATGAAACTTAAATATATAAACATTTATTGAATACATATATTAAGAAAAAATATGTTCCTCTGGTCCCAAAGTGAGGTGCAATTATCAAAACACAGCACTGCACAGCGACTGTAATGTATTCGTTCAAAACTTTGATTGTCTCAGTAAAGCTTACCTTACACTTACTTACTCGTATCGCCTTCTTTCCACTTTTCTTTCACCTTTAGCTTACTCCATACCTTTTTATATGTCCTAAGTATGATAAGTATGTTAGCATATAATTTTGCTTAAGTATTGTATATTTCATGATATACTTTTTTGTGTCTTTTATTTATCTTGCACCACCACCTAATTTTCTTCTTGATTCTCTACCTGAAGGTTGCCTGGTTGAGGTCGCTACTAACGATAAGGCTGCCTAAGTATTACATCGTATTTGATTATTTGAATCTGTAATTTTTAAGGTGCAATAAAGTTTATTTCATCCTTTAAGCTGCCTTTTTGAAAAATGCTTGATAATGATGCATAAAATGCATTTGTTTTAAAACGTCAACAAAAATTTAAGTTTTCCAATTTGCACCTACCATAATATTATTCCTCCCTACCCGAACACATTCCCTCAAGCCAGCTCACTTTCACTATCTTACCTCGCTTTTTACGCCACCGACACACGTGTTCGCCAGACGTGTTGCCCACATGATGTGGACAACGTGTCCTGCGATGAGAACGGTGCGATCTTGACTTGTGTTGTTAGTTGAAATATTGCTTGTACAGTCACGGAGAAAAAGCTTTCAGCAAGTACTTTAAACATGGTGGTTTTCACAAAGTGAAAACTATGTGAATCTATAAAAATTATACGCTGTAGAAGAAGATACTGACAATTTTATCTACAGTTTTTTTTATTGTCTTTCAAGTCAAGTTTTATGAATGGAGTGTTATATGGTTGTAAAAAAAATTTAAAATCTAGAAAAAATAACGTTATTTACCATACTATCACAAATATTTTCGTTATCCAATTAAAATTATTTATACCTACTTATTTTTAAACTGAAACTCAAATAACTTTATTCAAATAGACTTTCACAGTAAGTACTTTCAAATCGTCAAATTTAAAGCAAGATATACTAAATAATAGACATAATTACTATAATAATATAGATATATTAATTCACAGTATACTGACATAATGCGACTCTACCACCGCGTCAGAGTTGTTTCTTGTTCAGAAGATCCGGCGAGAAACTCAGCAGTCCTCTTTTAAACTCGTTTAAAGTACAATGTGTCATTTTGATACAAATTAACCTACTGAGTGCCTAATCTAAAGAATATAAAACAATGAAAAAAAAACAAACATAGGAGAATATAAACTTAAGGCCTTTTAAAGAATTAAGAAAGAAAAATTGATAGTCAGTCCAAACTAACTATTAAGTAGCTATTACAATAAAATATCTGTTACAATAGAGTTATCTAATCGCGCATCGAGCAGAGAGCTTACAGTACTTTAAGTACCTTATAATCAATTTTGAAACCTAAGCTTATAGGAGCTACAAAACTCTTCCCTTCAATGTGAAGGAGACACTTTTATACGCGACAGTCTGCACTTATTAAAAATACTTAAAAGCTCTGACCAGATGGGTCACTTGTGAATCTTGTGATTCTACGACGCATTAAAATGAAAAATACCGGCACCATCGCGATCTTCGAGAGGTACTAATGAATAATTTAGAATTTTTAGTTTAGCTCAGAGGCAAGTTGAGTGCTCGTCCTGAACCTAAGGTTTCAATAAATTATTAAATAAAAGAAAACGCTACTACAGAGATTTTTGTAGAAGTTTAAGTCTATATTTATCATTGAAATCAAATTATTATTTTATGCTACAAATTATGGATTATGACGTAGTCACCAAGCTTACCAAATGCGATGAGTAAGCCGTGCTTTGTTCCAAAAAATCCGAAATTGCATGTATTTTAGGCTGAGCACAAATTGGTTAGATCGAATGGTATCTAGCTTACAATGCAAAAAAATTGAATTACGAAAAATCTGCATCAGCGCTCTGTGAAATTAACTGAAAAAAGTGTCCTTCGTCATTCTAAGGACATTTTTTATTTAATTACCATGTAGGTATTCCTACTCTTTTAACTCATATATGTCAGAACGAGACGGAAAGCAGGATGTCACTGCCACCCTTGTGCCTTGTTTATGCTTGTCAATTATATGACGTGCAATATTACGTAGTTCTATGGATAATCATTGGATCAACGCACAGTGGTTTGAACTGCGGAGAAGCGGACAAAAAATCGCCGTGAAATACCGCTAGCCGCATCTGGAAACCATTGCGTCTCGCACCGTTACAGCGCGACCCCGCCGCGACGCAAAAACATGCGTGGGCGCAGGCCTGGGCACGCCACACGTCATCTTTCTGTAGGATTTTAACCCGTGACGCGCCAAACGTGCGCTATGGGTCGCGAAAAGTTGAAGGATCCGTCAATTTTACAAAAAAATATATGGAGCATTTTTTTAATAGTACAATTATTGACGCCTCGTATGTTTTTAAAACACGAAAGATACGTCTTTCTATGTTATTTTATTAGGCAAAAAGTGATAATTCTGCAAGTAAAACATATCTTTTTACATATTATTTGAATTTGGCTTACCGAAAATAATGAGAAAAACTATAAAGTAATTTATGGTTTGAATGGTTAAATTTTCATTTTATTATACTAATTACATCATTGTAATTTAATTGTTTTGATCAGCTACTACTGTTACAGTTTTGTCTATCCATCACTGTTTGTTTTACGCTTTTCCTTGCATCATGGTCTGCTGGAAGAAATCTCTCTTTAGAGATAAGCTCACCTGTACTTTAGCTATCCTTATTTTTCTCTGTAAAAAACTGTAATTGGTGTACAAACTAATAAATAAACTAAATAAATAAATATATCTTCTTCAGTAGTTAAGTTCAATATTTATATCAATATAATTTAATATATATCCCAGATAACTTTTAAAACGCAAAGCTGAAAACGAGATTTTTAAAATTGCAATTATAAATTTGATTTTTAAAATGTTTTACTCAAAATTAAACAAAGGAAAGTCCGTATCTTTTTCCACAGATAAAACTGGTGACCCTACAGCCTTTGTTACAACGAAATTATC
Organism: Udea olivalis; assembly: GCA_947369235.1. Classification (NCBI taxonomy): domain Eukaryota; kingdom Metazoa; phylum Arthropoda; class Insecta; order Lepidoptera; family Crambidae; genus Udea; species Udea olivalis. Next base: position 4,387,845 of record OX376354.1, on the reverse strand, counting down.
GCAAAAGCAGTGATTACGCCTGCGTGTCGTAAGCTGCGTACGCGCAGAGTTGTTCCCGGGAACAGTTTTTTGACCGCGGCGCTACAATTTGCACAGTGTGTAATTGACTTAACCTTAATCGCTGTAAATGTATCTTCTTGGCCGATTCATTTCCTTATTTTAATAATGCTTTATGTTTTTTTCATTTTGTTTTCTTTCTTAACTCTTTATTTTCTTCCTATTAGCTCTGCTGGATTGTTTTGATGGTATACGATTACCATCATGGAAGACAAAACGGAGCATGGGCAATATGAGCATTCCTATATGTGGCAGTCGGTGGACTTAGGGCAGCTTTTTAGTAGAAAATTTCGTAAATGATTGAAAATGTAAACGTAAATGATTGAGTTCAGATGATATCAAAGGAGTCTAGCCAGGAAGAGTCAACATACGGCTTCTGAAGATAGTAAAACTAGAAGAATTCACATTTTTGCCATCGATGTCTAGGAAGATTCGAAACAGATTGTTTTTAGTTTTTCTATTCTCTATCTTTAGATATGGAAATAGGCATTGTAAAATTCTAAAATTACACTAATAATATGGGCTGAGGAGCTTATTTACACGCTCATTTCATAATATTTCCATTCCGCTACACACGTCGCAGAAACAGTCCCGTCTTCCACCGATCCCACGGCTTCAGCGATAAACAAATATCCGCTGGTTACAAGGGTCAAATCCCATATTGCGTAGTCGCCCATGTGAGCGCGTCCTTTTTTGTCCATCTTTGGCGCTATTTTTAAACTCTGTTTGGTCGCCGCTTGTGGGTTACTGTTGCTGCCAAGACTATGCGTGAGTGTTTGAAATGAAAAAGTTTTTACCTATTTTATGGACATTCGAGTATTTAATTTATGATGTTATTGCTATCAGAAATTTAACTTGGCAGCAATGACTAATTTCATTGTATTCATGTATGTTAAATTTATCTCAATGTATGCAATAGTCAATGTTGTAACTAGGTGTTAGAGTTTTGATAGGAGAGTCCTTGTTTAGTTTCGCTGTAATTGTTAAGCCAAATTTTTTTTTTTTTAACTTATGTTTTTTATCATTTGGAGAAACCACTATGCCGATCAACCAAGTCTGTAGTTTGGAAGGTTTATTTTTTTAAAGTGTCATGAAAACAATTTACGAAAACAACAGATTAAAATAAAAACAAAACAAGATTCGATTGCGGCAGCCACGGCTACCCTTAGTTTTACCAACAACCCACCCAACAGACGCTCTTTGTTACCGTTAAACACTTAATTCCCACAAACCCGCAGCTTACCTTCTCAAAACAGCATCTTCCTGCCCCAATACCAACATGACAAGAGTTTACACTGTCACCAAGTTCCGTTAGAAGCCACCTTGCAACGGCAAATAACCTGCGACCTATTTATCCGGCCGCGAAAAAAACCTAATCTAGAACCAATTCCACTAAACACCTCTCAACGTCCTCACCAAACCAAACGCGGTCTTAATGCTGTTGCAATAAGAGGGTTAGTGCAGAGGGATGCAGGTCAGGAATAAATGGTTGAAAAAACCACATGTGGGAAAGATTTTGGGTGCTTTTTGTGGTCGACTCGCAACGGATGTTTGGTCGCGTTTGACTATTAATTAGTAGATTTATGAATTAACGTGTCGCTAATGTGACTTGTATTGCATCTAATCGGGCTGTGTGATGTTGACCGAGGTTTGAAAAGGTTGTGCTATGTGGTCCAGGGCAGTATTTGCGTTTTGAACAGCTGTTGTTAAGGAGGTGTTAATTTATGGGCAATAAATGTTATACAGCATGACGCTGCCATAAACTGACCTCTATGATTTCACATACTAGGTACAATATGTACTACGCATTATTTTACGTACTATTAAAATAACGTTTATTTACCGGTATATCAATTCATAATATAATTTATTTGTAAAACTTTTAAATACGCCATCTTTAGAACTAGGTATAATAAGCACATTTTCTTGCTTTATACCACTTCGGTGACAATCAAGCATGCGGACCACCTGATGGTAAGCGGTTACCGCAGCCTATGGACACGTGCAACATCAGGGTTATAACTCGCGCGTTGTCGACCCTGCAAAAACCTTTTCGAACCCCTCTTGAAGAACTCCATACTATAACTCATCGGGAAAACCTCGGCAGGGAGTTCATTTTTGAAAAATCTTAGTTCATGTCTTGGATCATTATCACGTTAGATCACCAAAATCGCATCAAGCTATAAGCGTTACTAGATATTGCATCTTAGGAAAAAATCAATATACCTGCGTTTTGCGTAATATAGCTAACATTACATTCTCCGAAATATATTAGAAACGCGTGAGGTCCGCTTCGGTCACGTCGCGTCCGTGTCGCAAGCGACGCGCGGGGACGCGGCGGGAACGCGACGTATTTACGCCGACGCGTATTGTGCGCATGATTGAATTATTACTTAGAGATGCTGCAATTGGCGGGAAAGTAACTTAAATTTAGAAATAAAATAATGTGATATTATGAGTTATTATTTATTAATAACACGTCTCCGTGAGCGAGTGATAAGATAAGTGGGTCCGAAATCTGGAAGTCCTGCAAACGTCAAGCATGCTAATAGCATGCTCTAAAATAGGATGCTATTGGCATGCTTAAAACGAGCATGCTTATTATTAGCAATGCTTTGACACACATGCTACTAAATAGCAATGCTTTCGTGCTAGTAATGAGCATGTGTAACTAGCTTAAACTAAATGTTTTTGATATTTTTGGAACATAGTCCGGGTTTGTGGTTACATTTATACATTTATACAGATGTTAACGCTGTAACAGTTTTTGTAAAATTTTGTTTTGTGTTCAAAAATAAATAAATAAATAAAAAAATGGCAGACGTGGTGATTTAACCAATCAATTGCGATGACTCAATTTCAATGAAGGAGGCCTTTTCCCAGCAGTGGGTCATCATATGAGCTATATAAGTAAAGTTATACAATAAGATTTCCCAATGACATCAAAAACCTCAAAATTAATTAATTTAAATCAAGACTCCATAAGTGACTTATTGAACTAAAAGTGTACCTATGACGTTAAAGAGTTTATTAAAACTTTAAAAATTATGGATTTGTTCTCTTTATTCATTTATGGGGATTTATATTATATGGACATTTGTTTGTGAATCTGACAACTAAATTGTATTTGATATTTTTTTTTATTCTGACAACTGTATTTGATCTTTCATAAACAACGTGAACATTTTGTATTTGTTCTGTGTCTGTATGTATTCAAGTATGTAACAAGAAATATTTCAATAATATTTCATTTGACACCCCTTAGTGATAGCTGCTGGCAACAATAATTGCTGATTTACTTGAAGAGACCTAAATTAGAAATGCTCTGGAAACAGCTCAGCACAGCCTTAAGCTCTCTCGCCACCCATTTGCTGTTCATAATCGCCCCCACGCATTAAGCAGCCGAGCTCCGAAGCCAGGCTGCGGCAGCCAGTCAAACATATGACGTTGTATGGGAACCCTCGCACTAAAGCGACACGATTGGCGTAGTGCGCTGTGGCACGGTTTTTCACCTCGATTTCCGTAGTATCCCGGGTTCGATTCCCGGTCGGGTCAATTCAGGAAACGATCTTTTCTGAATTGACTCTGGTCTGGGTGTGTTGGGAGACGCCCCTGGCTTATTTCCTTGTGTGGTACCTCGTAACACAGGGATATTAATCCCTACTTCGAGACCATTACAAGAGATGTGTTGTCTGGCGCATATTTATATTTATTTATTTATTTACAAAAAAAAAAAAAACAGCCATGAAAGACGTGTTATTATCAGCTCAGCCAAGTTGGCGCAGCCTGGCAGCCTAGTGCACGGGGGGCCTTATGACTCAGAGCGTTGTAGATACAAAGTTTGTCTTTTGTTATATATGATTGGATATGTGGATCTCAATACTGTTGATACTACATAGCCTAACCTAACCAAGGAGGCATGGTGAATGTTGTTCTTTTGCCAAACGTATAAATTGTTCATCATCGGACGTGCGTGAGATGATATGCCATGTCCCGTTTGCGTGTCCCAAAAAAGTCTCAATTCACACGCAGCAACCTGATCCTGACGTCACGTTCGCTACCGAATACAATAATTCTGTTTGTCGTACATTTTCCTCACTTTCGTGAGATAAGGTCGCGGCCGCGCATGCGTGATGACTGTGATGGACGATCGCGTCGCTCCCACGAGAGCTTTAGGAAAGTTTAGATGCGGCGCTTTTCGAAGACACTCATCTATCTGTATGAAAAACCAGAAATTTTCAGCGTTAAAATTAATTTTCACGTTCCCAAAAATATTACTTTACTTATACTAAGAGAAAATCAACTTTAGGAGCATCTCAAATTAGGCAGAAGTTTATACTGGGCTCGGTAGTCTCATTTAAACATATTTATTATTGGCGGAAAGTAGACAGACTGAGAAGGAGAAGTAAGAAGCACCTTTAAAAAAACCAAACATTAATAAATACAACTATCCATTTGCACACCAAAATCATAACTGAATTATAAATTATACTTCAAAAAGTTTAAAAAAACAATCTTCTAAATTTAAAATTAAATACAAGTTTCTTCAAAAAAGTATAACACCATAAATACTGTCCTAATATTTTTTTCTCGTACAAAATCACAAAATTTGACTGTACGTGAGTAATGATGGTTTAATGAACTTAGGAAGACAGTAGATTTCAGTAACTTGATGCAAAAAGCACATCCGATTCACACAGCCGTTCAAGATACAGTTAATACCTCAGTCAAATATTATCCCGCCAGTTCTACGCAGCACTAAACCTACACCGCCGCGGATACTCGGCGATAACAGGCGTTGATGGAGATTGATTGCAGCAAACACACCTACGCCACAAAAATGTGCCTGACCTGGACCTGCTTACGTGGGCTATGTACTGTCTGGCACATAAGTGGCTAAACTTTGTCGTAGTATCCTAAAGACAGAACAATTCTATGACAAGTGAACTTTTTATTTTTAGCATTAAACAATGCTCTATTTTCTACACAAAGATAGAAACTAGAAAAACTCGACCTGATCCTGGGACTCAAGCGGGATTCGAACCCGCGACTTTTCACAATCCGGGTTACTGCTCTTCCAACTGAGCTACCGAGGCTGTTGACAGACCTGGCGAATTTATCTTGTGTATTTTACGTTGTAAGCCAACGTTTTTTCATCAATGTTATATAATTTTTCTTTCGGGTGTTAAAGGCGCTTGCCTATTTTAATTCGCCAGGTCTGTTAACGGCTTCGGTAGCTCAGTTGGAAGAGCAGTCACCTGGATTGTGAAAGGTCGCGGGTTCGAATCCTGCTTGAGTCCCAGGATCAGGTCGAATTTTTCTAGTTTCTATCTTTGAATTCTATGACAATTTTAATGTTTTTAACGTGGCAAAATACTGAAGTATTCAGTGACTTTCGGGGCTTGCCGTATAGTCAGACACTGCTAGAACGTTTGATATACTGTGAAAACGATTATTGAATATATTATTATGTAAGTGGAAAGATGTGGTCTCTGCCTACCCTGTTGGGAAAAAGGCGTGATGGTATGTATGTATGAAAACGATTAACTGTATTTTGCGTTTAGAAAATCACCACCTTAATTATACAAGATTAATCTGTAAATCGTAGTAATATTTTTTTTGTCAATAAACATCAAGCATTATGTACTAATTTGGGCTGGCAAAAGAATAATAAGAAGATGTGATGGTTTTCATAGTCATGACTCCTAACGAATGCATTTTGAATTTTACCAATAGACCAGTCAAATCGCCAGACTTCAGTGTAACATCTTTCAGAAATAGCTTAATTTTATTTTTTAATTTATTTGTACTTGTAACGTTGGAAAGTTGTTCACTTACCTATAAATTGAACTGAGTTGGAATAAACGCTTTTACGAGACCAATCTGAATGAAAAGTCAGGTAGGTAAGTGAGAAATCACTTAATCAGAGTTTAAAAAAAAGAAATTGAAACTCTTCACTGAAATTCTAAGGTTTTTTTAATTTTAAGTGACAAACATACCCGAAAATGGATACCTTTTAATTTTTTTTTTCTTCAATGGATTTCAAACAGATAATCATTGTGTTAATTCGAAAGAGTCCGTTAAACTCTCGAAGAATGAAAAGAAGAGACGAAGGATGTAGATGATCATCATTTTATAAGTGCTCCCGTATACTCGGTTAAGAATTGTGCCTCCAATCAGTGGCCGCCACTAGCTGCGGATGAGATTTTCATGCAATTGTTGATTAGGAGAGAATCGACTTTGAACTGTGCTTCAAATTGAGCTAAATACACAGCACTGGTCGAGTGTACCCTAGTAACAAAATCTGTTGATACGATGTGAAAAAAATAAATGAACTTAACCTTTTTAAAAAAATAAAAAACTACACTTACCATTGTTTACCTTCGCACCTTCGTTAAAAACTCTCATATGAATCTCCGGATTTGCCATTCACAGCTGACAACTATATATGGTAATAATTCTTTTTAATGCCCCATCTGATTGAGGGCGCTTAGTCAAAACTCTTCACAAAGGAACTAACAGTACCACGAAGGCTATTCACAAGGCTATTAGCTATGATTTATATGTTGTTTAATTCAAAGTTCGTGGCTTGAGAACGTCCTGTTTTGCTGCTTTGACAATACGAGACCAAAGCTAAAACAAAAAAGGCTTTTAAAACAACCTTTTTTGCTTACTAGGCACTAAGGCATAGTAAAAGGATATAAGTAGGTTGTCTTCATACATACGCTCCGATCGCGGTTTCTATGTGAGCGCGCCCGTACTATGCCTGTTCCTACGCGCGTCGCACGCACACACAGACAAAATGTAAGGGGGAATTGTAGGAAGTCAGTCGTGGCTGCGCCGTGCGGAGGTAATACCGCAACGCTGCGCTGCCGCTTGAAATTTTGGTTTCATGTGCGTGTACGACGTACGTCCTATATTCTAGATCAAAAAATGTTATAAAATAGTATGCGTAAATAGGTCATATCATCAAATCCAGAATCGTCTTTCTTCACATTACCTACCGTATAAGAACGGTGAGTACCTAAGTATCTAACATAACTTAGATTGATAATATTGTGTGTAATCGGATACAGATTTGTAGTTCAAATTGATTGTTCAGAGATTGACGCAGCATTTTTGCGGATTGAATAAACTACATGCAACAGCCCTACGTGTTTAGGCTATTATCTCTCGCTCAGGGCGCGAGTTGGCTTACTTCTCTCTCCTTTTACTATAACTATAGCTAGCTTTGACGCTGGTTTTAAGCCATCTAGGTGCGTATTTTCATACACAGGTTTTTGGGGAAACAGGGAAACGCACATACCATCGATTATAATATTCGCCACCTAACCATTTTGCAAAAATATTACAATAAACCCTTTATTATGAAATAGTGCCTTTGACCGTACAGTTTTCATGATGTAGTTTGCAGAAAACGTGCAGATTCGATTCCCGCCTGAGTCCTTGAGCAGTTTATTTTTCTAGCTTTTCTTCCTTTACATTAAATATTTTAACATTGTAAATGCAGAATAATAAAAATGTCAGGACATAGATTATCTCAATTCATTCAATTTATCTAGGACTTGCTGTTCGTCAGCGGTGTCGCCCGCGTAGACTGTCTTTCTCGCCAAAATATAGCCTACATTAAAAAAAAATATAGGCTAGGTCACTCCCTGATAATGTAGCTATATATTCCGGAAAGAATTTTTCAAATCAATCTAGTAGTTTCGAAGTTCAATACAAACTAACAAACAAAAAAAAAAAACAAATATTTCCTGTGTAATATTAGTATAGACTAAGGATATTATTTGTAAGAAAAAATGTTGGTATTTTCCGTTGCCTAGGAATGGTTTCAGACGAGAAGTTTCGCGCTTATACTCGTACCTACTTTAATAAACTAAACTCGCGTACACGGGCCTATGGCGCCGTGTTCGCCCGAACAGGTGGTGGTGAGTAATTATCTATGTATTATACGAGCGTATACGCGCGCCAACGCTCGTGTATGGCATAAGGCGCACCTGGGGCTTTATTACGATCTCTTAAAGCTTGCTCGCATTTGTCCGTGAATTGAGCGTCCTGGCATTTTGGTATTCAGTACGTCTACCACGACTTGCCACTTTGAATTTACGTTATCGTTCGCGTAAACAAATTGTACTGGGATGACACATGACATGACATGACAACGTCGAATCCCAATACATTTTTTTTACGCGAACGATAACGTAAATTGAAAGTGGCAACTCGTGGTAGACGTACTGATATCTTATTCCCAGTCACGTGACGGTTACGTCATGGGAATCAACTTCTGCGCAGCGTTTTGACGTTTCATACCATTGTATAACTGTCAAATAGTACCAGTCTTAAACTTTTCAGTTACAGAAGTAGCGCTAAAAAGTGACATCGTATTACCTATACAAAGTGAGCATTTTTAGAACGGTAAACGGTCACGCTGCGATAGTGGCAAAATATTGTAATACGGCCCTATACGCCTTTATGCGCTTCCAAAAAACGAGCTTATACGCGAATTTAAAACTCTATTCTGAAACCGCTAAATTTGAATTCAAATTCATTTATTTATTTGTGATACACAGGTAAATAGGATGTTAAGTAGATTTTTGTTTTGTAGGTACATGCTGTGATCTGCCTTTTGGCATACAAATTTCACAATTACATTAAAATTTACAAATAATTTTTAACTTTAACTAAAAAGGGGCTGTTAAAGGGCTATGAGGCCCTATAACAGCCCCTTTTTAGTTAAAGCATAGAAAACCACCAATTTTCATTTTTTGCTGATGTATTCTTACTTTATTTGACTCCCACGTGTTTTATGAGACAGACCCGACTGCCGACTGGTAGCAAATTGTTTCTGCGTTAAACCTTTCCTTATCTGTACGATCGGGAACACGTTATGGTCATTCTGGGAAGGTGTACCTGTTTTTGAGTTGTGTTTATTAATATAGCATGGATTTATATTTTCACTATCATAAGTATAATGGGGAAGTCATGGGGTGCATAAAAATATACATTGATGCATTTAAAATTCTTATTCGTTTTGATTTCTATTTACTGTTTTTGAAAACTATGTAAAACCTAAGACTATTTGGCCGGCTCGCTAAGTTACGACTATAATCATTCAGAAAAACAATGAGGACTAATTACCTTATGAGACTTAATAGAATAGAATAGAATATCATTCATATTGTAACGATGCCGTTTCCCTTCAGTCTCGTGGACGTTAGAACCTCCACGATCGCTGGAAACTTCATGGTTTAACTGCTGGCCATTAAAAGTATTTTGTAATTGTTTTTCAAAATTTGATTCAATTCGATTTTTGTTTCGCATTGCATGCGCAGCTTTTTTGATTCAGTCCTACCAAAACCATCGTACTGAACAGTTTGTGAGCATCAGATTACCAGTTTAAGTATAACTTACTTGATGGTGTATTTTTAAATACTTTAAATAACCAATTATTGTAAACAGTTAAAACAGTTATAAGTAACAGGAACCCGTGTATCGGGTTCTTCTTTCCTACCTATACTTTTACCCTATTTAATAAACAAGTCACTGGATTGGCTGATCTTTTATTAACTATTCCACAACTACATCTACTCCTAAATATTGTGTGACGAATCCCGGCGCTCCGGCTCCTGTATTGCTGGCCTGCAACGAGGATTTCGTTACAATATCAGGCAACAAACAACATTCAAAGATCTTACCTAAACATAATCGGCCCATAGATAAATATAGTATAGTATAGTCAATATCAATATAGTAGCAGGTATAGCCGGTAGGAAACGAGAACGATGGAGAGGCTTGTAGTACAAGGTCACACTGGGAAGAGAGCACGAGGCCGGCCTCCGACTCGTTTTATCGCCCTTATTAGAAAATCTACGCAGTACAGTGTACTCACAACGCACACAAAGTGGAGAGACATCGCGCGACGTGCGGCTGCCATAGAAGCCAGCGGCGACGGCGAGCCGCAACCCTGTCCATCAGCAGCCACGACAACTCTGCCAAGAGTGCTTGACTGAGAAAAAGAAGCAGGTTCCTAACTTCCTAAATGCTTCAAAATGTAGGATAACATTTACCAAACCAGGCTCCAGACGGGCAGCAGAAGTGCATGACGGAGCAGTATGCAAGTTGACCACCTGACAGTTGGCCATAAATTTTGTTATATCAAAATATCATGTTTTGGGCCACATTAATTATAGAGAAATTTATATGTAGGGACAAATCGTCATGGCGTTTCTAAGGTAGGGATGTTGGTATGGTTGGCAAAAAAATGTATGCCACTTTGCTATCGAGAAGTCAAATAATAAAAATCGATATTCTAGTATTACTGGTATCAAATTCAATTGTATTGTTTTGAGTAACTTAATTCTTTTCTTTATTACTGGAACAATCTAATTTGAAACAATTTGAACTTGATGAGCATATAATATTATCACGTATTCAAAGACAAATAACATTATTTGTCATATTGTTCGTTTTCAGGCACAGAGCCTAGAGATATGAATTATAGTGAATTGTAAGTGTTTAGCGTTTTATTTGGTACTAGGTTTATAACTTTGAATTATTAGAAAGCTAAAAAATCAAAGTGTTTTGGCCCCACAGAAATCCTTCAATAGAACTCGAAACTTGACTAGTTCAAATATTTTAGGATTTTTTCACACAACAGAGTTACATTCAAAAAGCGTCGATCATCTTGCTGACGCTCCTTGCACAAAACATGGGCACGCACCGTTTTTTGCCGGTAAACGCCACAGCCATCTGGTAAGGATTTTTTGTCTTACAAAAAACTGCCTGACCCTTTCTTACCTTTTGTGCTAGCCCCGGTTTTTTCAATTCACCCGAGAACTAACCCTCACAATAAGTTGAATTACCGTATTAGCCGATTTCTAAGGGCATGATGAAATTTTTGATTGGACTAACGGATTGTGTCTTAACGGTCCAACAAGCTTTTTTGCCTCACTATACTCATTTAACGTAATGAGACCTTTTTTTTTATATTTAATGTTGAGCGTAACTTTTTGTCCGGCTGTAGGTACTTATTGATGGTAAATAGACACTTTATTTTTAATTTCAAAACGTAAATGCACCTGCGTTCCGAATCACGCGATTTTGGTTTCCAATAAACAAATTGGAATGTTTAACGTCGGCATTTATAATCTTTTCTGATCAAAACCGACGCTAAGTAATTTGTGTGCATAAAAGAAGCCGACTGAAGTGCCAATTGAAGTACTTACGAAATGATGAATAAAAAAACCGGTTGGCGAGTGAATGAATGACTGAATGAGTGAGTGAATAAGCTATCGGGTCGCGGATCTCTGTGTACATTGTAGTATGCACAATTGGTCGTATGCATGCGGGGGTTGGAATGCAGTTTAAATGCAAGGGGAATTGCAATATTGATCAAACATCTTCATCGATGGATTCTGAAGGAATGAAAAGTGGATAGAGTATTGTGTCTGAAGAGGGTATAGACGAAGAATATTTTGTCAAATGGATTTAGAATATGAATGGTCCGGAATGAGCCAGCTGTGACGGCAATTGCTTGGCAATACATCTGGTTAAATATTACAATTTCCTTTTTGGCATAACCACATCACACTAAAGTACTGTAATCTTTTAAAACCCTTTGAACGCTGAAATTAAACGATATGGTTTATTTTAAGAAACAGTATATTTACTCGCTTTAATAGAATCTGGTCAGTCTGGCAGTTGAAGTGGAATTATTTGCAAAGCACACATATGGAACCTGGACTTTAAAAATCTGGGATGAAGACAATTCGATATTAAAAGTTATCATATGTGTGGAGAGCGTCTGGCCTAGGGGGTAAGCACCCAACTCAGATGGTGGATCGTGTGGTCCCGAGTTCAAATCTGGCCTGAACCAAAATCTTTGTGTTTATTGTTAAATATCCGACTAGCTCTGCGATAAAAAACAAAATCAACCCAGATAACAGCGGAAGGCTCACCACCTACCACGTTGGGTTCTAATACCATTGGTGAAAAGTGAGCTTCTGAGTGTCTCGTTCACCATGACGGCACAGTCACTTGCCTCTGACTACCCCGTTTGGGATAAAGTCGTGATGGTATGTGTAAGTTGTCATGTGTGTCTCCTAGAAGGGAGGACGACTAATAATGGTCGCAGGAAAGAAAAGGTAATCTTCAAGTTGGAATTGGGCAGGCTTACATGCTGCAGAGGAAGTCTTATGCCCGCGAATAGTGATGACGATCTAAATACAACCCACGTTCTGAACTCATAAGATAGTTAATATATTAAGTTCCCAGTGAATAGTAAGTAAATCTGGTTGCATGTCATCCCCGTTTGGCCTTCGTGACTGACTGAGCCATTTGCTTTTGTATTCTTCGGAGCGTTCCGTGCGACACGCTGCGAAAGCGGTTATAGGACGTTCTATCAATTAGTGTGGAGTTCGTGAATGCATTCAGCAGAGTTAAGGAGGATAAGAGTATGTAGACCTAATTATTACGAATTCTGCTTTGATACTAGTTGTTTTTTTAATTGGTTTCTCACAAAAAAAAAATGTGCTAAAAGTATTTGCTTTGTGATGGGCAGAAACCACAGTTCATAAGTCGTGTCATAGACTCTGACAGCCCACCTGGTCTGTGACAATCACCGGAGATAGTCACTTACTTGTATGTAGATCTATACTGACGTAATGTGACACTAGTTACCATTAACTATATGTTCTATGATGGCTTTGTAACGATAGGACTGGCCGAATGAATTACATAACGTTACATAAATAGCTCGGCTGACTCTATTTAAAAACATTTGATTGATCCGAAAAATGAAAACGTATATCTTAGATTGTGAAAACTGCTCAAAGAGTTTCTTAGTATAACATGTAATTAGTCCAGAATACGACCTTTACACTTGAAAATCATTATTAGCCTGGCAATGCCCTAAAGTGCTTGTAACATTTATGTGTAATAAAACATTCAATTATCTGCTTGCTGTGAATACTGTTACATTTATTTGTTCATGCAATAAATATTGTTTATCTTGCGTTAAGACACTATGACTGCATTTGCAGTAATTTCTACTGTTCCTCACTATCAATCGCACTGTATTTCCGCGCGCACACTATGCGGTGGGCAGAGGCTACGGGTCACACGTCCCGGCACGGACTTCGCCGCCCCGCCCGCGACCGGTGGCCTGCTGCCTGGGATCGATACGCGGCCAAATTGCCAGCTATTATTGTTTTAGGTTCCACTTTCTTGTGTGTATAGTCGGCAACAAAAAAGTGTTATTTTTTTGCCCTTCATTTTACGCAACAACAACTTATCAAACTGCGAAAGTAACTACATGTCTCAGTGAAGAGTGTTTTACGAGTTTCGGAACGTAACAAAAGTTAATAATGACCAATCCATATTTGGTAAGCTTTGTTTTAGTTGGCCCAATAGTGGAACAGTATCGCTTATACTTTGCAAACTATTTGATTTGACAGTTCCTTGATATTGTACCCAACTTACTCTACAAGCCAAGTATTTATTATTTGGACACACCAATAGCTGAGTTGTAAAAACTAAAACTAAGTAGTTTCATAATGAGAATTATAAGCATCATTTTTCGTGTTGTCATTTTCGTATTTATTTATTATTTCGTATTTTGACATATTCGTAGGTGGAGGAAAGCATAAGCTAATCTTTTCTTCTTGATTCACTTGCCACAAAATTTGGATATCCCATGTTCGAAAAAACGACAACATACCAGCGTATATACGATTATGTATACCTGAAACATTTTTCTTTATGCATTGCAGCTAAACCATCGACCACACTATCCCCCCAAATGACGGGCCACAAAAAACCGCCCAAGAGCCTCCCCAGGGTGGTGTCCAAGGCGGGGCGGCGATGGCGCGGGCAAGCGTGGCCCGTGGCCATTGCCCGCCCTACGCCCTGAGCACGAAGGCTACATTATGTATCTATAGTATTGTGCTACATGAATTTATATTTAGCGGTTTATATTACGTGGCTTTTATACTGTCACCAACAGGATCAAACCAGCAGGGGCCCAACTGCAATCAATATTTTAGAGCAATTTATATAATTACAGTCACATTTGATTTAGACAAATGCACTCACGAAAATGATGACATCATAGAAATCACAATATTCAGGTAAGAGTTAGATATCGATTTATTTCTCCTTAGTTATATTTCAAAAGCTGATGCGTTTACCAGGTGATGCAGTTGACCCCTTTAATTTCTTAAAAAGAATCCAACACTTTTCATTCAAGCATTACTAACTATTGCGCCGATGAACTGTCTAGTATAGTAAACTTTATGGAAATATGTTCATGAAATGAATAATTTTAAAAAAAAGTTCATAAATAATTTCGTAACGGTCCTAATTATATCAAGTTTCAAAAACCAGTTCCGTACCAGAGCAAGTTATTCAAAGTTGTAAATTATACGGTACTAAGACGTTTTTAAAAAACATAAAAAAAATATTCTGCATTATTATTTCAAAACAAGTAAACAATAGTTTGTACCCTCATGACCTTTTTTACTGCAATTATGCATTTTTTCTTAACTTTCGATACCGAGATTAAAAGCACGGTCGTTATATGCAAATTTACAGCTTTTTATTTCTTTCTTCAGGTTCGTTTTTTACAAGTTACTAGAGGGTAAGTAGAGTCGAGATTATGCCAAATGACATAAAAAATAGTACACTGTATTCGTCTTAACGAAGTGGTAATAGCAACGGAAAGGGTAAGTTCAATCATTCATAGAACCGGTATTTTAAAGTAATTAAAAAAACACAAGGAAAGATACCTAGAGGCCGATCACCAAGGAGATGGTTTGATCAACTTAAAGATGCAGAAACACCTACGTTCTACACAGTCGCCAAAATTGCTACGGATAAAGGTCGGTGGAGACAATTTGTCCACGACAAACTTACACACCACCATGATCACGATCTTCAGACATGAAGGACCGGCCAGAGAGAGAGAGAGAGAGAGAGAGAGAGAAAAAAAATCACTAATATTTAGTCTTACCATGAATATAACGATAAATTTCAAGTTTACCAATGTTGGCATAATGGGCTAAAATCCAGCCCATAGTGACGTAGATCTTGTCTGCTAAGCCTAACCTGTACGTCTACCACGAGCTGCCACTTTGTATTTACATTAACGTTCGCGTAAAAAAATGTATTGGGATTTGACATTGTCATGTCATGTCATATGTGTCATCCCAATAATTTTTTTTTGCGCGAACGATAACGTAAATTTAAATTGGCAACTCGTGGTTGACGTACTGGACAAACAATCTTAAGACGAAGATTTGTGTTTTTTGAACTAAGCATTTTTAAATAACTATGATCATTCACAAGTATATCACCTGATAATTTTGATGTAAGGTCCCAGATAAACATTAATCAAAATAGTATTTAACATTTCGTGACTATTTTTTCTCAAAACATTTAGGACTCAATTCTCTAGTCTCTTTACATTAGGTAGCTTATCCAACAAAACTAATTTAAAATTCGATTTAACTTTTTTTCAACCATACTATCAACTTTCTACATCAGATACAAACTTAAAATGACCATATGGACCCTATTTCTTAAACATTTAGCCCCGCTAACTCTTTAACCCATTGACCGACTTTTTTACACGAAACAACAGGATGTTAACAAAATAACACACAAAAAGTAACCACGTGCCGCCCCCATCTGGTAGTTTTATTAATCGACCACACCTGACTGTGAAATAAGAATAAAAACAACCGTATGAGCAACAGTACTTTTATTTTAATATGCGTTTCATCAAGGACGCTCATTTTCGGTACGAAAGGTAGGCCCTTGCAAAGCATGACGCTATTAACTACTTTATGTGAACAGTTTTAAAAGGATACAAACATTGTTTTTATTTTAAATTCCCTTGATGAGGCAAGTTCCAATGTAATTTCTAGATTTTTAAAGCTGTTGAAACTTAGTGCCTTATTTATTAAGTCCTCAGAAATGTGTTAAAATCTTTTGAAAAATAAAGGATTAGAAGATATATTACTTATTGTGCAAACAAAACCATCACGGAAACTATATTTACTTATGTTTTATCTTCATTTTGATCATAACCTTTGTGATTTAACCAACTCTTGTCTTTGGTGCCTGTTATTAAAAGTAAAACAAAACTTACAGTGGTATACCTAGACTTAGATTGGTTGTGAACGTTTACATTAAGGTTGAGCTATATCACGGCCTCCTAGATCTTAAATAAGACACAATTTTATACATGTGCTCAAAATACGTGTGATATTAAATCATACAATCAAGAAAAAATACCAATTTTTAATATTAGTTAAAGTAGAAACTACATTACAAAACTCTTTCCAATTTCACCAAACCATGACCACAAGACAGTTACTCGTCATGACATTTGAATACTTGTCCAGGCCCGTGTCCTATTAGATGCGGTAATCTGCGTGGACCCCCAATTTTCTGCTTGTTCCACTACGCTAGGTTCCATGTCTTGGGCATTATGAGTATTGACTAGAAAGGCCGTTGAGAGTAGTTCTTGTCTAACAGACATTTTTGCATTGTGTAATCCATGAGATGTACAAACAATTTCCATTTATAAGAATTCTGAAATGCATGTTTGTAGACGAAACATGTTTGTCTCTTCAAGAAAAACAGTGATGTTCATAAAATCAATACCAGAAATAAAAATAAGCTCGGAACTCCCAGTTTAAGACTGCATAAGGTATGGAAATCATTTGTTGGTCAATGTGTAAAATATTTTAATAAGATTCCGCAAACTCTTATTAAACTGCCTCTTCACAAGTTTAAGTCACAAATTAAAGCTAAGTTAATGAAGCGGGGTTATTATAGTGTTGAGGATTTCTTAAATGATAAGAATTTGTGGTCATCTTAGGTATAATCTGCTCCTCTGCACACTTTTTTGTTATGACTTTACTCTGTCAATTCAATTTTTGTGTATAAAAACAAGATTGAAAAGAGTAACCATCGAGTTTCTTGCCAGAGTCTTCTCGATCGGAAACAACCTCCGAAGCGGTGGTAGAGTCACATTATATTTAATTATGATATGAACTATCATAGTTTTATTTTATGTAAGTTTATTTTTATTCAGTATATTTTTGCTACAATTTTTTTTTTGTACATGACACGTCATAAGTACTTTTTATAAGTCTATATGAATAAAGATATTTTTTACTTTACTTTACTTTTACTTTACTTTACTTTACTAAAAAGTTTGTTGTAAAATTAACGACAGGAAAAGTTTCTTTTACAAAAGAGTGATTATTCCAATGATGACAATATATCTGAACCTAGGCATAAGGTTATAGAAGAACGGTTACAGGTTGACGAAGGAAACAAATATAAAGGCAATGCAAAGAGGATGATCAAGCGACCAAAAGTTCTTGTCACTGGCGTCAGAAGAATATTCCTGGGGGCCTAGCCAAGAGCAACACGCCACGACGATTTCTACATGGGCATTTTCAGAATTTTTTGCTGCGTCACGTAATGGAAGTCTCAAAAATAATTTTACTATTTTGAACTGAATTTAATTGAAATAGATTAGCATATACTAGTACGGGCATGAAAATGTTATTGTTTTACGTAAAACTTTAGTACATTCTTGACTAAAAATATTTTTTGCTGAACGATACCTGGACAAAGTTCCACTACATCACAAAATTAAATAAGGTATTTAAACTATAAAGGCTTTGAAAGTATTACTCAAATTCTTTTAATAAGGATAAAAAACAAAACATTCTTCTTAAATAATCAATGTGTATCAATAATTATAACGAGTTATTATTGTTTTGTTGACAATTGCTCAATTACGTCACTTTTGTTAACTTGCTAGCATATGGTTTCTCTTAGCCTACTTTCATTAGATATTATTTTTAACAATCAACGCCTAAAAAATGATTGACACTTTTAGAGCTATATTTTAACACATAATTATTTAACTTTTACTTTATTATTACATTAGTTATTTGGAAAAATTCAGTCACATAAATTTAGGACAGTGACGTAGCAAGAAGTCCGCCGTTACGTAATATAAAACTAAGGCAAGTTTCACAGCATGAAAAATACAACTACTAAATTACCTCTTTTAAAATAGAAACTCCGAATTCAAAAAAAATATTGAGATCACAAAATCACATTACAGACACATACGTGTCTATTATAAAGTTATCAGTCTTTAACGCTAATAGTATAGGTAAGAATTAAAATAATAATTTTATTCCTATGCAACAAACTGTGAACGTACAATAATTGAAAATATAACAATAAGCACTGTATGATGTTAAGATACAGTTCAATTTACACAAAAGGACAAGAAACACAACGAATAACCTAAACTAAAATGTATATTATTTAAAGGGCCAATGTTCTTCTCTTAATGACTAACTTTACCAGTAAAAGAAGTTAAATTCGTCTTTGCGTGTCAGGTTCGCTACCGGAAGCCACACGGTAGATGAATGATTTTTACTTCTCTTACTGGTAAAGTATGTAACTTAGGGTAGAACGTTGGCCCTAGGTAAATTTTTATAAGGAGTGTATCGAAGTCAAGTATTTTTTTTCTCTCTTTGAACATCAATTTTTCATTATTTTAAAGCTACTACAGTTTCAGATGACCTCCTGTAAAGAAGAAGTGGCGCAAGAAACTTCACAGATATTACTTTGAAAAAAGTTTACAATTAATAATGTAAACGTTAAATGTGATCTATCGCTTTGTAAACTAGACTTTAGAATTCCATTACGTAACGTTTTACACTCCGCTAATACGTAACGTTATGTAATGGATGTGACGTATTATTGCCGGCTGTTTTTATTCGCACTTTCTGATCAATTTTGATAAAAGTTAAGTATTATAACAGATAATTCAATGAAACCAATAATCAACCTTTCTTTTAAAATGTATAGCAAACAAATCAAACAAGTATTTATCTCTAAAATTAGCGATCGTAGGTGGAACATCGATTTGTCGGAAAAACGAGCTGCCTGCTATGTCACGCTGTTTTGGACGACTGGCATTAAAATCTGAAGCGGCAGCTGTCATAGACTAAAAATAAAGTTGCCAGAATTATAATCAATACTTAGTTTGGTAGGATTTTGGTAAGGAAGAGTGAAAAAACGACCCGTGAGGTATAGTGGAATTCCACTACTTTTAAGGACACGACAAAAATGTATTTATCTTATTAAATATTAACTCTATTACTATAATTGTAAAGTCTAAGCTTGCATTGAGAAATATTTTATTTCAAAGAACATTCAATTTTATAATACAGGCAGCAGTTTACTTGAAATAACTCACTGAAAAATTTGAAGTGACGTGAGGCGCGCCATAATTATGCACTTTTCGAGCATTGATTGGATTTATTCATAAAATTAAAGGTATTTTACACGCTTTCAGGCACTGATTGAAGACAATAATTGCTATTTTACCATAAAACTTTGTTTAAAAGAACCCACACGCCTTTTTTGTCTAACAATAAACTTTCAAACTTGTGAGGCATAGTCGATATGCCTTAAGCAAACAATTCTGAAAATGCCCACAATAGAAATCGTTGAAATGTATGGGGATGACATAGAAATCGAAGTGGCGGGTCGCTCTTGGCTAGCCCCCCTGGTTATGATGCCTTTTACGCCTTCGTGGCGGAACTCTGACCGAATTTCGGAGGTATTGGGTTCGAAACCCATGTCGAGCAAAGTGGGTTTTTCTTCACAGTTATCGCGTTGGAAATTACTAACCCGCAATTGGAAAACTTGGTGGTCATAACTTGATTTCAATGGTGTAGGCCCTATTCCACCAATAGGCCAGTACATAAGCTAATTACTTACTAACTTTAGTGCCACTTAACGAGAAAGTAGTTCTTGAAGAACATATGTTTCTAGCCTTTATTGACCAAGAGCACAGCAGCCGTCACGGGCGCTGCTGATCGAGCGCGTGGCCGGCGGTCATGTAGGAAGTCATTTGTCGTAGGTCGTTAGGGCTGTTTCAATTTGTTTCAACATTTACTTACTCAAACTGGACTAAAAAAATCATGCAGTTCATTCGTACCAGTTTCGTGGAAGTGCCACATTCCACAACATACGAGTAAGTATTTATTAAAGTTTTTGGACTAGATACTCGTAACTGCATTAGTGTTCCAAGCTCCTTGCAGATGTGTTAGTTTTGGGGGTTAAATGGTAATTTTTCGTCTTTCTTTAATCTGAAATCAAAGTTTTAATAATTATAGTATCAGAGAGTTTATAGTATTGATATTCATTGCAGGTAAGTTTGTGTATTGATGGTCATACACATATTCTAAATATCCGAACCGGAAACGCTTTGATTGGCGTGGTAATTTCACACAATCATGATTCATACGTGCCTGATATAATTAATTACATATCTTATTATAAACTACATGATTCTAAACACACGTGATAACCCTACAATCACCTCATAAACAGTTCTCCCATTGTCTCCGCGAACCATCGCCATGACCATAACTCATTAAGTATTCAACGATGATAAAAATATTGTCTCGAGATTTGGATACGGTTACTGATCTTTGGGTAGACATTTAGCACGATAATGGCTTCTGTACGTCTACCACGAGTTGCTTCTTTAAATTTACGTTATCGTTCGCGTAAAAATTTGTATTGAGATTGGACATGACATGACAAATAATATGACAATGACAAATCCCAATATAATTTGATATGCAAACGATAACGTAAATTTAAAGTGGCAACTTGTCGTGGTAGACAGCTGTGCTATATTTTTGAACCCAAATATTTATCTTGTAGACCCATCGACCAACAAGTAAGCAGTTGGTCCTGGGCTGGCGTCACTAGTTGTCAGTCGTTCAGCCTAGTCGGAGGAGATTTTAGCTACTAACGCCACCAATTAATTTATTTTTATATCTTCCAAATTAGACATTGTTTTTAAATATTTAATGTATGACCATGACTTTTAATTCTGTTTTCTAATTAAACCTAGCAACAAAAACAATTTATAATTTTAAAGTTATAAAATTAAATAAATTGGTGGCTTTTGTTGGCGGCTACAATCGCGTTAAGGTGGCTTGATAGCATCTGACAGTAAGGTTCATCCCCCTATCCCTGTAAAAAAACCTCTTTAACTATCCGCACTAAGCCCGCATGGCTCATACCACTTCATAGTTCAGCTAAGGCTTATAAACATCAGTGAACTGTAAGGTCGTATTTCTGCCATGCGATTATCAGACGCTACCTGACCGGGACGTGCTCATGTGTACAAAATATGGATTACCTCCACCAATTTGTGTAGGTAATCCATATTTTGTAACTTTTGTGTGGATTTGGCAGCGAAGGCTACTGGTGGTTTTGGAGAACTGCTTTCAGAATGGTTGCTAAGATATTTTTTAACTAAATGTACATATAACATTCTTATAAAAGTTAGTTTGTATAGTGTAGTAACTTGAGCAGCTGCATTTTTATCAGCCTTTTTTATAGTTAAGATACAGATGCTTCTGGTGTGAACAATACCAGATATTTGTCCTAATCAAACTAAAAACGCTTTCAAGCTTTTCACTCAGTCATCACCTAGCTTTAATAAACATTGACAATGAAGAAGCAATTCGCGGAATAACCAGCCAAGTCCACAACACACAGAGATGAGTTAACGATCTTAACGCTTTGCTGCTCCTCAAATTGTCCCGAGACCATTGCCCTGGTGTGCCTTGGCTCATGACAGCTTACGGTGCACTATGTCCAACGCTTCCTCGACAGATAACGAACACGATTTTCTGTCTGGTTGACATTGAAAATTATGTAACAGGACCGAAGTATCGCTTGCAGACATTATTGTTGTAGCATTTCCGGAGGCAGCAGTTGAACGTCAGCATTTGTCTTAATGACTTATTAAAAGTACGTCTTTACGATGAGTAATATCGAATAATAATGTGTTATTTGGGGAGACAGACCCAGACAACAATTTGGAGAAATTCTGACTCTCGAAAGAAAGATTTTAGGATGGCCAGCCCAGTGATTCGTTTGAATGACTGGGTTTGTCAACCTCATATCTGGACCTCACGACCGCTTTCCATCAGGTGGAGTGAGGTCATCTTGAAGGGCAATATAAAAAAAAACAAAAAAACGATTGCTTTTGGCTCAGAAGTGTGACTTTTAAGTAATGTTAGCTTCAGTTTTGTAATTTTTAAATGTGTTCTCTAAAGATCATGTTATTATATCTTACTTTATGTGGGTTCCTTGTGGGTACTAGCAGAACCTACTTTGATGGACAAAAAGTGTATTAGACTGGGCACTACATCGTCCTGGTGTCGTTCTTGCAAACCTAGACCCTATTGAAGCATTTAACTCTTTTTTTCGTATTGCCTTAATAATCCGAAATACTGCGACCAATCACGACAAACTTAAGTAAAAGTTAATACTGTAGTATCGTTCTTCTTTCACGTACCGATGATCTTATAAATACAGTTTATCTCAGAAAACCGATCTCTAGAGACATAAATAAATATATAAATATGCGCCAGAAAACACACCTCTTGTGATGGTCTCGAGGTAGGGATAAGTATCCCTGTGTTATGAGGTACCAGACAAGGAATTAAGCCAGGGACGTCTCCCAGCACACCCAGACCCAAGCCAATGTAGAAAAGATCGTTTCCTGAATTGACCTGACCAGAGATCGGACACGGGACACTACATACAACTGAAACTGGTGATACATAGTTTGTTGCATCAGTAGTACCCTGAGCAGTACTGGACTAAATATAAAAAAAATACGCTAGACAACACGCCACTTGTCTTGGTCTCGAAGTAGGGATAAATATTCCTGTGTTACGAGGTACCAGACAAGGAATTGAGCCAGGGCGTCTCTCAGCACACCCAGAACAAGCAATTTAATGAAAATCGTTTCTTGTATTGACTCGACCGGGAATTGAAACCGGGACACAACGGGGGTTAAAGTGAGAAACCGTGCAGCGCACTTTGCCAATCGCGTTATCAAACTGTGTGTGTGATAAACTTTTCATTATTATAAACTCTATTTCAATCACAAGAGGGAACGAAGATTTTTTGTCATAGAACATAACACGACGACTATTCGTATATAATTATTTCCGCCCATAGGTCAATACGGATCTGTTTTCCGAGTTCCGTCATACTAATGATGGTCATTACGATAGTCAACATCATTGACAAGGTTCAATAGAGGCACTTACTTACGGTATTCGTGCCCTCATAGCTAATTACGCACTTATCTTTAGGATAGACCAATCAATCATTGTAATACCTTGTACTATACTATAAATAAGTCTCTTTATTATGGTATAGGACATTGTAAATGCTAATTCAACGCGATATAAATGACTTTGAATCGAGGTTTCCTCCTGATGACTCTGTGATATGTTAACCTAGTAACATACTCCAGGTGACTGTCAAACCAATTTTGATTACAGCGTAATGTAAAGGTGCTGATAGATTAGAAGATTATTCGTCGTTTTCAAATTACTCGAACCAAAAAGCGAACATGACGCTCGATGTTTTGTTACAACTTGATTTTGAAAACCAAGCTAGAACGATACATTACGTGGTAATGTTTTTAGAAAACGGAGCATTTTCCTATATTGTACTATTCGTAAAAACGTTACATTACACTGTAATGCTCCAGGAAAAGCCCTAGTCTATGCCCAGCTTATGTCATAATGTGTTGGGAGAACACATAAAAAATATATTCTATAATCCATAGATACAAAAATTTCAAGATAAACAAATATTTTTATTTAAATTTAATCTAAGTTGAAATCGAGCATATCAAATGATTTTCATCATTTTCGGTTCATATGCACCAATATTACTTACAAAAGCAGTGTCTACAATTAGCGTGCCGCAATAGCACCCAACATTTTGTTATATCGATACGAATAACCTACGATATCTAATTACAAATCCTATGCATAAACCACTGAACCTAAACACTCTGAAATCTGTTTTGATGCCAAATGACAAAGTTCAAAATCATCTGCAGACTTTTATAAAAATCCTCCAAAACAAATCAATTGTTTCCTTTCACCCAAAATAGCTGCTATACACTGCTCTACTTTTCACAAGCTGTAATAAAAACGTAGTGGTAGAAGAGCAGTGGATGAGAAAGTCATGAGAACAGCCGCCGCGATTTCTCATGGGGTCGATGGGTCCTATGCGGTACCATTCGCCACTGACCGTCGTGTGCCCCACGTGACCTTTCACCTTAGGGGACGGAATAAAGGTGCAGTGGAGTAGACTGATTTAGAATAACGATAATGTATGTTTTATGATATAGGTACCTAGGTATCAAGAAATTTAATTTTTTAGACCTCGTTTCAAACGTATGTATACCTCAAAACCTCAATCATGAAAGTTTTCTTAAATTCAAATGTCGGTTCAAATCATATCTGTGTTAATATTGCTAAACGAGGTATGTTCTTTACAACCTATTCATGCCTAACGATTGAGGCAGAAACATTTCCATGCAAAAAATAAATAATTAACTATATATTGGTGGCAATGGAATGGAACCATATCACTGGACCATTATAAGAAGTAAACATTAAAAAGTATTTACTCGGTAAAATAGTTCCTTCGTAGTTAATAAAATGTGTCAAAGTTAAAACTGCAAGTAAGATTGTTACAAACAAAGAAATTTTTACAAACTCTCGCGCCCAATGCTCATAGTGTTTTAATTAGGTAGTCGAAATGACGCACATTAAATGACGCAAGAGATCGTAAGAAGCAAAATCGCAATAGCTAACGTTTGGTCACTCTAAAAATAGAGCAATGATAAGGAACAATGCAATTTGAATATCAATAAGCACATTAACAATTCTTATAGGTACTTATTTCAGTAAGAAGATACAATTTCGAGGTAAATTAGAATGAGGAGGCTGTTTTCCTTTCTGTAGAGATAATGTATGTCTAACTTTATATTTTTCTTACACTCGAACTCGAAACTTAAGATAAGTGAATTCTTGTTCTATTACTGATTTGACGGTTATGATGTTGTTCACTTTAAGCTCATAATTATTTGAATTTATAAAATGAATTTAATTTTCATTTAGGTTTCCACACCGAACCACATCAATATGCCAGTTTCACCTAATGTTTGTAAGATATATAATACTTATATGGCATTCAGTTCATCAAAAAAATGCATTTTATATTAAGCATTAAAGATTTATAAACAAAATGAATTGTGATTTACCATAAAGTAAAACACGTGAATTTTATATCATAGTCGTCTCCACAGATCTCCACTGACAATAAATCGAGCCCAATACGAATAACTATCTCGGATTATGGTATTGATAAACGGCCGCATCGCACCAGCCGATCGCTGCGAAAAAACACCGAAACTATGAATAATAAGCATTGGCGTTCCGTAGGCAAATGGGAATGCCCAAAAGTGGCTTGGTTTGTTATAAGTACTTGCTTTGTACTAGTACTTGCTGTTCATAAACTTTTTGACAGCATTAGAATAGTTCAAAACGGGACTACTACCATGTACCGTATTTATTATGAGTTTGCGATATTCATATAATATTAAATAAGGTACAGAGGCGTTCACATCAACCTTAACCATTGCAAAATGGGTTTTATGTCAGCCAGCATAAGGTGCTACTATGTTAGGGTTGATGTGAACGCCTCGGTTCATGGTAGCAATCCTGTTTTGAACTATCCTAACGTAAGTGACCATGAAAGTTCAAAGAAATATATTTCGGACAGCAGCCCTAAAGCAGAAGCGCTAATATTTTTTTGATTTATGTAAGTAATCTTATATCTCACGAAGATATCTTGGAGAATGTCACCTTTTAGCTCTTATATTAGAAGGCCCTCTTAAAATACACAAGATTAAACATCCTCAAAAATAGAGTGCTTAACAAGTGCGCATAAACAGCTCAATGGTTTCCTGAGAAATTCCTCAACGTTGATTGGCTACTTGCATTTGCTTTGGTTTTCGTAATTAACTCAAATTGGTGGTACATAAGTTTGTATTGTTATATCCAGTAGTCTATGTTTAACTTGTGCCATAAATAGAAGTAAAACTAGTAACGATAGTTTTTGAAAAATTTATATTTTTAAGACTACAGAACCCATGTCCACTGTACAACACACACTTATCCGATGCATAAATTTATTAGATTTGTGGACCCTACCACGGTTGGCTGGTAATGTCGCTGACCGTGGTCCATTTATGGCATTTTTTCGACGAACGATTAGTGCCCTGCCTTCGATTTCCGTAGACAATAGGCCACATAAATTATATCGAACACAGTTAGAAGGATCGATACGCTTAATGATTGGTCTGGTACGAAGAATGTAGTTCGTTGGTAGCGATGGAGATTGTGCGTTTTGTAAAATAATACCCTAGATAAAAAAAATCTGTGTTAATACACAAAGATTTTACTATAGCAAAGTTATGGTTTGGCATGAGTTTCAATCTATGCTAAAATTATAAAAAGGTAAGTGTTTGTAAGTTCGTATGTTAGGGACAGGTAATCTCCAAAACTACCCAACTGATTTCAAAAATACGTGCACTGTTAAAAAGCTACATTATTCCTGATTGCTATAGGCATACATTTGTTTTGAAATAATTAGTTTTCAGCCAGATCAATTATCAATTATAAAGCAATCCGGGAAAGAAGCGCTATCGAAAATCTTTCCGTGCGTGCGCTGGCCCCACTGTTGATTATACCTACATGCATACAATGTACAACAAAAATATCTACACAAGTATATCGGATTGATATGATTAAAAGTAAGTTCATCATCAAGATAATTCTACGGTGATCATTTTTGTCCTTTATAGCACATAAATTGGATTATTGATTATTGGATAGATTCTGATATATCGTGAAATAAAAAACGACGCACGCAAAATTATTATATTTTTCACGCGGCTCTTGGAGCTCGGGGTGAGTGAGACACGGCGCGCGCTGAGAGACACCCCGACAGAGTGAGACACCCCGCGGCCCCGCCACGAAATCGTGTGATTTTTCACTTGGTGCGTACCTATTTTCAAAAACATTAGGCATCCGTAAGAAAACTTTGATATGTAACCCAACGTGTGAGAAAAAATTGTCCACGCGGGCGAAGCTGCAGGCGGAAAGCTAGTACGTTTATATAAATATAAAATGACGTAAGCAAATTCCATGTCCTTAAATATGTTTTAAAACATCAACATGTTGACTAAATCGTTGGCTTAGTTGAAAGTAATCTACATAAAGCTGGGGTTAGATTTTCTCTTGTGCAAACATTTTTGTTTTTATTCTGTGTTTTAGGTATGAAACTGTAAATGCCTGTTAAGTTTGTGTTGAAGAGTATGTTTATTTCAGTCATCCGTATTCTGATGATGATGATTTTAGATAGTTTATAATTTATAATGAGACTTCAGAAATAATAATACTTGATAATTTACATCGGTAAATATTATTGCACGCCAACCTGGAACAAGGCTTTATATTGTAGAACTAATAAAATTCAAACAATACATAAGATCCAAGAAAGGACAGTGTAAGGTTGAGGCGTATTATATTATAATTCCTCATATTGTTTAGAAACGAGGTATTATTGTAAAGTCAACATTGTGTAATCACACGGACGAACCAGACGGTCGTGCCATGAAATGAATAAACATACAGAAGTTCCACTCCGAACTTAGCAACACAACTTTTTGTTTTTGCTTATGTTGAGTTCTTTTTTTTTAAAACAACATCGGTAGCAAACAAGTGACCTAATGGTAAGCGCAATGAATGTATCAATGGCGCTTTGCTGTCAATTTAGGGATATGGTAAACTTGTAGACAGCTAGACAAACATTGGAGAATCTCCGTTCTTTTGGCGATTGCGACCACATCTTCGGTATGTGAACGAGGAAATTGTTGACCGACATTGTCGCCAGACAGTCGCACGTAATTATCCCACGACTACTCGCGACATGTCGAGCGAGTTTGTCTCGTAGTGAATAATCTGTGGCAATAATCTGTTGATTACATATCAGAAGCAACGATTGTCTTTATATGTTTTTACTAGGCTAATTTGCTAACCCAGGGACATCTACGTTTCATGAATTAAAAATTCAAGACGCTTGGATGCGCGTTAAGATGGACATTGAAAAAAAACGGAATCTAGCTAACGAAGGTTATAATATTTACATAATAATAGTACGCTAATGTGCACAACGATGCAACAAACGTCCATCCCATATGACGTTGCGAACTTTACTGTGTATTACCGCGAACCGCGTTTTGACACCGCAAAGTCGCGGCGTGTTCGCGCTGCGATTCGCGGAATTAGTACAGATCAGGCTACAGATCGTATAAAAAATTGTAACGGCTCTCGGATATTGTTTTCTTATACTTACGCGAACACTACACATTGAAATGAAACTTTACAGATATTAAAACTAGATACTTTCATGGTTTTTAAAAGCTGCTTTCTTCTAAAACCAAATGTTCTTGTCGGTAACTTAAGAACTTCTGTATATCTGTCAAATATATGGTAAATCACCAATGTATTGTTTAAAAAGGAAATACCAGTTTTTACTCAATATTTGCAGAGAAACGCGCAAATGTAGGGTAGGTATATACTTACAGTTATAATTAAATAATAACAAGGTGCAGAAAATAGCATAAGAAAATACATTCGTTTAAATTCCACCCTCATACTGGTTGGGCTTTCATGTCTGTTTGGAATAGCGTTTCTGTACCTCCTATATTCTATGGCCTAACGCAAATAGAGCCCGAGAAACAGACAATCAAGAATTAAATAATCATAAAACGCACTGATATGCTAGCCTCTATAAATTACGTTATCACGATCAAACAGAGTTCTTAATCAAATAACACTTGTTATCTGTGATGCGGACGGACATACTGCAGGACCATAAAACTAAACGAATAATAAGGCACATACGAGTATTTGTATATACTATTTTTCACACCAAGATCATCTGACCCCAAACTAAGCAGAGCTTGTACTATGGGCGTCAGAGACTGATAAACATACTTACATATTTCTAAATACATACTTAAATAGATAATAACACCCAGACACACAACAAACACAAATGTTCGTCACATAAATGTCTGTCATGGGTGGGGATCGAATCTACGACTTTCGGCGCTTAAGTTCTTTATCTATAGAGAACAAACGACGACTGTGAACATCTTGCCTTATCAGCAGGATGGTGAAGTTAAGGGCGTTTTAGTTAATTTTGAAGGGTAAAACAGCATTATCACTGGTAACTGAAGTCCTACAAAACCTTGTGGAAACTGCAGTACGAAGTGGTTCCGCCTGGGCGTCTCATATTTTTGTGTTTTTTCTATACAGGATAAAAATTATCATGTCCCTGTCTTGACATAACCAGAACGTATAATTTTAGTTATTTAGCCTAAATATTTTCTAGTTCATTTATTTATCAATTACCAGTTGATAAAACAGGCAACTGTAATTAAATTCGTCATTCAAATAGTAAACAACGGTCTTACCGTCCGTCAGCACGTCAGCCGCTGATTTGCGGATCCAATCAGAGGAGTAATCTGGTAATCTAATTAATAACGGGCACAATCGAAAATTTCCGACTCGCACAAGGGTTGTCAAAGTCAAAAAGTGAAAGTGAAAAGTCTATTCATAATAACTAGTAAATATACATTTACATTCAATAATAATTCACTACTTTTTACTATTAAATGTGTAACTCTGATTTCATTTAAACACATTTTATATAACCACAACAATTTTAAATGAGCTTTCCTGTCGCCATGGTCTGCTGGAAGAAATCTATTTCTAGAGATAAGCTAACCTGTTTTGTATTCCTGCTTGTTTTCTATGTAATTTGTCTTTTTGTGTACGAAATAATAAATAATTAAATAATACTTCCCCATCTTTGCGTTCGTTGTTATATTTCCGACTAACTCTCGAGTGATGGAAAACAGCGATAAAAACCAAATCAACCCGGATAACGGCGGAAGGCTCACCACCTGCCGCGTTGGTTTCGAATACCATTGGTGAAAAGTGGGCTTCTGAGTGTCCCGGTCACCACGACGGCAACAATCACTTGCCTCTGACTTCTCCGTTTGGGATATAGTCGTGTTGGTACGGTGATGATGACATAACAAATATACCTTGTTGCTACCGAAACGGAGGCATCGGTACTAAAACTGTCAGTATTAGGCCAGTTGTAGCGGCGACTTGATTGAAATGTTAGAGGCCTTTGCCCAGCAGTGGGAAAGTATGTACAGTGATCACTTTCCTTTTTTAACAAGTTGGCAGCCCTGCCCGTCTTCAGAAGTGACGCTCGTCCCCTTGTTATTATTTTCACAGATTTCAGTAATAACTTCTGATGGACTCGGAAAATCGAAATGGACTTAATGCTATTTTGTAAGGGATGGTTTTGGGTAAGCGGTCATTACAATGTTAAGTGATTGGAAAGTTTATAATTTGACCTAGTAACGCAATTAATAGGGAATATTTTAACAACTATTATACAGTTTCAAGCACAGTGCTACCTTTTAAGGTAGTTTTTATTTTTTCGTTTAAATTTAGAAAATATTGCTAATAATAGTGAAGGAGGGGATGATGACACCACACCACACTTCTAAATTGTCGTCAAGTTCTATTGTCTATGTAATACACTAATTAGTATTTTTTTTAATTAACTGAACCTGTCTCTGCCCACCATAGAAACATATTAAATCTAATAGCAAACCAAGATTAAAACCTGATATGCAAGCATTGATGCTTCGGGCCTGAAAATGAGTAGTGTACTCCGAATAATATTTTGAAAAATATGACTTTTAATATCGTAAAGAAGTCCAACTCTTGGACTTGATAAAAGCAACAGGTATATTTAGCATGTAAACACGTCTGAACCGTGACGTATGGACCGGCATTTTATCGGTACATTAATTACCGGTCCCTATCGGTATCATTACCGTATTGGTGTCGCTCCTCGTTCAGGTGGCCTTTATCTTATCTAAAGAGGACGTGCGGGTGTATATAGACTGTTTTGTTTTAACCGTTCTCCCAAGCACGAGGCATTTTCAATTTTGTGCTGAAGTTAATAAAGTTGATAATTGAATGTAGCGTTGCAACTTTTTCCAGCAATTTTCCCACAGCAGTTTTTCTCCTAAAATCAATTCTGAATACCTTCACTCTAAGGTTGATTTTTGAGTGCAGGCGCGCATTTTCCAGGTAGTTTTACTGTTGGTTGTCAAATGACAATGGGACGTGGCGATAGGCATGTAAATAAGTAGATGGATGACTGGCCACCGACCGGTTACTCCGACGATAAACAGTGGCAAATTGTTGACGAGTTTACATGAAAAGGTAGTTTGTATTCTATGACGCTGTTGGCGATTCGGATTACGCTAAACCTGTCTTAATAAAGCAAAATGGCTGACTTTGAAATAAGTTGGGAAATGCTTCTGCATTTTCTTCAGAATATCATACCTGCAAGTTATAATTAGCAGTACATGAATATTTTACATAATAAACCTAATAGATGTTTTTTTAGAGAATTGGATCGCGGTCTCATTTATCAACGATTCTGAATACAAAAAAAGTATATAAAATGTTACTTTGGTCCGCTATACAACTATGTCACGTTAAAAACAATTGGATGGATTCGAGATTCACGAACGAGCATATTTTGAATACAGAGGATACATTTAAAAAAAATGCAAGGCAACCACTGACATCAGCTAGAACTAGAATTTTACTGTTTGTAGTCCTGATCATTATAACTTCTTCAAATCCAATTGTGTTGTTTGTGTAAAGGAGATTTGCATATAAGGTAATTTTTCGCCTTCTTCAAAATTATGAGTTTGGTTCGGAGCAACCATCGCCCACATAAGACTAGCCAATTCTACTGCATTTCTCAAGGCAAATGTTTTGTTAAAGTGCGCACATTAAAATTGCCCTAGCCTTAACCCCGGTTCCCGGATGGCCGGTTCTACGAACGCCGATGTAGACCGCTGAAGATTACATAATGATCGCCTATTTCGTGAACGCGGGCCACACGTCGGTCTGATCGTAGTGATGAGCTTAGGCTTGTCGATAATGTTAAATCAAATAAAAAACAAATCAAGGAAACCAATATTTAATGCATAATAGGTGAGTCTGTAGCTTCGAAACCCATAAAACATATCGCTCTTGACTCCTTGAGATATTTCGCAGATTCATTCAGTAATTTTTACAGAATTAAAGAATTTGAAGTTTCTTTGCAGGTATAAGCCATTGAACTACTTTGATTAAAGTCTACGAAATGATGAGATTCAAAAAAATATGTTTTATTAATTATATTGACTTTTCAATTCTTGAATACTTCCAGTATACATCACACACGCTGATAAAACTCAAGAGTAATCTTTTTAAGCGGATGATGCTAGTATGAATGATCATTTATTCATCAGTGTATTATGTGGGTGCTGATAATGATGATGAAACTAATAAAACTTGAGAAAAACCATTTTAGAATAAATAAAATAATAAATAAATATCTGGGACAATTCACACCAAGATCATCTGACCCCAAACTATGCTGAGCTTGTAATATGGGCGTCAGAGACTGATAAACATACTTAAATATTTCTAAATACATACTTAAATATATAATAACACCCAGACACACAACAAACACAGATGTTCGTCACATAAATGTTTGTCATGGGTGGGGATCGAACCCACGACCTCCGGCGTCAAAGGCAGGATCGCTGCCATTGCGCCAACAGGCCAGTAGAATCAACGAATAATACACCTATGTTTATTGCAATGTGTCATAATTTTTACTCAACGGCGATGTATCATTATGCTCACTTACTTAATGTTATAACGGGGTTCAATATGACCATTAAATAAATAAATAGAATTTTCTTGAGAATCACCTATCACCACTATTCCGTAGAACAATGGCATTATTATAAATTATGTTCAAATAAACAGTTTATCAGCTAGCCAGAAAGGAAAAACCATTGTTTTCCGTCTTGTTTGGTCGTCTCTGCTTCTATAGACGTGTGTTTATTATCTCAAATAAAGATTACATGAGAGATAGCAATGATTTTCTTTTATACATCTTCTACGGATGTGAAATCAAGTGAAGTTAAAAGGTAATAAAACGCATGAGATAGTTTTAAATATCCTAATAATGATACGGTAATACTAAATATTTGTGTAGTGATTTATTTTGACACGCAATGAAGTAAGGCATATTGTTCATTATTACTTTTAAATATTTTAGCATTCTACAATGCTTGTTCTTCATATCTAAATAATGTTCATTGCCACAATATAAATAAAACAAAATAGGGATTAATATCCCTGTGTTACGAGGTACCACACAAGGAAATAAGCCAGGGGCGTTTCCCAGCACACCCAGACCCGAGTCAATTCAGAAAAGATCGTTTTCTGAATTGACCTGACCGAAAATCGAAACCGGGATACTACGGAAATCGAGGCGAGAAACCGTGCTACAGCGCACTACACCAACCGTGTCGTAAATCGTAATAATCATCTTGCATATTTCTGATTTTTCTAATCGTCACGAGCCATAATATTGTGTGGCATATTTTCAGATATCCTAATATAGTGTGAGCTAAATTGTTTAGCATAAGTATTAAAACGCATAAACTCGAAAAGCATAATAATTATTATAATGCATAATGTTTCAAAGCATAATAATCAAATCGAATAATAACTAAACGCATAATTTTAAAAGCATAATAATTAAAACGAATAATAAGTTGACATCATATTATGACAATGATTAAGACCCTTTTCCAAACTACAGAGATTTATTTTAGTGGCCCCCCCGACCAACCTCTCGTTTATGCAGAAAGGCACACTATTCCTAGCACACCGCGAAGTGTACCAGGGACCATCTGCGGTAGGTCCTGCCGCCAGAAAGCACAATGCACAATGCATTACACATTATGGTACTCATAGGCGAGTAGCCCGTGGCATTACCCACTCCCATTTATCCAGAATGGTACCGGAGCGGTTATAGTCGCTCACCACGCGCATCCAAAGAACGCTAGCGGCTTCAATCCCCGCCGAGGACGTCAGAGAAGCCAACTACCATTCCTCCAGAATGGTGCCGGAGCTGTATAGCACGCTCACATCTCAATGTACTGCCGTACATCTACCCTTAACTACAGCAGGGTGGCCGGATAGGCAATCTAGCGGATACCCATCTCCTCGCTATCCAGGCAAGTACCGGAGGAGCGGTATGCCGCTATAAGGGTTC
This sequence comes from Udea olivalis, assembly GCA_947369235.1. NCBI lineage: Eukaryota > Metazoa > Arthropoda > Insecta > Lepidoptera > Crambidae > Udea > Udea olivalis. Next base: position 4,353,537 of record OX376354.1, on the reverse strand, counting down.
CTCACTAACCCCGCATCTTAACACTTAGCGGCCCAACGCCCTCATCATCATTTCAGCCGAACGACGCCCACTGCTGGGCATAGGCCTCCCCCAAGGATCTCCACAACGATCGGTCCTGCGCTGTCCGCATCCAGCGGCTTCCCGCGACCTTGACCAGATTTATTTATTTATTTATTTATTTATTATCAGTGTAACATGCTGACTTACAGTTGCCCAAAATGCCAGCACGCTAATTATGGTACATGCATTCTTATTTCATAATTCACATGCCAAATAACATTAAAATCAAACAAAACAAAAATAATAGTAATAAAAAATACAAAGTGTCAATAAACTTAAACCTAGAAATGTCATTTAACAGATTAAAACAAATTAAAAAATTCGAACACATTAAAAAATTACAACACATTAAAAAATAACAACATCATAGAATAAAATGAAATAAAATAAAATAAAAACAAATTGTCAAATTATACGTCAAAATTACACATTAAGTGTACAAAATTACAATTATGTCACATGCTATTAATAAATATGAGAGCTTTATTGCAAAATTGTGCAAAACTGTCAGCAAATATGTCAGTTTCAAAATCGTGAGCGAGTATATCACTGAGCAGTCGTAGAGCGCGAGTGGTGGGAGCGTGTGCGGCGTACCTGGTGCGCGTCGGCGGCTGCCACAGCAGGCGCCCCCGCCTTCGCGTCGCCACTGTCCCCTCCTCATTCCAACTCATGAGCTTGGGAACCAGTAGATCCACTTTACCTATTATGGCAGGACTATCAATCCTGCCATGGATTATTGACAGATAGTGCAATATTATCTGCATAGTCCTTCTAAGTTTAAGGGTATCTAATCCCACCATGCCAGATACAAATAGTGACGAATATAAGTAAGGATAATAACCGTATTTCCTCTTATATAGCCAACGTGCAAATTTGCGCTGTACCCTCTCCAACATGAGAGCATATTTCTCCTCGTACGGACTCCACACGATAGAACCATATTCGAGTTTACTTCGAATATATGCGTTGTAAAGTACCATAGCTACTTCCAACCAGTCGAACTGTGATGAGGTACGTATGACAAAACCTAGCATCTTACTGGCCTTTTTACATACAGAAGTCATATGACTGTGAAAATCCAGTCGAGAGTCTAATATCAGTCCTAAGTCACGAATTTCGCTTACCCTTTCCAAGGGCGCGTCAGCTAGTTTATAAATGACACTCTGTTGGCAACGTTTACGCGTAAATGTGATAGTCTTACATTTATTGATGTTAAATGGTAGCTGGTTCAGAATGCTCCAGTCCAATACCGCATTGATATCCCGTTGCAACGCTTCAGTGTCAGATATGTCATTTATACCCAGACTCAGCTTGAGGTCGTCTGCAAACAGCAAGCAATTGGAAGCAGTAACGCTTTCCGGCAAATCATTGATAAAAATCAAGAATAAAAGTGGTCGTCGGTCCACCTTGTAGAGGGCCTGCCCACGGAACGTCGTCCGGTACGCGGTCGCCATTCGAGAACCTTTCCGCCCCAACGGCCATCGGTTCTCCGCGCTATGTGTCCCGCCCACTGCCACTTCAGCGATGCAATCCTTCGAGCGATGTCGGTTGTTTTTGTTCTCCTGCGGATCTCATCATTTCTGATTCGATCGAGCAGGGAAATACCAAGCATCGCTCTCTCCATTGCTCGCTGGGTGATCTTGAGCCTTCTTATGAGACCCATAGTAAGGGACCACGTCTCACTCCCATAGGTCATTACTGGCAACACACAATGGACTTTAGTCTTGAGACACTGAGGTATTTCGGACGCAAATATATGCCGGAGCTTCCCGAACGCTGCCCATCCGAGCTGGATTCGACGAGAGATCTCTTTCTCGAAGTTGGACTTACCTAGCTGGACTGTCTGTCCCAGGTAAACATAGTGGTCAACAACTTCGAGTGTAATGTTCCCAACGTTAACTGGAGCGGGTGCAATATGGGCATTCAACATGATTTTTGTTTTGTCCATGTTCATCTTAAGACCCACTCTTTGAGAAGCATTACCGAGATCTTCGAGCATTATGTTCAGGTCTTCCAAGGTCTCAGCCATAAGAACTACATCATCGGCAAATCGCAGGTGTGTTAGGTACTCGCCATTGATGTTGATGCCGCGTCCTTTCCAGTCCAGAAGCTTGAAAATATCCTCTAACGCAGCCGTGAACAGTTTCGGAGAAATAACGTCTCCTTGTCTCACGCCTCGCTGTAGTTGGATCGGATTAGAGCTCTGGTTCTGTAATCGGACCGACATGGTGGCGTTCTGGTATAAGTACCTTGGCACCTCAATGTACCTGTCGTCTATTTGGCACCTTTGGAGAGACTGCAGTACTGCCCAGGTCTCAATCGAATCAAAGGCTTTCTCGTAGTCCACGAACGCTAAGCAAAGTGGCAAGTTATACTCTTCGGTCTTTTGTATAACTTGCCGCAGCGTATGAATGTGGTCTACGGTACTATAGCCTTTTCGGAACCCTGCTTGTTCGGGAGGTTGGAAGTCGTCAAACCTGCGAGCGAGACGATTCGTAATGACTCTCGAAAACAGCTTATAGATATGGCTCAGAAGCGAGATGGGTCTGTAGTTCTTCAAGAGAGTTTTGTCACCCTTCTTGAAGAACAGCATCACATCGCCTCTGCCCCATGCCTTTGGCGTTTTTCCCTCGAGGATGACAGAACTGAAGAACGTCTGGAGGACCTTAAGTATCGGCTTACCGCCCGCTCTCAGGAGCTCGGTTGTGATTCCGTCACCACCCGCCGCCTTGTTGTTTTTAAGCTGCTTGAGAGCCATCCTAATCTCGTACAGGCTGACGTCCGGGATATGTTCGGTATAGTGTCGGGTAAGCTTGGCTCTTGGATCTTTAGCCTTGCTTTCAACAGGTGTTTGCGTGGAATATAACTGTCCATAGAAACTCTCAATCTCCCTCAGGATTTCAGGTGTTGACGAAATGATGCTACCTGCCTCAGTTTTCAGCCTCGTCAATTGGCTTTGCCCAATAGACAGATCTCTGGCGAACACTTTGGAGCCTTTATTCCGCTCAATTGCCTCTTTAATACGCTGGGTATTAAATTGGCGAAGGTCGCTCGTCAAAGACTTAGATATCTGTCTATTGAGTTGCCGATAACGATGGGCATCCGCTGAGTTCTGTAGCGAAGCGAGCGCCCAACGCCCTAGACCAGTGAATTTAGATACTCGTTGCGCGTGAGGAGGGACGCTCGGTGGGGCATGTTCGTCTGCTCGGCACACTACCGAGCAGACGAACATGCCCCACCACTGCAACTAATCACATGCCACCACGAATCCAACTCCAAGTTGGGGCCTGCCTTAAGAAAGGCAACGTTGGGACCCCAAAACCCGTGGTACCCTGATCCAAACCGCCAGACCCGTAGTTCCAGCTGCGAAAACCCTACCTACTAGGGTGTAGTAGATAGGGACAATGAACATTATGCTTAGAAAAAAATATATGTTGGTTCAATTAATATACGCTAACTAACCAAGTATAATAAGTATAGTTTGGTTCTGGCACTCGCCGGCTACTCCCGCGGCACGCTCGCTTCGCTCGCTCGGCTCGTGCGATGGGGTCGTAGTTCTGACCTGACCTAACCAAGCTATTTCGGTCGAATTTACCTCATAGACCAAGTGAAATTGGTATTAGGGATTTTACTAATTATTCCATCTTGAAAATTATGCTTTAAAATATTAGGATTAACTATATTGTGCCAAAAGTATTTAGGGCTTTCACTACTTATGCTATGTAATAATATGCATTAAGACTATTATGCTATGTAATAATATGCGTTTGGATTATTATAAGCTATGCCAAACGACTTTAGGATAATCGGTGATATGCAAAAAGTTAGTCCCCCTTGCAAAATGTACTTCATCACGCCTAAGGATTAGGTTAGCCAGATGAAAACACTCCCTACCAGCCACCTCTTCTAACTCGTCCACCTATCCTGTAGGCCTACAATGCCACGTTTCACAGTCTCCTCCGCCTTGAACGTATGCTTCTACGGAAAATGAGACCTGCGCAAACTTTTCATTCTGAGGTTTGGGAACATGCATAATATTTTCTTCATATAGAAATAGCAAAAGAAAGTTACCTTTTTTAATGATAAGCTAAGTCAAAAATATCGATATAATCCCCGCCCGATCCCAGCCCTACGGTGACCATACCGCACCACAGGGCGCGCGTTATTTCCATAGCTAATTGCAAATTGTGGGCCGCTGTCAACACGCATGCGCTAACGTGTCATAACCGCCGACCATGCGGGACACCTTCATTATCGTGACCTTAGGGCCTAGCTAAGCTATATGAAAGAAAAGTAATTTAATGTGTCATTGCACAGAACAACATAATATGTTATCAAAGTTTCCCTACTATATATAGTAATAATAGATATGAGTTAAGTACTACAACACAACAACTTCACCGATGATTTTTTAAATCATTTTCAAAACCAAACTAAAAATTTATAAGTTAAACGATTTGAAAAGTACAATGATGAAAATTGACCTTAAAAACATTGCTAATCACTTATACAGGTTCACTTCACCTTTTTACAAGTTAGGACTTAAGAAACAAACACAAATTAAAAATTGAGTGAAAAAAAAACTAAATCTATTAGCTTAAGGTAGGGAACCTTAAGCTAATAGATTTAGGAAATTTTCCTAGGAAATAGAACCATAGAAAATCTATTGTTTATATCATAAATATGGTACATAGGACAGGAAAGGGTTAAAAGTGGTACTGCAAGGTATAAAAAGATCTCAGAAGGCATGTCATTATTAAGTATGTTAAATGGGTTCTAGCCCACATATTATATTCTAAATGTAGATAGATAGATAGATATTCTTTATTGAGACTGGCCTGTTGGCGCAATGGCAGCGATCCTGCCTTTAGCGCCGGAGGTCGTGGGTTCGATCCCCACCCATGACAAATATTTGTGTGACGAACATTTGTATTTTTTGTGTGTCTGGGTGTTATTATCTATTTAAGTATGTATTTAGAAATATTTAAGTATGTTTATCAGTCTCTGACGCCCATATTACAAGCTCTGCTTAGTTTGGGGTCAGATGATCTTGGTGTGGATTGTCCCAGATATTTATTATTTATTTTTATTTATTGTACAAAAACAGAAACTTAAAGCTAAGTATTACATTTGAAGCAATGCACAATTTAGGCGGCCTCATCGCTAATAGCGATCTCTTCCAGGCAACCTACGGGCAAAGGAAAAAAGTTAAAAGATAATGTAGATTAGTAATTACAAAAAAATGGGCAGTTATTTATTCAAGCCTAGTATTTTGACTCTGACAATTGATATTTTTGAGGACACGATTGGCGTAGTGTGCTGTAGCACGGTTTCTCGCCTCGATTTCCGTAGTGTCCCGGGTGCGATTCCCGGTCGAGTCAATTCAGGAAACGATCTTTTCTGAATTGACTCGGGTCTGGGTGTGCTGGGAGACGCCCCTAGCTTATTTCCTTGTGTGGTACCTCGTAACACAGGGATTTAATAATCCCTACTTCGAGACCATTACAAGAGGTGTGTTGTCTGGCGCATATTTATTTATTTATTTATGTTTCGCTGACGACACTGACGAGTCGGAATTTGCTCATATTATTTTTCTATCGAAATTATTACTATCGTTAAACGCTTGCCCCCAAATTACACTTACTCATCTAGAAAATATGCATCTTCATAGAGACGTCCTAAACACACAATAAACCTACCTACGCACGTGTGTAAAGTTTAAGCAATGGTTACTTAAAATTAACACGCATTTCTGATCAACTAGATCGATCGTCTTTGGCGGCCTATGTACAAAAACCGACAAAGAATCGCCGACAGATCTATCACTGAAGCGTCGAACCTTTTGCAGTCAAGACCACAGAGTGGAATAAACAGTGTACTTAAAGTCAAAGTCGACATGGGCTTGCTTTACAGCTTCAAAAGATTTAAAGTTCGTGAGCAGGAATGAAACAACTCTTCAAAAATACTTAAAGTATATAGTTAAGCAAACATAGTTGCACAGTTAAACCCGATGGGTCACCAAAAAATGATATTATGATTCAGAAGGTGCATGAAAACGTTGCGGGATGGCAACGATATAAGAAGCAATTGCAATAGGTGAAAGGTACAATCTGTAGACTTAATGCCCAAAGAATTTGGGTACTATAAAAAAGAATTCTTAGAATACAAAAATAAAATAATGTGATGTAATTGTTAATACATTTATACATACCATCACGTCTTTTTCCCAACGAGGTAGGCAGAGACCACATCTTTTCACTTGCTACGGTCCTGACACACCTCTTGCGCTTCTTCCACTCTCATTAATCCTTTCATACATGCTCGTCGATTGTGGGTACTCCTGACCTGACCTTTTCTGAGCACGTCTTGGACTTGTCCTTAGTACGTCCGTCTAGGCCTTCCCTTTTCAACAGCTCCATTCACGCTCGCCTTGTAAATTAATAAAAAATAATGTAATGTTACCAGTACAATTATGTACGGATTCTATTTACTAATAAAATAACTTTCTTTTGCTTTTTATTTAAGATTTGCATGCCATGGTTGGGCTGAATGCACTTGACAATATTTACCAGTTAACACCTCACTGTATTCGTGCAAATAAATGTTTTTTTTAATCTGTTATTTATTTATTTACAGCACACGCATTATTTCAATTTACTTATATAGAAGAGCAAAAATTGGGCTCTTCATATTTTATAAATCAACCTCCCAATGCATTTTTGTAAAAAAACCAACCAAAAATAAAAGTAAAATTGAAAGGTACATTCTATTTTTTGTGCACTGTTACTTCTACTCTATGGTTAGAACTGCAAAAAAGAACTGTACGGGCATGCCATAACGTACGAAATTTAACACTATTATTCTGGTCGAATGTGGCCAAAACTTAATACCATTATTCGACCACGGCCGACCAAAGAATTCCGATTGCTACCGTTGGCCGCTATGTCAATATTCCCTGTATGAATTCTCCGCGGTTGGATGGACATATTAAAAAAGGACGTGCAAAGAAACCCAAAACTATACCTTTCTTGAGTTTTGAACCTTAAGATACTGCGATAAGAAGCACACTTTTTATTCCGAAAGCATCGTTGAAGTTTTCCAAATCAAAGAGTCAATACAAGAGCGTTATTGAAGAAAATGTGTAATTTAGCCAAAACTGCACTCTAACTATCGCGAATTAAGAATGAAAGTTGAATTAGGAAGGATGAAAATATTCTTATAGAAAATATAACAAATACTAATCATGTTAGTTTTGCAAGGCAGCCGAAAGTTTATGTGGGCGGCTTGCGCGCACTTTCATTATTCTGGTGTTTACGTTTGTGTAATTAAAAATTACTTGTATTCGTTTTCTTTTAAAATATGGGTAGAGTACGTACGTTGTAATATTTTTCAGCTAAAACATAATTCTAGACATCATTACCATAAAATGTGCAAGTGTCCAAAATAAAATACTTAGATGGAATATTCATTTTAGAACTTTCAATATAAATTGTGTACTCATTTGAATCAAATCGAGAAAAGAGCTATATTACAAAATAATATGGGATTATGTATGATACATTTCTGTAATCTCTGTAATGTTTTGTTACTACAGGTAATCGTACTCACTTAAAACACTAAAGCTGCTTGAAGGTAACGCACATTTACGTTATCAATGTACAATCGCGCACAACCGCCTAAAGGTCTCAAACGCACGTGTCTATCACCGTAATCCCGCTCCATAATTCGACCACCCAACCATTACTAGCCACAACCCCCACTATTATATAGAACACTGCGCAGGCGCTATTATTTTATGCCAAATCGGGACCACCTACGTGAATTCAAAAAGTTTTGCGCAAAAAACATATTTAAAGATGCGAATTTAATGACGCGTTCGTGATTTTTTGGCGGTTTACGAGTATTTAGTGCTTTTGTTAGTACTGGGCTTTCTCAAGCGATCACGCGCAGTTTTGGCCTCTCAAAAGAACTGTCAAAAGGCTTTGGCACAATGATGCAGTTGCATTCAATGGATTAATTGGAGCACTCGACCATGTAAGTGCTTCAGAAAAATGAGTCAGTGTGGATTCTTGCAGGATAATCACACTTTTACCTGATAACAATTTTAATTTTGAATTTGATATTTGTAGTCAATATGACGCTTCTATCATGTATGAGTATTTTTTATTACCTTAAACCGCTACACACACTGATTGGAATAAGAAAAAATAATATTATTTCATTTGAATATTGAAATACTTGTTTAGATGCACCTTTTGCGTAAAATGGACCTTTGAAAAATGGACCAAAACATGATGAAAATCTTTCTATATTAATTATGCGTTATGCATAAAATTGAGTATAGGAATAATCACGTCCCCTTTGTAAAAAAACAAATCCGATTATTGCACAAGCTGTAATAAACATATCTTCAGATGTCACAGACGATATATCAATACCAGCTAATGATCGGACGGCAAAATAATCAACGATAGAACGAAATACAGTCCACCTAAGTCAATGACACAGAAAAAGTAGACATTCATGGTAATTCGGGTCATTTGCTACGCGTAATAGGTGTGATATTTGTAGGGAAAAGTTACAGAAATAGAGAAACACTTTATTTCGCGATATTACAGCTCATTCGGCCGTATACCAATGCGTATTAATGATCGTAGACAAACCAAACGATTAGGGTACATCTGTTATGAGGACGCCTCCTGACCCTGAGGGAAACATGGGAATCGGCAGAACAGTAGTTTATTATTTATGGAGAGCATAACCGTGACATTAGTTGGTGCTCTAAATCTATCCAATTTGATTAGCACCAGATATTGTAAATGCAAGATTTTTTTATTGGTCATCTCTTTTACTATCTTTCTAGGTCTATTTTTAATATTGTATTGATGAACTTATTTTTAGGCCCGTATATTCTAAAACAAAATCTGTACTTGAGAATAGATCTGAGTGACGTTTTTATATGAACTAAAGTTTTGAAAGCTCTACTCAAGCACAGTACGTCTACCACGAGTTGTCACTTCAAATTTACATTATCGTTCGCGTAAAAAAATGTATTGGGATTTGACATTGAATGACAATGTAGACGTACAGATAAATGCTTGTACGATTCTAAAATACGGACTTTAGTCATCAAGGTCGTGGTGAATTAACAGGGGCTATTTGACCATTTTACCCTTCACAGGTGTCTCTATCTCATACTGTCCTAACTAGGTTAAAAAAACGTTGACGTTAGCGCGACGCAACAGCTTCGATAACTCTTCATCTGCCATGGTCTTGTACAGTAAGGTTTCAGACAATGTTTCCTTCTTGGGACACTCAAATCGAGAAATTAATTCACCGTGGAGGTTCCTTCAATGAGCTATATTTATCATGCAGTTACTTAAGATTTTCAAAAAGTGGTTGCATTCGTCTATAGGCTGTGGTAGTCGCTTACCTTTAGTGCCTTTGAAGTTTGTAATAAAAACAGTACAAAATCCAAACTATTAGAGACAAAACAAAACACTACCAAAAACCGATAAAGCGCAATTACGGCTATCGATTGCCCCACTTCCATACATTTTCAGCGTCCAAAGGACATGCATGTTGCGGTAATGTATGCATCTGGTACGACTCGTGCTTGCAGGTACATGCTGTTACGTCAGTGGGCTTGGTTTCCGAAGGGAACCTGTGGTGGGTTCACAAGAACTGCAGACCTTTTTGTTATCAAGTAAAAACCCTCATGGATGGGTACCACACCCTGAGCAAGTCATAATTAATAAATAGATGAATATGACACAACATCACATGACCTTAGAGCCAAAGTGAGGTAAAGATGCCAGAAACAACGCGGAAACGAGAAACACTTAGACCTAACTGTATAATATTATATCGGACTCATACAGACCCACACGAACGCTACTTCTACCGTGCATTTTCCATACAAGCTCGGCTTATCCATCCTCACTACAATCCCCTTCAGGGTATTGTATATGCACCAAGGCTTCCTGTGTGCTCTGCAATTGCCTCAGATACTGGCGCAGGGTGCTTTGGCAACATGTAGCCCTGAGGTTAAAAGCCGACATCTTTCCTTCCATCTATTCCAGCACCGGAGGTGTAGGCTCTCCCGGAAAATTTAAAGGCCACTTTCACGACCCAGCTTCTTATTATGAAATAGCTCACAGGAATAATACCTGAATGAGATAGGCTAGGTCAAATTACTTTTTGATAATGTATTTGCGAAAACTGAATATTTTTAACAAAACCTTCAGTGTGAAGCATTTTTCAATAGAACCACAAATTGGTGCAAAAGTAGATTTGTGAGCTTTTTTTGTCTCTGTCCTAACTAAAAGGATTTCTTTCATAACTCCTCAAAGGGACAGTAAAAATACTAGATTAATCTTAAAATACAGTGGTGTAATGTTGCAGCCGGTACTGGGCTGGTGTGGCAACGGAGACCGCAGACTAATTGCGTCCATCCTAAGTTGTGATATTACCTTCTAAAGAACAGCACACACTACAATAGACTGGAGAAATAACTTTTCAGAAAGTTTTTTATCTCACACAATGTCGGTTGCAAGTAAGCGTAGTATCGTAACTAACTATGTATGGATTCCTGCGAAACAAGGAGGTATTATTGCGCGTTGCCTATCATGTAAGTAAGTGATTAACCTATGATACTGCCCCACCGCTGCAAAAATGCCTCCATCAATTATATCTCGTTTAAAAAAGAAAATATTTTTTTTACGAATAATTTTATTGAAAACGAGGATGTCACCAACAAATTACCAAGAATTCGACGTGCCCGGTCTGGGACATGCACCCCAGACCTCTGGATTTGGAGCCGAGCTCTTCCAGTAACGATATGTAAAGCTCGTGCAGATAGCAAATAAAACAATAAAAACCTCGAGCCATACAACAGTTCAGCAATGTGCTCTTGCTACCTCAAGAGTACAAGTGCCTAAGTCTTAACTCAGCTACCAATGTTTGGTTACCGTGCAATAAAAGACATCTACCTAACCGGCATTTGTTTTTCCCAATAACAAGACTAATCCCCCAGTGTATAAGCAGCTTAGTCTGTCGGTCGTGTCTGGACACACAGCAGATTGAAATTAAAACTAAACTGAGTGAGACACGGCGCGATTATGGCGGAATTGCGCTTGTGAAACACCGCCCTAATAGAGCTTCTGTCTTGCTCTTTGTTAATTCATTTTGCAAAACGAATAATTAAACATTCTGTCGATAAAACAATAGACTGAAGAAAGTTACCACTGGAGGGTTAGAGTTGTTGTTTTTCCTAAATGGCAATATGGTTGGCATAATGTATGCCAGCACATTATGCCAACCATATTGCCATTTAGGAAAAACATTTTCCTTTGAGATTCGCCGGGTGACTGCCATAAACTAGTACTTAAAACTATGTAATACTATTACGAGTATTGAGTGACGTGTATGACACCCATTAAATAGTATAACTCACAAGCTCTGTTTAATTTTGGTTCAGAGAAATGTCCTCTTTAAAAGTTGGCCTAGATTATTTGTTATTTTTTCCTCAATAAAAACATGACAGACAATAAGTACTAAATAAAATTGGACGTAATTTTTGTTACTTCTTCTAATTAAATATAAAGCAAAAGAGCTTTTAAAAAATCATTTTGTAATTTTAACTGAAGACTTGCAGAAAACTCAATTTTGGCCATAACCTTAAATATTGCCTAATGCAGTTATAAAAAAACGAAATACTCGTAAATTAATAAAAGCAAATGAAATATTTTTTTAATTTTAAACCAAAACAGCTATCATGTCTGAGACATTACAAAAACACATTTATCTCATTACGGTCATATCACGCGAGGAATCACGAAACTGTTTGTGAAGTGAAACGGCTGATTGTAAAGCCTTATCTACATACGCGGACTGTGTAATTAAAGACGGAGATAGCATTGCGCTATTTGGGGAAGGATTCGGTGACCGCGGCGCGAGGACAGCGCTATAAGTGGGCTGTAAATGTGTCTCGTTACATGATGGTTGGATGGGGATTTGGTTATAGGCGAAGCGATTTGACAAAAGTGTATTAATTTTTGTTTGTTTCAAAGTGAAAACCCCAGGGGCTCTTTTAAATCCCGTATAACTTGTCAAGTACTCTAAACTGAGCATAGCGAGTAATTTCGTAACAAGAGCTTTCATTTCCAGCCAGTCAGCGGTTACCTGTGGAATAATGCATCCTCTAGGCCAGATGACCCAATTGCTCGCTCCCCTTTGTTTATAGAATTAATTTGACTGGTTCTAAGCGAAGACGGCCCCTGGTGACCGTAGCAAGCAAGTTTCAGATGGAAATCCAGTATATAAGTAAACAGTATGAGCTTAAACGGCTTTCGTATTTTTTTTACCATCATACTTCCTACTAATATTATAAATGCGAAAGTTTGTGAGGATATATGTATAAGTGTATGTTTGTAACTCTTTCACTCAAACACTACTGAACGGATTCAGATGAACCTTTACAGAACAGTTTTACAGCATAAACATCAGAATAACACATAGGCTACAATTTATAAAGATTTTATCTAATTTGGTCATGATATACATATAATGATAAGTTAACGCGGGCGAAGCCGCGGGCGGAAAGCTAGTAGATTTTCTATGATCTTAATTTTGCGATCGTAATGATTAGGCCGATACCCATGATTGTAGTAATGATTTTAATTTCAATGAAGTGGTCCTATACCCAGAAGTGGAAGACGGTTTATAGATTGATAACTATACAAATTATTTTTATTTAAACAAGCGCCCATCCCATGATGGATGGATGAACCCATCAGACAATTGTTATTTAGGGTTTTTCCTTTAGCTTAAACAAATATTATTTACACATTAAAATTAGTTCAGTTGCCTAAATAACACTCTATGAACAAAAACTACGAAACTTAATTCGAGTTTCAGCTTATTTTAGTTTGAACATAACTACTTTCGTAGACTGTTCGAAAAAAACCTTTAGTAGCCCAAATATCTAAAATTTAATAGAGAAGACCCTCCTAAGTGAAACGAATCCGTCAAATTCTAAGATTAATAGTAAGATTAGGAGTAACATTCTCAAAAAAATTCAATTGTGAATGTGATAGAGCACATTTTCGCTTTGTAGAACCGTACGGAACAGAGACAGTATTAGCATTGACAAATAAATACAAGTAAAATTACAATTACCATGATAATATCAAAATTACAATAAATTAACATAAAATTCAACCAAAATCATAATCAATAATCAATCAAATTGAAAATTAACAAACAAAGAAAATCAATTTTATTAATAAACAGAATATAAATTAATAATTTAAAAATGTCAACTAGATAAATTTTGAATGTACTGATATGTTATTCTCAACTGCTTTAGCGATCTGCAGATTTCAATCCTTTACCGCTTCGCTCGTTACCAAGTTCACACCCTTTTCTACTATCCTGCAGTATCTTATGCTCGTTCAAATATAGACCAAGCTCGTCATCCTGGACCACACACAATCATGATGATTGCGACGATTCTCTTCTTTTATATGATGAAACGTTGAGACAAACTGATTTACGATTGACGTAACGTGTATGCGCTATGTAAATATTGGCGTCAGGCTTACTAGAAGTTATAAGTAACCTGCATAATAATTTTCCATTGTGAATTGATGCCCGTTAGGATTGCTTTGACTAGAACTAAAGACACATGGTTATTTAATGTCAAATTAAGAGTGGAGTCCAATTACAAATAGCCCCCTTCGATGGAGACATTTCTACCTTTCCTCACCCTGTGATGTCAGGATATTTTTTCTTGTTCTCTCGTAATATTTTACATTAGAAGGAACGTTTAAAAAAAAAACAAATTTAGTGACACACTTAAAAGTATGAGTCAAGGGTTTTAACGGTTCGCGAGTCGCGTACACCTAATCCGTGTATTGGCGCACAGAACCGCTAGTCAGAGTTTCCATCGGCCGATGGTGTTTGCGAGCCGTAAGTCTTTAAACTGTCCCGAAATCCTCAGAGCCACGGTCTTTTTAATCAATGCTAGTTCATCCAGAGTTGATATTTGTTCATGGTTTAACTAGATTTTCAAACCAGTGAGGAAGCTGATTCGAATGGCATTATTGACCTTACGATTTTCTTTGATTCATTGTAGTTTGGCGACGAAGTGACTACGTGATCTGTGACTACTACAATCTGTCTAACCAACCCTCAAATTCAGAAACGACATCGAAAGTTGAGCTCATACTATCCTGTCACGGGCTAACTGAAACGAATTTGATTGTCGTTTCTCGATTAGAGCGTAAGTCATCTAAGAAGCACAACGTAAAATTAAAAAAAAGATGGTGATAATGGATCGAGGTAGTACGTACCCTACGTACTCCTTTACTCAATCGCAATAACCAAACGGACCTCGCATTGTAAATGCCCTCGAACTTAAAGCTAGTGGCCCCAAAATTTTCATTACTTTACAGATACCAGAATCACACAATACGCAACCAATCTGTGGTCAATTTCTCTTCGTGAGAAATCCATCTGGCACCATCACCAGTAATTGATGTCAAGTAGTTGTGTGGTCGCGCCATAATGTTTACTTGGGGAGGTGTTCACTGCTTCGCCAAGATTGGATTTTCACCTTTCTGATTCTTAAAAGCAGTTATAAAGGTGGTCAGTGACTGGAACGGTACCTTTAACTAAATATTCAAAAGGTTTTAGACCGAATTGTTGACACACAAGTTGTAAAATTGTATAAGAAAAGTTGTGGTATGATTTAATTTGACATCATTTTTAAAATAAATTATTCACTCAGAGGCAAGAAAAAAAGTTCTCTGTTGGTAGTGAATAATATTTGAGACTTTTGAGAGTACTTGAGACGATAAATATATAAATCAATAATTCTTACAAATATATCACGATAATTACACACAATTTATTAAAATTGACATTTTTTCTCATTTAATTGGTGTAATGCTCACAAATACCTGAAGTAACTACTCGTATTTTCCTGTCAATCAAGTATTATGTCAATCTTAGCATGTAGCAGCCTCTGCTTAGTTTGGAATCAGGGGTAATTATGGGTAGATTTTTTTATGAAAACAGAAAATGAGGCTGAATTAGTAGCTAAAGCTATTTGGATTATTAGTAAGCTGCTTAGAATAAACAGTCATATTTTTTCATAGCCATTTTTTTCATAAACGATTACACAGGCGCTATTGTAACAGCCAAGTACAGAAAGCACCGTAATAGTTAATAAGTCCCGCGACCACGTCCCGCGCGCGCGTGACCACTCCCGCGCCGTTTGTGGTCACCGACCACGATCTGTGATAAGAGCTGGGATGACGTTGTCGTAAATATGAAACTGGTATTAGGTCCGTTATGGTTATTTACTTATAATTAAAATCATTAAAATTTCAGCTTTTTGAGAAAACAAATTTAAAATTTCTGTATTTTTTCTCTGACGTAAGTCATATGGGCTATATTTATTTATGCTATATAGCTAATAAATCCACAATAATTGCCCCAAAGCGTTGAATAACCCAAAATACCTAAAGTCAACAATGGCCTTCATAAATGCGGCGATTATGCGACGTTACGGGCGTTTTCCTGGCTTGGCCGTAAATCGTCGCTGGAAGGTACAAAAGTGTGTACAACGTATTTGATAACTATTACTGCAATTTCAAAAGACGATTTGGCTATCATAAACCCAGGCTACGTACGTTCGCATCTGGAACCATAGTATTGGGGGATTTGAACTCAAGACCGAGTGCCTTTACCACTCGGAAACAGCAATGTTTCATTCAAATAAAGGCACCGAGGGTATCCTTTTTCTTACTCAATAGCTACTTAGTCCCCAATAATTACCCCCAAAGCGTTAAAAAAGCCCAAAGCGCATAAAGTCAACAATGGCCTTCATAAATTGCGGCGATTATGCGACGTCACGGGCGTCTTCCAGGCTTGGTCGTAAATCGTCGCTGCAAGGTGGTCGGACAAATTTGCGGTCAGGCATCCTCGCCGACATAGGTATATAATAGGGTTCAGTGGTGGAGTAGTAGAACTGTCTAATATCTGATGGAAAAAAAAAATTCAGGCAGAGTTGATAAATATGCTTAGTAATATTTGGAATCAGTTTTTGATAATACACACGAAAGGGCAATAAATATTGTTATTTTTAATAAAAATTACATCTCATACCTCTAATATAAGTACGGAATTATGCATAAATGCATACCACCAGTAGATACCATGCAACCAGTAGATTGTTTTGATTCCTTTTCATAAATGCCTCTATCAAATGAAGATACTGACATTACATTTTGAGAATTGAGTTCAATTTACCATTAAGAGCTACTTTTCATTCGACTTATAGAGGGTTAAGTCCCAATCTACGCGGAACAAGTGGCAAGCTAGCACCAAAATAAGGTCAATACTATTTGTGTGTAGGTGAGTACGGGACCCTACTAATTTCTCCTGGTTACGCTTATCCTTTAAAAGTCAAATATCAATGCAAAAGAAATAATTTTACTACCCAGTGGCCATAGGAAGGTTGTAAATTTTGAAGTAAAAAAACAATGGCCTGTGACAATGTTTAGACACTCGGAAATCATTTGTTTTTTGTTGTTGCTCCCAGTTGTTGTTACTGTTGTTGTGTTGTAATTGCTACATAATTGTGGGACAACACTTTTTGCACTTAGGTGTTGACAAGATCTTTTGTTTGCGTATTATGGAGTTTGGGATGGTCAAACTTTTTTTAGTAGCTAGAATAATACGTTAACTAATTAGATTTTATTTCAGGATTAAGTGGTGAGTTTGCGCTTGCTATATGGTTATAAGGTATAGTTTTAGACGTAAGACTTAACAAGTTGGTAACATCGTAAATTAGGTAATTTTTCATGAGTAATATACTTTCATATTTCACTTTGTAGACGTTCCCGCTAGGGTGACTTATTTCTCACATATATTACGATAAACATTTTCTTTTGCACAATGCTACCTTTGTTATTCAAAAACATGCAATTATCGATGATAAAACCGGATGCCAAATTGAACAGAATGAATGCGTATCGATAGCATTTCCATCTGATAAAAAAACATATATCAAGAGTATCTTCGAAATCAATCACGCCTTCGGAAAATCATGATTTGTGCCCATTCAGGACCCACACGTGAGGTTAAGGTTGGCCCTTGCATTAGAGAGGAAATCCGGGGGCCATTGTTGTACACGACACTCTAAGTACCTGACCAGAGATGAAAGGACCGAACAAAATACCCTGAGGTAGCTACCGACCTTTTTTGTCTATAATTACACGGTGTCAGCTAAAACGATAAAAAAACGAAAAAGAAAAATTCAAATTTCGCTTTCGAAAAAAACAACACGCAAATGAGATGCAACGGTCGCGACTTTGTGCGTAACCAGTTTTTGGCGCCAAGACAGAGAAAAAACATATTTGCATTAAAAACTTGGCTTTAATTTTCTCACGTTAACGTTTTGGCTGATTTTTTACAAAAAATTCTAATGATGGTTTAATTTGAAGAACCCTTTGGGGTTTGATGTCTGCTTTTTTGCAAACTTACTGTTTGAGGAAACAAAGTCTCGTAACACGGTTGTCGTAAAAAAATAATTACGTTGTTGATTTATGCAGTTTTAGGTTGCATATTTAAATTTTTTGTTGGTTTTTTATTTTAAAATCTAATGTGTGAAAAGGCTGGGAACAGTTATAAATTACTTCAGAATTAGGCATGACTGAATTGTATAATATGAAACTGGCATTTGATAAAAAAACTACCCTACTGATATTTATTTTGTTGAATACCTACAACCAACTATAATCAGATGTCCACAGTGAGTTACTCTTGAGCTGTGTTGTGTGTAGAAAATATTATCTTTGGTATCTTACTAATCATAAAAACATAAATTTTTCTTACACTGTATTTATAATAAACAAAAACCAGGAACGATCTATACTTCCCTAATACTCCGATTGCAACTTACAGTTATACTTAATTGAATCTTTGCAGACTCTATCTCTTAAAAAAATACTTGCACTTTTTTGCCATGGCAACACAAACAAAAGAAGACCGCATCCTCCTTTGTATAACGGAGAAATAAATTAAACTATCCTTAGGGGAGAAGATTTTTACCGTTACATCTGATGATAAAAAAGTTCTTAAAAAAATCCCGCGGATGTCTGTGGGAACTAAAAAATTAATAAAAAATGTGAGGCAGGAAGCATCAGAGAGTGTAAATATGGTAAGGTGAGGTGCCAAGGAAGAAAGTTTATGGGACATTTGTTGGAAAGATTTATTAGTAGCGGTACTAAGTGAACTGAGGAGGGGCTGCGATTTATATGAATCGTAGGTACTGGCCAGTAGCAATCATTGGTAAAATAAGCCGATCAGTACTTATCTTTTTTCTTTTACAGTACTTCCGCTGAATACATCCAAGGGATTTGAACTTAATGCTAAACTAAAAACCTAACTATATTATGTACAAAATTTGATTAAAAAATATTAAAAAACAGCGTAGAAAATCGTGGGCATTATACCACTACACCAAAGCGGTATCTTCCTGATTTCAAAAAAGTTCTAATTTAATTACTACCAGCTCATATTAAAAATCGAATAAAAACGGTGCCGGAAGCTAACAGTGTTTGCTTCCGCCTAAAAAACTACAAACATCGATGGAGAAATTTTAATAAAAAACCGTAGAACATCTTTTTTATCGAGCAACGGTGCTCAAACTGTTATATTGCTTGAAAGGAGTGAATTTCAGCTGTTCTAAAAAAAATCATTTGATTTAAAAAATAATACTCAGATAAATGTCTTATTAAATAAATTTCGTGGCTTCTGACCCATATTAAACAGAGCTCGGTGAATGTAAGAAAAGGTACACAAACTTAGCTAAACATCATTTAATACAGACATCAATTGACATTAATGAACGAACAAACAAAATCATTCGTTGCATATTTTTCCTGCATGATGAATCCACGACGCTTAGCGCTGTAATCAGAGCGATAATTAGTAAGCAAATATTTTACCACGACTTTGTGGGGGCATCAAATGCCCTCAATCTGGCAAAAATTATAAATAAGATAGTTAATTTTTGCAAAATTAATTGTTCGGTCTTCTTGTTTCATTGATCAACAAAATTTAACAACCACTGACCAAACACCCCACTCTCAGACTGCACCCCACAGTTTTTCAACGCACGTATGTTCATAAAAACATTATGCACATTTTTTAGGAGCGTATCTTCAATCCAAGGTGCATTGTGCAAGGGACATCTTGTAGAGTTTTTAGTAATTCAATGTAGAAGTGCACTCTTTGTATGCGAGTGTGTTTTTTGAGTTTTCTCACGCAGTGTCCCATTGAGAATGAGATCTGTGGGTAGATACATCCGCGGTCCTTTGTGATGATCACGATCGACTGGAATAATTCGTAGTGGGTCAGGATATTGAAAAAATGGCGGATGAAGTTTATTGAAGAAATTCGCACATAAAAAATGAACACCTTTTTGATTGTGTAGAAAACAGACCATTACAAAAAACGTAATTTTCAAAAATTAAGTTTTCAGTAACGTTATTTATAAAGGCGCAAAATGAAACATTTTCTCAGTAAACTGGAGCTTTATTTCTTTTAATCACAGCTGTGTGTTTTTTATTTACTAAGCAAAGCATTTTCAAGGCACGCATGCCTTCTTTTCGATTAATATTGTTACTAAAACCTACGTCACAAACGAAAATAAAAGTGATAAATTAAGCTTCCAAATTCATTGTTATAGAGTCATAAAACAACAAAAGAAAACCAACTCATAAAAAACGTAACTTCCAAATTAAAAAAACGCACGCTAACTGTCTCTCGTTTTAGTCAGTTTACAATGCATACCATTAACCCGCATATTCATTACCGCACAAAAACCGTAATTTAATATAAACTAGAGGACAAAAATCTGGCTAATGTTATTCAATAAAAAGTGGCAGAAAAACACCGCGTAGGGCAACGGAGGGCAAAAAATTAAAAAGGGGTTGTAGAAACAATGTCAAAAGTGGGCATTGCCGCCTAACTGGGCTCGGGAAAAGCGGCTAATTTCGTTAAAGAGATTTATGGATTCCACGCTTTAATGTCAAAGATAATATTTTCACATGCTAATTTAGAAATTTCTAATTCCTCGGTTGTACTGTGAGGACCCGTATATTTTACTCTATTTCAAATTAAATATAGGTATTCACTTATTTCGGCATGTAAATCCTACAGAATTTCGTGACACATGCAATTTTAAGATCGCTTGCAAATGTACCATAAACGCTATGCTGAAAATTAAAAAAGCTAGGACCTTAATGCCATTTCCTAGCAGTTTGTTATAGTTGCTGAACTGCACTTATTATGAACTATTATTTATTAGTTTTTATCAGCAGTCAGCTGACGCTTGTCCATCATCTGGGCCCAATACTAGAGTTTTTAACCAGCCTCTAAATCCTATAAGATTATTTCAAGTTAATGTTAAGTGATATTCCCTCGCAAAATGTTAGAGAAGAGCTCAAAATGGCGTTAAGGAACATTTTGTTTAATAATTAAGCAATTTTCTAGGCTACCAATACTAGCAATAGGTCATAATCAGCAAATTCAGTAGGTATACAATTTCAAAAATACCTAAATATGATGATAATATGGTGTTACTCCATACATTAATATGTGAATAACATATTATTATGTATAATGCTCTTTTAGAAACTGTTTCGTTGATATCTTGAACCCTAACATAACAAGTCTAATCCCTATGGCACCCTATCAACGGCCCTAATTGCTGGGCATCTGTTTCGCCACCGCAATGAGAATGACGCGATCTTTGCAAAATGACAATCGGACCGGCCGCAACGCAATCAAATGCCACTCATCCCTTTCACTTTCGAGATGTGTCGATTGAGTTGTCTATGATCACTGATCATTGTTTATGCCTCGATGCATTGTTCTTTAAGCCCTGCTAATGATCGCTTTCGTGTTCGCACTTTGAATAACAATGAGTCTGACTTTTTTGAGGCCTCTTTAAGTTTGAGGAAAGATGGAAATTGATGGCAGCTATGTTGTACCTAGAAGAAGTAATAAGCCAAAATTCTTCCATTTATAAGTCATAACCTTCAATTCTGAAATCAAGTATACGCTACAATTTATGGATCTTTAATAGCTCCCCAAATGCGGGTTGGTGTTCAAAAGCCCGTGCTAGGTTCCGAAAAACCCGAAAACACACTTTGGCTTACCTAGATTTCAGGCCGCGTACTTATAAGATAAGTAAATAATAATAATAATAAATATTCCTGGACATTATTCCACATAGCGCCATCTAGCCCCAAAGTAAGCTAATTAAAGCTTGTGTTATGGGATACTAGACAACGGATAAACATACTTAAATACATTTTCTTTTGTAAATACATACTTATTATACATAGGAGACACCCAGACCAGTACAAACAGACATGTTCATGCACACAAATGTTTGTACTGTGCGGGGATCGAACCCGCGACCTCTGGTGAAGTAGCCAACTTCTTAACCATTACACCAAGTCGGTCATAAGAGCCGAATAATAATAGAATATTCGGGTAATAATACCCGATTACTATGTTGCTGTTGGTTTCTTGCTGTTTTTATGACCTTAACTACGAGTAATTTGCTGTACCTATCACCCTAATGATAAGTTTTATCATAGGTCTACTTTTACATCGAGAGCTGTGAAACAAAAATAAGTTTTATTTTTTTATTTTTTATAACGATAGTCGCAGCAAAATGTACTCTACCCGTATATGTGTAGTGATAGCCTAATATAGGTCTGATTATTATCAACCTGAGACCACTCGGGTTCTAAGCTAGTGCTTCACCCCAAGGTCATGAGGCTACCAAAATATTCTCGACAGCATTCGACCCTACGAGCAACATATGATAAACACTACTTAGCCTAAGCTTCCTTTTACAACTATTCATTACTAACAGCGACACACGATACATTAACGACAAATATTAGCTAGAACATTCTATATACCCACATCAAACACTAAATCTTATAAAAACGCACACTCACGACGCAGATGCAAAAACAAGCGCACTAACGAACACACACGCATAAATTATTTAAATATGACTTGTAATGCTGCCTGGGTGACACAGGATATGCATAAAAGGGTTGAAAAAACGTGGGGTGAGATTTTTTATAGCTTCTGGCCAAAGCCATGACGCTGTGACCCATTGAATATTAAATTCGTTAGTTTTTTCGCACGCAGATTTAAATATCGAATGGACGTCTTTGAGAAGCGATGGTTAAAAAATATGCAGATGTTTTTTCGACGGTGACCGTTAGACGTTATTCTTATTGATTAAATTCGTAGAGGGTTCTGAACTTTATTAGATCGTTTTTGATGGATTATTTGCTGGTTTTGTTAAAAATACAATAGAAAGTATGTTTTATTGTTAGTGTCTCATTAAAGGAAAAAAATATTGGAATTGTTTCATTTCAGAAGTTTAGACTATCATTTACTTGATGTTCAATGTGCATGTTCAGCTAATCAGTTGACTGATTTTAGTGATAGCCTAATGATCTCGCATAGGTGAGTCGCTGTTTAATAATAGTTTCAGTTCAATTAAATTTTATGATTCTATACGTAATTATATTGGTAGGCTAAGGCTTATTTCAGGGATTTAACCGTTAAAAAAGTTTGTAATCAGGATATTATAGTTATATTCATTAAATTATTTACCACAGATGCCACTTGATCACATTAATGAAATCCATAAAATATAAATGAGGCATAAGTATGTATATGATCTGTCCGCTGGATGTCCTTATAGTAAGTAAGATTTATGATTTATCAAATCAAAATTTTAACAGAAGCAACAAAACGTTACTATCTTATCTCCGTTCACACAAATCATAGAGCCCGTATTGTACAAAAGTAAAGGCCACTGATCGAATCGAATTTAAAATCCGCACCCCAGTCCGAACCCATTCTCAACCCATTTTTTATCAGCTGACTTATCTGTCCTACATGACATCGCACCTGGCCGCGAAGAAAAAGTTAAAAAATTGCCAACAGAAAAAAACAGTATAAAGCCAGGACTACAACAGCTCTGATAATCCTTTCTGTCTTCAAAGATTCGATGCAGACATGTGTAATGCGCGTAAAAGTATTGTGATGGACATTTTTTTTGCGGAAAGATAAACGCGCCAATTTTAGGATCTTTTTTTGGGAGTAGAACTTTTTTGTGATATACTTCTAGCTCGTTAGCACGATATGCAATTGAAATTGTTATTCGTAGATACACGTTCATTCCAAGTCAGTTTCAGAACTCGCTAAAATCAAGTCTCCAACAATCGTAGGATGATTCTTATAGTATTTGTTTCGATTTAGAAATAGCCTTATTAACAGTAATAAAAACGTTATTAACAAACTGTGAGGTACTAATAACAGTTGAATTCAAACGAATTATTTTAGTACCTAGAAAACATTTTGTTTATTTCCTAACTCTTTACTCAAATTATTCGTCAGACTAACAAATAAATCAGGTCAAGTATTACTTTACTCAGAGCGGAAAAATCCCATTCTCCGTCATTTAAAAAAAAAACTGCTTCCAAAAAAACTCTTAACCTGTTAACACTCTTTTCAAAGTCCTCCTCGATAAAGACAATGGGTCTCTCGGACCGACGCACGTGCGCTATCGATTGCCGCGGCCTCATGCGGGTCCGACACAGGACCACAGTGTTTTGTTTTAGAACGCTTTGTTTGACATAGGAGCGATGCGATTTTGTTTTCGAAAAAGTATGTTGATGAATTGTTGCTAAGCAAGCGATATCTGTTATGGAGAAACGTGGGAAGTAAGCTCTACATTTGTGCAATATTATAGATGTAACTTTCATGTAATTTATGGTAAAATCTGACAAAAAAAGAATACGATAATTCTCTTAACTTTTTACTTGATATAGTTATAATTATTTAAAGACGAGAGAGTAAATATCTTAAAGAAATCCCCCAATAAAATAATCTTTCATAAATTCAATGATTTCGTCTGTTAAAACTTGTCCGAATAGACAATATGAACCAAAGTAAGTTTAGTTTAACTTTAAAAAAAAACATGGTCCACCAAATTCCCACGCGAAAAAATCGCAATCGCGAAGCATCTTTTTTTAATCGAACGGCCACAAAGCAGATGTGCAGATCGACAAAGAATCTTTTAAAAAATCGCCTGAGAACTATCTTCACGTCACCTATGACCCGAGGCCATAACGCACCCCGGACGATAAAAAAAATAATTAAACGTCCGAAGAAAAGAAACCATTGTGTAAAAAACTCAGGGGCACCACTTGCAATTTGAATAAGTAAAAAGTGTACTCTGAGGGGTGTAAACAAAAAACTTGCCCCACGTTTTTTTAATCACGGACAGTTATAAACTATAGTGTTACGTACGTTATAGCAAATTGGACTCGGTCCGAATTCTCACGGTTGTGGGTTATCGTTTGCATCTGCATATTTGCATTGGATATTGATTGGGGATCAGTAAATAACCAGCATAAAACGGAAAGTGGTATTCGGCAGTTTTGCCGAATAACCAGCATACGAATGTTATTCTTGTGCATGTAGTTACTTTTTGTTTATCCGTTTAATGTTTTTTTTTTAAATTGGCAATAAAAACTTTTTCATGCTTTTATTTAAATCACTAGATACTTAATCAATTCGTAAAAGATCCACCGGTCTCTACTCTACCTTACAGCCGGGTAGTGTTTGAAAATACAGGCTCCAAAGTAATTCACGGCCCAAAGTCCTACTTGCGATAACTTTAACATAAACTTGACGACTGCTTAATTTTTGGTTATTGACGCATTTTCTTGATTTTGTTTGAAAGCTTACCTGTATTTTTTTTGGCTGTCATGTTTCCTATTCTGATATTTAATGGAGCAACAAACTAACCAAACCACCAAAAATACTATCTGAACCTCTAAATATTTTAAAATCAGTGTTTCGTGGCCGACTTATTAATTCTGGGTGCATTTTAGTATTTTTAGTTGCTCAGTTTGTTATTTCTCATATTTTTATACAAACAAATTCGTACCCTATTTCCATTAAAAAACCGCTTGCGAAAAAGATATCGCCGCCCAAAACAGTCAACAAACGTAAAATTGAAGCGGCAACTGTCATTATTGACCAACAAACAAAACTGTCATCTACACAGCCCCTTGAGGGTTAAAGAGTTAAAAAAAATGCAAAATACGCGGTATTCTGTACACAGAACTGTCCGTTTGTAACCACTTATCGCTTCTTCGGACGGCCATGCGGGCCGACGGTCAACGCAAACAAGCATAGAAACGAGCGATTATGACCCTTATGTTCAGGCTGCTAACGTGCAAATAGATAAGACTGTTTGTTTACGCTTCAGAACAGAGATAACGAAAAAGGCTCGCTTTTGATGTCAAGTGTTTAGACTTTTTTGTTTTGGAATCGAATGTTATTTTTTAGCATCAACAATGAGTTGAGGTCATTTTTGTAGAAGGATTTACTAAAACTGAACATGTTCCCTTCATTGTACAGCTTTTATTGAAATCTAGTGACTTAATAGACCCCGACTTAGTTAACGTAGTTTAAAACATGTTTTTTTCTTTATTGTAAGACTTACCAAGGATTTAGAAGAGTGTTTATAATGATATTTTATACTGAACGAGCTTGCTTGACGACGATCTTTCTCAAAGGAAGAAATGTGTGATCTAAAATGGAACGAGTTTGTCTTGAAGAAACTCATTCATTCAGAGATGTTTAAGTGAATTCACTCTTGCACTTTTAACACATTTAAAAAGATGAGGAGAAGCGTAATTATGATTATTTTAGGGATACAAAGTGTTGCGTATTTCATCGAATCAAAGTTATTGGTAGATTTCATACAAATATGTATATTATGCTTCTTCCTAATAATATTACAGCTATTACCTCATAGAATAAAATATTCACAACCTCATAATAGTCCGCCGATCAATAGGTCATCCGATACTTCGCTCGAGTTACGCATTATTCCCGTAAAAAAACGGAATCTATGAATATGCGCAAACGCAGATGTTTGTCCACTTTTTGTGCGCGGGAGTGATTGAGTGCCGTTACGTGGTTTTTTGCTTTGATCTGATGACGTATTGTCTAATTGTTTCCGTTATTGATGATTTCGTGATGGGACTGCATGGATGTTGGATTTGGGATGGGGATAAGAGTATTTATCTGGAATAAAAAATATGTGGTATTTCAAAAAATATTATCTTACTAATATTATAAATGCGAAAGTTTGTGAGGATGCATGTGTGTATGTTTGTTACTGTTTTACGCAATAACTACTGAATGGATTCAGATGATCCTTTACAGTAATACGGCTTTGACATCAAAATAACACATAGGCCACAAATTCATAACGATTTTATATAATTTGGCCATAATATTTAACGATAAGTTCACGCGGGCGAAGCCGCGGGCGGAAAACTAGTGTTAAGATATACAAACAGACAGCAATAAATTATTCAGTAAATCGAATGTGATGTGTTTCTATACTACGCATAAAGTTAAAAAATCATTTGATGATTCTTAAGAACCGCAAAAATGCTATACCTAAGTGAAGGCATTATTTTTCTTCTTTTGTTCTTATCTACATTAAAAAAATTAAACCTATTAACCTATTTTACCTGAGACCTATGCACTTAAAATGTTAGCGAAATTATTGCAGATAAACATAAAAAGGCGTACTGTAGATCGACGTACAGTCAACAATCTTTTAGAACTCTTTCACAGTAGCTCTGCTAATTAACCGCCCCTTAACAATTTCTATGACAGCTGCACCGAGGTTATTGTGACAAGATACTAATCTTTAAGACAGTAAATCTGCGCTAGCGCATCAGTGACTCAGAGTATCAAACGCTAATAGATGCGTTGCAAAACGTCACGTGGGAGGCTTTGGGATTCATTGGGTACTCACAACTTTCAATACGCCACTTTGGATATTTAATTAATTATTATTACTACAGAGCTCCAAAGAGGTCAACGTTTGTACGTCTTTCTGTCTGTTAATGCACGATTGTTGCAGTTAAATATGAAGGGGTTTGGCTTTTCAGTTATAAAAAAGTGTTGAAAGGTAAACGTATGTATGGATATGAAGGAAGAAGGTATGCTTACACAAATAAAAACAAGTTAAATTTTGACAAAGAAATACAATTGTTTACGTTATTTTTTTTTACTGTAGGCTTCTTGTACTATTTTGATGATCGTATGTATTTCCTGGAAAGCAATTTTGATTATCCTAAATATATAATTGAAGTAAAAAAAGTAACGTGGTTACTAATTTATTTATCTCAAAATTCGTATGTTCTCTGTTAAACCTTGCGGTTGACTGGTAGATAATACCTCTAGGCATTAAGCCCGCCAATTGTAACTATTTTATTTTATAAATGTGCAATAAATAATAAATAAATAATTAAATTTATTAAGGTACACCAACAGCAAAGAATACTGCATGACTGGATAACTTATATTATTAAACCCGAAAGAAAAAAAAACATCAAAATAATTTATTTAAAATAAACAAAAAGCTTGACATTGGAAAGAGCATCAATACATTAAGTTTTAACAAAAAGGTAGTCATGCATCTTTTTTGTATGTAGGTACACCAATAACAGGTACTTATTAGGCTAAAGTAAAGTAAATTCTTCAACTTTTTTAGGAAAAATGCCACCAACATTTAATCTCCATATAAAAATCTTGAAAATAATAGAAAGTTATTTTTAGAAACGAACACAACATGAGTCATAATATTTTAATTACGCATAATGTGCGTGTCCCAGTAAAGACGCGCCTTAGTCAAATATTTAAACTTTTTCTCAGGTCTAAATTAATTTATTAATAAGATGCATCCATACCCTGTCAATCGAATTGCCGATTTGTATAATGCAAATTCGTGGTGCTGACAATGAGCCCATATTGTCCATAATACCAACTTATTCTTCCCATTACATCATCGCTTGCATACATTTTCGGCACTTAACCAAATTCTAATAAGATCTACTTTGGCTTGGCTAGAAATATCCATGTATGAATAATAATATCTTCAAACAATTCAGTGATGTTTTGCTATCGACATTTTGCTTTCTGCTAAGTTTGATGCAACTTCGAAGACTAAAGATTGAGCAACAGATTTCAAACAATAACGAATAATCAAAGTGTAAATTCTTAAAAAAAGAATTTAACTCCAGACGTGAAGACAGCAAGTTGTGAGATTTATGATAAAATAAACACATATTATTTATAATTATAACTGCGAACAGCAATTCAGACACAGAGTAAAATAGTAACTTACAGTAACGTGTTCTTTGGTTTGGGTACTTAATTTTCTTAATGTTGTGTTCAATTCTCAGTCTAATTAGGGTTTTCTTATCTATATAGGTTAGTTACCGTGGCTGATTGGTAGTAGTTAGATGAAGTGAGGGTTCGAATTTTTCGCAACAAGTCCGGGTTTGTGATCACAAGGTTGATGTTTTTAAGCTAATATCCATCAATGATAGTGATAACTTATTTCAATTATAGAATCCTTTGCTCAGCGCAAAAGGATACATACAAATTATTCACTCCCATATAAGTTGGTTAGTTTCCCAAAGGACAACATAATTACAAACACCGACGCTTAAC
The DNA here is from genome assembly GCA_947369235.1 of Udea olivalis. Classification (NCBI taxonomy): domain Eukaryota; kingdom Metazoa; phylum Arthropoda; class Insecta; order Lepidoptera; family Crambidae; genus Udea; species Udea olivalis. The sequence continues at coordinate 4,324,809 of OX376354.1, read as the reverse complement.
CGTTATCGATATTATCAATAAACATCACTACTCATACCACAAATGTAAAACCAACGGACGGCATGGAACAATGAGAGGAGTGGGCGAACCATTATAACTCGGACCTACCTTGACCGATATCCATGTCCAATAAGCGACTGGTGCCGGTTTTAATTATTCAGAAATGAATCATTTGGGAACGATTTGTAGTCAACCGTCAGACGCTGAGGCGAGCCTGTGTTTGTTCGTTTGTAATTATCGAGCCAAATATTCCAACATACGTACTCTAGGGATACGTTATCCAGGAGGTCTGCTCCAGTGCACCATATTCGTAAAACTTGAAATGGCTGAAAGTCAATAATTGTAATTGTAATAATTTGTGATTTTCAGCGTCATATTTTACTTTACTTACGATACTTCGTGTTTGTACGAACAAGAGTAGACCCCCTAATTACTAGACAGTAAAAAACCGAATTTGAACCTCCTCCTCTATGAGAGGAGGTTGAAATTCGCTTTTTTACTGTTTGTTACTACTATTCGTTAGCCAGCGACTTTCTGGTCTACTGATTCAATTTCTGGAACGTTCAGAAAGGGGTATGCGACCTTTGAAAATAAAACTAAATTAAAGATAATGTTCATAATTTGATTTTTTGTTTCTGAATATTACCTACACTGTCCTAAAACCAATTCATAATAGGCATTAGCACTAGAGGGCAATCTGAAGTGTGCCCAAACTCCCACATTTTAACTCGCCCAAGTTCAAGCGATTGCCCGACAACTTACGTTACATCTAGACCGATGCCCGGTAGTTGACTGCACAGAAAGCCGGAGTACTAATTTAAAAGATTAAGCTTTTGATATATCCTTCAAATTGTCACACCTGTGTTCTTATGAAAACCAAAGAGTCGTAAGTTGTATTTACGTATATGTAAATATCCAATCCAAAAATATCCAAATCCATGTAAATATCCAAGTTGTGTTTACGTTTATGTAAATAAGTTATGAGATGCCATCACCATACGCTAATTTACCTGATATCAATTACTCGAACCAGGGGAACTATCAGGTAAGAAGTCACAACGCCACTTGGTTTCTTATAGGAAACGATAAAAACTACTTAGACATAAAAATAACATGTTCCCTCATTCATAACTTCCATTAGGTCTCCATAAGCAGAAATACAATGCGAAATCCCTTCAAGAAATTACACAGAACACAATTCTCTTAACGCATAAAGCGTAGCTGTTAAAATTATGTTTGTGTTTAGGGATGCTAACTCATAATTTCAGGAACTCGTGCGCAGTGCAGTGCGTAAGTGCGTAGTTTCAAAAAACGAAAATAACCATAAAACATTGTATTACTAATACGTGAAGTAAAATATTATCAAAGTATCAATCCTAGTTTATTTTTCATCATCAATTTTCATCCATTACTAATAGGCATGATTTCAATCCATACAACAGTCCAATAAGATATTCGAAAAGCTTAAGTCTGAAAGATTTTGTATATGATCATGGGATCGTGGATTAATTATGTGTTAAATTGGGAAATGAGCCTGTCGAAGTATTCTCAATGAGCTACCGTAAGGAGTTTTTCAAGAAGGGTTTGATAATGTTTTTACAAGGTGGCAATTTTTTTTTTTAATTTATTATTAAAAAGTGACCACCTGGCTTACAGTCTATACCAAAGCGCCAGATAGCTAATTACATAAAATTACAATAAACCACAATCACGTTAGATAACAATAATAAGAGTCTTACAAAAATACAATTTAAAGTTAATAGGTAGTACCTACTTAAAAATCTAATAGCTAAATTTCAGTATACAATTTAATGTAATTTTTTACAATTTGTCATATTTATGGTATCGTCATGGAAGTAATAAGTACTACCGGTATCGTACCTTTGCACCAACGTCAGACGTCGTCAAAGTCGTTGCAATGCACTAGTGATGCCTCGGCCAGTCCTTAGAGCGCGGTAACCATAAAAATCAGGCGGTTCGCATGCTTATTTGTCAGCGACGTAGCATAAAAGAATGCATTGAAACCTCGTGACAAGCTGTTTAGTTTATCCAAAAATATAGGCAACCCTACTGGACGCGATGCGCGCACGCATCTCACTAATGAAAATGTACGAGCGAGATAACCAGTTATGGTGCGGGAACATCCACAAAGTGAATAAAACAATGTTTCAGATCAACTTTATTACTACTGTGTTAAGAACCAGGGTTGCGGTAGCCCAACTTAACTAGACTCTTATAAGGCAATCATAGCTTAAAGTTATAGGAAAATGACGGTATCTTGCCGTGTCGCCGAAATTTAATTTGCCAAACAAATTTTATGAGGATTTTTTTATTATGAGGATGCAATGTTTCGAAAAATTCATATGGAAAATGTCATCACAGCATTTGGTCTTTTTAATTATTTTTTAGAAAAAAGACATTCAGTCGAGTAAAAACACAAAACCAAGGTTTTTTTGAAATAATAATATTAAAAAATGCAATGATATTTAAATTATGTCAATAATTTATTAAATACAAAATATTCGTAACTTACAGTTTTAATTAACAATTCTATTACAGCGAGCAGTCAGACTTGTGTAGTACAATTTGAAACAGTTAAGTTAGGTTAGGTTAGAACTGCGACCTGAGTATTTGATATAAATTCCAGCTTGATTCATCCACGCGTTCCTGAGAAAAAGGGTCTTGTACAGACAGACGGACAACAAAGTGATCCTATATGGGTTCCGTTTTTTCCTTTCGAGGTACGGAACGCACGAGCCATCCGAGCGAAGCAAGCGTGCCGCGGCCGCGGCCGGCGAGTGCCAGAAACCAATTTTTGAAAATGTTTAGGACATAATTTTCTCTGAGTTTAGTGAAATTTGCTACGTAACACGTTTGAGTAATGTAATTTTTTGTTTTAAATCGAAACTGCGTGCCACGGCAGCGGCCGGTGAGTGCTAAACATATTTTAGAATGTAAAACCAGGAACTACCACCAGAAGCGGATAATAATAGCAGTATTATTTGTGTATTCTGTGCAACTGATATAGAGATAGAAATCATAATTTGTTATTGATTTAGTTACTCTTGACTTGACTTGATTGACTCAATAGAAAAGGTAGATTGAAAACATAATACTTACTAAATATTTGTGTTTTTAAATTTTGCGTAAAGTATGTTTGACCATGAAATATTTCACGAAATTAAAATTGTTAAGAGTGCTATGGTAAACGAGTTATTTTTTAAATGTTCATTTGACAAACTTATGGTTTGCATTGCAATTATTGGTGACGAGTTTATTTGCTAAGTAATCATTTGGGAAATGAAATTTTGCGAAAAAATGTTCAGGAAGTAATCATTTGGTCAATTTGTTTATAATGAAACGAAGGTAACCCCTGCTAAGCGACGCCATTATTATTGAACAATTAAAGGAATGAATCTTTTAATCGAATGTAGAGTGAAGAGATTTTTCAACGACAATTATATTGCGAGTTTGTCTTGTTATACATACAATACGTCATATCCTGCGATTCGATTGAAGTTCAATCATGCGTCGGGTTGGTTTTCTAATTTGAATTTCGAATTCAATGTTCTAACAACAAAAATCTTATTCGATTTATTTTTTCATTATAAAATGCTTATACTCGTAAACGTCTGTTACCCTTTATGGACCGATTTTTGACTGCTCAGTTTATTACTTTAGTAGCTATCTAGAGCTAACTGAAGTATAAAATGAACTGCCTGTTTAACAAGCGAATAGACGTTTTAAATTTTGCAATCGTCTTTTATCCAAATAATATCTATCTTTCGGTTGTCTTTGTAATTATCGCTAATTTCACACTATTTATGCACAAGCGAGATGCACTAATACAATTATTGCAATGTTAGAATGTAACAAGACAAAGTTGATGTTTGACAAATTGACACTGACATAAGAAAAACAACCTTAGCTTTTTTTGTTGTCTAAAGTTGTGGTAAGAAGGTTGTGAAGGATTGTAATAACGCCCCAAAACTCCTTTTCATCCCATGTATTGAAACTATTAGGTCTCTATTTTACAACTCGATCTTTTCTATTGTGCTCAGCGTATTTTTAGTTGAGTATCTGCCTTTTCTTCCTTAATTTTTGCATCGTCGATTTGGACAAAAAAAATCCATTAGAATGTGGTGCATAAGATTTACAATAAAATAGGCACCAAACAAAACGGCAAAAATTTCAAAATTAATGACACACCACATAACCTCAAAATTACAAAGCAAACGCTTAAATAAATCATATCCAGCCCCTCAAGAAGCAGTTATTTTTATTCCTCAGTTAGCGGCTTTATTCAACAGATAACATCTATCTGACCATTGAAAAGTTAAAAATCTTGTTAACCTTCAAATAAACTTTATTCTACAGATAAATTTCATTATCTGAGGATTGAAAAATTGGTCCTAAGTAAATAAATAATCAGCAGTATCGTTTGCAAAAAACGGATAATTACTAATCTCACTACTAAGCAAATGAAACATTTTTTTTACATGTGTAAAAAAAATGTTTCATTTGCTTAGTAGTGAGATGTTATGTAGTAACATGTTATTTTTTTACAAATTATAATAAAGATAATGTTTGCCATCAAATCAACTCTCCAAAGAGCAGATGTTCAATAAGCTGGGGAACACGATTTCATTTGTATTTGTTTCGTAAACGGTGTTCGCCGTACAGAGTCGGTAACGCACGAGTAAGGCCTCCGATTTGCGTGTTTTTTTTACTCATCGGGTGGCCCTGCAAGCTAGATTTTACAAAACGTTATTTTTAAAAAAATTGGCGTCGTATGGCGATTGGCGGACAATTTCCACATATTGACACTCAACAGCTGATGCTATCGGCGTCACAATTTGATGTCACGCATTATCCGATCGGATAATAATGGAGACGGATAGCCGGACAGGAGATTAGAAGATTAGGTGGACTTGTCGGTTCGTCGGGCAGGAATATTGAAACTATATTCGCGGACTTTTTGAACATATTTATCACATTATTTTGATATCAATTTAGTGTTAGGAGCGAATCACTAAGTGTGTACTGATAAACGAAAATTTCAGACATGAACACAAGCAGTTTAAAATGTAACTACAGCTTTCATATTTTTTTTTAATTTACGGGCAAGGAATATGTATATTAGGACCACCAAATCATGTTAAAATAAAACGGTTAAAAACAAAAAAAACTAAGGTAACGAACGAACGTCGTATGTTTATCATCATCGTAACAAATAATTGTACTTTACGCCGTTTAGTTTTAAAATAACTCTTATTAAGTATCTGTATAAAGCTGATCTTCTCATTCTAAAGTGCTATTACGCTATCACTGAATTTTTGTGCGACGGCAGCTTGCTATGATACAGATTGTAATCCGATTTGTTGAAAAAAAAAAGACGCCATGGAAATAGTAACTAAAATAACTGTTATTTTCATCTTTTTAGGGTTCCGTACCTCGAAAGGAAAAAACGGAACCCTTGTAGGATCACTTTGTTGTCCGTCTGTTTCTCTGTCAAGACCCTTGTTCTCAGGAACGCGTGGAGGTATCAAGCTAAAATTTATATGAAAAACTCAGGCTACTGTCCCTTAGCGCTGTGAAAATATCTTAAAAGCCAACAAAATCAAACATTTCTGCAAATTTTCGACACTTGCAAGGAATTCATACCTACAGGATACTTCCCGTGAACTCAGAATCTTGAAATTTGGTACGAAGCAACGTCTTATAGCTCAGATGAAGGAAAAATTGCGAAAACCGTAAATTTTTAGTTACATAATATAATTAAAATATTTTTAATAAATATACCTACAGGTTACAGGTACGGAACCCTCGGTGCGCGAGTCCGACTCGCACTTGTTGAAACTAACAAAAGCTCTGTACTTTAAAAAAAGCGTCCCTTAACGAAAGCGAAAGATGACGAGAAGGGCGGAAGTAAAAGTGGCTAGTAGTAATATTTAGTTTGCCAAAATGCTCGATTACATAATGTTATGGGCTTCCCGTCCCAATGCAAAAATCGATAACACAAGTCTTAAAACTTGCGTACTTGCCAGTTCGTGCTACCGACCAAGGTCCTTCAATCACATTACGTCTAGTATTATGCGTGTATATCGGATAATGCATGTGAGCTAGTGCACATGACACGAATACAGGTTGTTGAAGCGACACGTTCCGGCGGGACATCCTGATAATGCTGTCCGTATGTGCACTGGCGGGCGGGGAAATGAAACACTATTATATCAGATTACACGCTCATCCAATAGAGCAAAGGGAATTCAAGAATTAATACAGTAATGTTTTTTTAGGTGATAAAGATTTGCAAGAACCTTATTATAACGTTTTTTGTAGTTTTAATATATTATGTAGGTATAAAATTAAGTCGCTTGGTTAAATCATAAACCTTTATTGCTTTATGTGGTTTAAAAAGTTTTTAATCTACAAATGTAATAAATTCTTCAAATGATATACAATTCTGTGATTCTGTAGTAGGTAAATTAGTTGCAGTTTTCAGTACAAGAACAGTGACTTTTGATCAGCAGTAAGCAATATTCAACCACCCAATTATCTTATTTGAATGAATGCAGTATGACATGTTACGTGTGCTTATGTGCTTCCTACAACATTTTTTATAAACACTCGCATTGTGTTTGAAGAATTTGTCCGCCAGTGTACATCTATAATGGTGCGACCATTGGCGCGCGATGTCCGCAATTGTCCTATTGGCGCAATTGTTGTGCGACGCTGTCCGCCGGCCCCCGACACGCTCAACACTTATTGAGAGCGAAGCGGTTTGCTCTCATGATCATAAAGTGGTCTATGTTGGACAGTGATAAAGATAAGATGAATAATCTTAATAGTACAAACAAATAAACCCAAAATAGGCAATAACATGGACGAGAGAAGCTTATCGCTGCCAGAGAAACTTTAGTAGAGATGTTTCTCTGGCAGCAATGAGTTTAAAGTATAAAGTAAAGTATCTGGGCTTATTTTTTTTTTACTCTCAGTCTGATGGTTTGAATTTTAACAGGCTCTGGGCCGTGTGGGTGCAATGTTGGCCACCTTGGAGCTATTCTTATAAAGGCTGCTCAACTTAAAGCTACCTATCAAAATCCTGGGTGTTATGCAACCGCAGAAAGTGCTGTAATTATGAAATAAAAAATACCAAAAATATAATACTTATTCAACTAGACTTCAAATATAACGGTTAACTCCGTGCGTAGATACAAATTCATATCATCAATATAAATAACAAATCGGTACATATGCGAGTATCTACTAATCAAAACAACTTACTTAGAAAATTAGTTCGTGCATACCCGGAGGGCGGGCGGCTTATGCCCTGGGCGGTTAAGGTCCAGGGTAGGCCCATACATCAAGGTGGATAGGCCTGATTTATACCTATGGCTATTAGGTTAATGTAATTACTGCTAATAGAATCCTAACAGTAATGTTTTTGGTGCGGTAGTTGAGTGAATAGGATTGGGTGTTTAAATATTAACTACATTTTAAATGGGAAGGTAAGATAACATAAAAGATAAATAATCTATATTGCACAAACAAACAAATACAGCAAGTTATACAGTAAGTAGACATAAAATGTACAATTTAGGCGGTCTTATCGCTTTAAAGCGATCTCTTCCAGACTACCTTCATAAGAGAGATTTGTATAATAAAGAACGGGTAAGGCTGTGCAAAACAAAGGATAGGTAAAGTACCACCCATAGGTGACCAACGCGCAACGCCTGCCCCGTGATCGTGTTGGTTATCAGTAGAAAAAGCTTTTAGAAACATTAATTCTTTAATTGTTACACAACACTAAACGAATACAATGGGTCGTATTGATTAGGTCCGTAATTATAACCATTTGCAACAACGAATAAAACAATAAATAAAAACAAACCTTAGCAAATTTTAAAATCATGTTTATGATATTTGTCCAACCTTGTCGTTGACTAGCAGAGAGTGCCTTCAGGCATCAAGTCCGTCAATGTTATTGTACTTTTTTATGTGCAATAGAGAATAAATAAATAATAATAAAACGACGACGATTGTTTGACTTATCAGGCAGTTAGTACCCCACCAATATGCGAGTCAATCGGACATACTATATTTGTTTTCACATGTGCATTACCTGTGAACAAACTTATAAAGCCAAGCACCAGTACGGACCCGCACCAAATTGAGACGTTTAGTTGTATTGACAGTAAAATGGCGATTCAACGGCGCCGCGGCCGGAGTGAAATTTGTCCCGTTTAGGCTGGGCAGACGAGCGTGCGGAGCGCTTTAGCGATGTCTGTGTTAACTCAGCATTCATTTTTTGATCAGTTTTTACTCATATCACTTACTGTGTGCATTATTTAAGTGTTATCTGTAATTGAATTTTAATTTGAATTTTTCTTAATCGCCATCCGGAATCCAACGGCCATCAGTAATTGTTCTTGCTGTGTAGCTCTTACTATTGCTTATCAAAACTTTTAAAATTGAATCCGTCACTGATTCCTAACGTTGAGTGAGTATACTTGAAAAACGTGGTCGTTATCACACAAACATATTAATCTAATGCGCAATTTTGGACGTAACATCATTAAAATCGTTATTCTGTTATGGGTTCTATCAAAACAGTAGTCCAAATTAATTAGATTATTGATAACTTTTACGAGAACGTTATCCTCATTTTATTATGTAACATTTCATACAGGGTTATATAACTTATGCCTAAATAACTATGATGCTTTATTGACTTCGGGACCTGGTAGGAATTCATCTAGACTCTATAATGAGTTCCTACCCAGGTCGTGAGATCCATTCCAACACATGAAAAACATGTGTTGGGAACATCTAATCATTAATTATTACCTAATAAGACAATAACAATTAAAAACATTGGCAAAAACAACAGCTAATGTACATTTTGTTTCTGTTTTGTCTAGGTGTTTTTTTTTTTATGCGCCAGACAACACACCTCTTGTAATGGTCTCGAAGTAGGGATTATTATATCCCTGTGTTACGAGGTACCACACAAGGAAATAAGCTAGGGGCGTCTCCTAGCACACCCAGACCCGAGTGAATTCAGAAAAGAGCGTTTCCTGAATTGACCCGACCGGGAATCGAACCCGGGACAATACGGAAGTCGAGGCGAGAAACCGTGCTTCAGCACACTACGCCAATCGTGTCGTCGTGTGTGTCAATATTTATGTATTAGTGAACTAAATGTAGTAAATGTAAATCCAAAACAGTAGAAGTTCAGCTTAGGGGTAAAATGTTACTTTATTTTAATTAACCATCAAAATGTATAACGCGGATGATGTTAGTGTTGGCAAGATTGTTCATAATATGTAAACGCAACCTAACCTTAAAGAAAAAGAACCGAACTGTCACCCTTGTGTCTCTCTTGTTGTTTTTGCCCGTACGTACTGCATGTATCGTTCGTTGTTAAGTAAGTCGAAGAATAAATCTGCTGAAATCCACGATGTGCTTTTCTTTATTCAACGGCATAATCCAACAGTTATAGTAGTAAAAAAAACGAACACTGACTTAATTTCAGATCAGAAGCTCAGAGTACTTACTGTGAAAGTCTTGTTTGAGTTTGCTTAAAGTTTGAAATGGCTATAGAAATGATTTGTCATCTAAAGCAACAAAAAACCAAAGTCAGCTGCTATGAAATGTCTGAAATTCCAAAGTAAATAACATCTTTTGAAAAAATCTTATGTTTATGAATGAATAAATGATTATGATTATGGTTAACTCCTGTCACCAGAGGAAGTTATTAATAACTGTATATTGTTTTTTGCCACCCTGTATATGCAGCATTAATGAAAATATCAGTAGTTAAAATATTGACTACGGTAGTAGTGTTTTACGCTCTGAAATACCAATGAATCTGTGCTCTTGTGATTAGATACAAATGTGTTTATGAAAATGAATTATTTTATTTCAAAACTGTTTGGTTTATATACGCCGTTTTTGGTAAGAATGCAATATTATATTTCACTTTACCTATTACCCGTATGTTGTAAATGTAAATAACAAAAGTATTAATTTAAAAATTAACTGGTAAATCTAGAATTTTGAAAAGCATGCAGAACTATTATCCAACCCACCTACATTCAGAGAACACTGAATTTAAAAACAATCAAACACTTAACGTTTAACCTAATATTACTTCTGAATAATGTGCTACTGATGTTAGCTATACTTTAAGTGGTTCCTATTTTTCAGATTTGTTTAAGAGCTGCCACTGTATCAGAACCAGAATGCGCAATCCAAGTCCAGTTGCTTTCAAATAGGTATCCTAAAATCCTGTAAATAATACCTTTTTGTTTTGTCAATCAGTTCTCTGTGATTACTTTTATTGAGTCTTAAATTATGGGCAGACAAGTTTATTTGGCATGAACCGCTTAGTACTTAAATAAAGACCTCTCGTTAGTTTTTTTTATCTGTTGATGAACAGAAAAGGTGGTGATTAAGCCAATCCTCAACAATTATCATCGCTACGATGCTGACTTGATTTCATAGATGTGGGCTTATTATTATAATTTATTTTTTATTTCTTTTCACCCAGTAGTGGAACAGTAAATTAAAGGGTAACTACTTCTAAAACCGTTATGAGCATGGAAGAATATAATGTTGTCTTGTTTCAAAAAACAATGGCATATAATTTAAAATGTCTAAAATCAGTGTTCACAAATTAAAATAAGGATCAAAAAAATATATATAGAAAAGAAAACGTAAAATATTAATATAAAATATTCTAAATGTAAAACTTAAAATATTTTTCATATTTTACAGGATGATAAAAATTAATAATGAAGAAGAGTTATGTAGATGTCTTGAGTAAGTATGAATGAGTAAGTTTAATTTTATTTCAAATTACTACAAACAAGATTAAAATCAAAAATTGTTTCAGATTTGAAAGGCCCGTATTAACTTTAAAGTCAAGAAAAATTGAGCCCTGTCACATTACTACTTCTCAAGTTGAAGGGTAGGTTTAAAATAAACATTTGATTTCAGTATTTTTCTGTGCCTCCCTAGCAACAACGATTTCAAACATTAGTACGTTGTCTCATCCTTATTTTTGTATTTTTCTAGAAACATGGCAATCAGCGCGGAGAGCTTTTGTGGATGTGCTGGGTAACATTATTTCCATTACTTTAATTATAAATTTATACTAGTTGTATACCATAATTTCTTATTAATGTTAGGTACCTATTCTTACCAACAGTTACGAACCGCACTCTATACAACAAATTATACCAACCCAACCGACTTTTCATGATAGAGATGATAACTTAGATGAAGAAAGTACCTTACACATTTCAACAGAACCGAATTATTCTGAAAAAGATAAATCCACTATAGTCACTGACAAAACTGCAGTAACTGAGTCCGAAAATGAGAGGAATTTGATAACAACTGATAGCAAAATAAGCACTGACAAAAATTTGAATGAGAAACAAGAAAATTACACAGAAGAAAAATCAAAAAATGAAACAACGATACTAGAAAATGTACATGTTGCAACTGAAGTTAACGACAAAGCTTTGGCTGTGAATAATACAAGTATGAACAATGTACATAACAGAAGTGAACCACATTCTTTTGGTTCTACTGCAAAAAATAAAACCGGATTTGATTATCATCAAGAAAATACTCCAACACCAACTTCCATTACTTTTAGTGAAGATGTTTTGAAAAAAACCTCAACTAATAATCAAACTAAAGGTGTCAATAAACCTGAAAACTTTGATAGTTCTACGACGTTTACTGATGAAATTGGCTTTATCAATGATTTTGACGTTAAATTAATAAAAAATAACACAACTGCTTTGAATGAGGCTAATAAAATCAGCCTCAATAACAACAGTGAATCTCACTATGTTAATTCTCCAACTAACATTACAACTGGATTTGATTATCACAAGAAAGACATTTCAATTCAAACTTTAATGACTTTTAGTGAAGATGGTTTGAACAAAACCACAATTACAAATATATATACTGCGACTACCGATAAAATTGACTTCAAAAGCGACATTGACACAAAATTCGAAAAAAATAAAGTTACTGCTTCAAATGATTCATCAGAACTAGATATTTCTTCTTCACTTTCTTCCCTGGAAGACGGTTTTGTTAATAAAACCAATCAAGTACGAGTATCTACGGTGGGATCAATTTTACTTTCCAGTACTGAAAGTATTCCAGTTATGAATAAATCCGATAATACTGAATATCTATTATGGAATAAAACTGCAAATAACAATCAAGACAGTATTTCAAATGCTACGGTAAAAGACAAAGTTCATATAACAAACCTTACATCCAGCAAAACTGTTGACAATTATAATATAATCAATAACTCAATTGCAACTACATTTAATAAAAGCTTTGACTCAAACCTTGGCCATGACGATAGCTCGCTAAATTATACAGCAGATTTAGTTTCAAACCAATTAGAAAATGAAAATATTCAAAGAGATCCAAGTTTAGGAAACACAATCAATTCAACCACAGATGAAGAAGAATCGAAATTGAACACCTCAAACCCCCTTTATGACACATCATTTTATAATAATTTAACTAATTTAAGAAATTTTAATGAAGACTATTCAGAAGAAGGTTCAGGGTGGATATCCACTGAAAATAATAAAAACAGTGGTGACGACACAATGAATCACAATAATGGTTATGACCCGTTTCAATATGAAAAAGATACCTTGATTACAGCTATTAAAGATACTCTTGACTACGAATATCATTCAGGGGACAAAGAAGCAGATGTTACTCAACTAAGCACTATTATACCTAAAATTTCTGATGACATCCGAGAAACTATAGAAAAGTAAGTTTAAAATGATTCTTTAAATAAAAAAAAAACGGTAAATATACGTTTTAATATATAAATTATGTAAAATATTCATGAATTTAGACACATTTAAGCTACATTTTTATTTCATGTTTTACAAACGAGGCTTGTGAGTTCGATTTTGGGGTAGTGTTAGGCCCACTATGCCATGTCTAGTCTTTGTCTACACCAAGTTTCATACTAAAATGAATCGTCAATGTAGTAAAATTTGTTACTTAACTTCACGTCACATTTAGATTATTATCTTTTTGATGAGGACTAAACGTTTTTTTTTATTTCAGTTCCATGCTCCAAGACCGAAACAGTGTTATCAAAGCAGCTATCATTATTCTAATTATTTTACTATTGATCATTATTTGTGGTATTTTCACTATCATATTCTTGTATGGATGGTTTTTCAAACGAGGGTCGTATTGTAAGTATGTCATTAGATCTATCATATATTACTAATATTCGAAGCAGTAGTACAAATTACCAAATGAGTTAAAATTATAAACCGGTTGAAAGATATACTGGGTGAAATTATTCAGATTTCATAATTATTGTGCGATTGATTTAAATAATAATGAAAATACTTTAAATTGCAAACCTGAAGGTATTGATTAAATTGTTTGTTTATTATTTACATTAATATAGTACCTTGTTTGTTTCAGCTTTAGTTAGACAAGAAGGAAACATAGAAATGGAATATTCTTATCGAAAAAGGCAAACATAATTTTGTGGATGTTGAAAATATTGTTAAACTTTTTGAAACAGTGTTTAATTTGTTTTAATGTCAAGAAAAAGATAAATATAAAAGTTTGCCCAAGTCAACGTGTAACGTTATTCAACGTGTTTTCTACTGTCAAGCCTTTTTAGTTGAGCCAAGTTAGATATTGTACGTACGTACAACATTTCTTTTCTTTTAACTTTAAATTGATTATGTTATTGCTGTTAATTTTTTTTTTTTTGCATTTCCTAAACTAAATTTATAGTATGTATTTCATAGCGGTTCTAAAACCGCTCGTCTGCGTTGTAAGTGTGTGACCATGATACTATGAGTCGCGGGCGCACGCTGTCGCCCACTCGGTGGCGTCGGTGATTTATTGCAAATGGCGTGAAAGCGAAAACGCTCGTAAAACGCCGCGTTTACAGCGCGTCGTCGCTACGGCAATTGCTTCGTACGTAACTGCCCCTTTACGCTGATCAGCAGGTTATTAGATGGCCCTTGATTGTGTATGCTAGTTCAGTTCCCGGGAATTTCTTGTTTTGTGTTCAATTGACGCAAAATAGTTTATGCATTGTATTTATAAACATGTTTCAACTAAATCTGTTGTGTTCCTGGTGATAAAATTGGTTTTAGACCGTAGCAAACTGACCCAGAATATTAGATAGATACAGTTTACTGCAAAAATGAAAAATTATAACGGTATTTCATTACAAAGTATGGTGTACAAATGTGACTGTGTTACAAATGCACTCATTATAAATCTGTTCATTTGTAAATGTCTCACAATATAACGGTACATTGTTGAGTTACTTTTTTCAGCGCGCTCTACAAGGTACAATGAAATTTGTCAATGACGAATGGTTTTCAGCAGCGATTGTAACCACTTTTATTAGGACGCAGGATTATGTTGGGAGCAGGCCACCACTACTGTTACAGGCTAAACTACGAGTAAACATAGAATTTGTTTTGATTTTACTTCACACTATACACTAAGTTATATAATACAAATAAAAATAAATTAAAGAAAACCTATCCTGAGCCTCCTTCGTTCCTCCTCCTGTAACGCTCAGAAGGATTTCTAGCAATGATACTCCAACTCCACTGTAATTACACTTTATTTCCTAATTTCATCGATATACATCCAAATTATTTCACGCGAAGATTCGAAGTGGCAAACGGCCGACAAAAACTGCCCAAGGAATTGATCGAGTAATGCCTAGTTAATATCGAATTAATATTGATGTTGTAATATTAAAATTCAGACTATAATTAGAATTGTAATGCTCGTTACACTCCTTATTTCTCAGAGGTAAAACATCTTCTGTCTCCTCCGTCAAAGGTTGAACCCAGACGGGTAAAAATCCATAAACGACGTTGAAAAATATGATCGGAAAATGTAATTTTTCCCTCCAATACCATAACTGCCATGCATGGTTCTCAGCCTGAACAGCACACAGACCTCGCGTGTGTAATTACAGACAGAGCTCGCGAACCAAACGTACAGATCACCCAGGCAGTATTATTGCACAATTAATGGAAAACACACAATGGAATTCTTCAAATATCTTCAAAATATATGAGAATGTCCAAAAAAAAAAAGAATAAAACGATCAGAAGAAGTGGTCGAGAGAAACACGCTATTAAGTTTCCACGTGACGTTAAAATATAATAAATAAATACTTGTGAGAAATCACCCGCCCTAAACTAAGCAGAGCTTGTACTATGGGCGTTAGAGACATATTAAACATACTTAAATACTTCTAAATACATACTGAAATATAAAACAACACCTTGATAACAACAAACACAATATACATTCGTCACGTGAATGTTTGTCATGGGTGTGGATCGAACCCACGACATCAGGCGCTAAAGGCAGGAATGCTGCCATTGCGCTAAGAGGCCAGTCAAGTGCAAATTCAAAAAATAATTTATCATTATGTAAATTTTTGGGAATAACATTAGCACTCGCTATTATCTAATGTCATTCGCATGGTTTTTAAAGTTTCCCATACTCAGTGGTGAATTTCGTTGAGCTGGGCCCCGAAATTGTTCATACAATACACGCAATTGAGTCAATTTTATATCTTTCTGGTTACGAATACATCATCATTCGCAGCCATCCAGTCACTAATGAATGTTTTCCTCAAGGGTAGATGTTTTCGATACTCGCCATACTTGTCAAACGTTATCGAGTTAGCGAGCGTAGGTAGCATACGTTGAGCTTTGTTCTTGCAGGAAGGTAGTAGGAACTTAATAGAAATCAAAACGCTCCAAATCTCATATAAGCCACGCTAGGTCACGTAAGGTAGCTTAAATTCTCGAGCGGGGCACAGCACTATAGACACGCTGGCGCAATTAAAAGAGGTTACGGTGTAGCTACCGAGCGGTCGTTTGTGATAAGTCTAGATATCGCCAACTCCTTCAACAGAATGCCATTCGGCGTGATAAGGGAGGCGTTTCAGTATTTCGAAGTGCCTACTTATCTTGGCAGACTGTTGGAGGACTACCTCCGAGGGTGAGTCCTCTATGTGGGAGGAGGAGGGCTGGTCCGCCGCCCGATGAGGTGTAGGGTTCCCCAGGGGTCTGTTTTAGGGCCCCTGTTGTGGAACCTCGGATATGACTGGGTGCTCCGCGGCGCGCTGCTTCCGAGGATGCGCGTCATCTGTTACGCGGATGAGCAAGAGGGGACGCCTATATTGGGATGAAATTAAGGGAATGCGCCGGCTAGCACTACTGCTGAGGTGGGCGGAGGACCTGGCCGACCCGCTCTATGGCCGACTAACCATAGAGGCGATCAGGCCGGTCCTCGACCAGTTGGTGCTTAGGAAAAAGAGACCCATTACGTACCGGCTGATGCAGGTGCTTTCCGGACACAGCTGTTTCGGAAAGTACCTGCATAACATCGCCCGGAGCCCACCCTGAGGTGCCACCAGTGCGACGCCGAGGAGGACACCGCCCAGCACACCCTTGAGGTATGCACTGCTTAGGCGGTGCAGCGTCACAAATTAGTGGATGTGGTAGGTGTGAGGAGGCTCGGCATGAAGGCTGGGCCGGCCGCCTAGGCCCCATGTCGTCCCGTAAGGTGATTAGGTATACCGGGGGTCTTTTTAGTGGGTGTGCAATCACCATCTGTGACGGAGAGTCCCACACTCCCTCGCAGCCCCACCCAGGATGCGCGATAGTGCGTAATGCATTTTTTCCCCCGCGAAAAAAAGGTAGCTTAAATTCAAAAACTACCTTTGCATACACCGGCCCCTCTGTGCTTTTCATTCATTCGTTTCAGTCATGTGTGTACGGCTAGTGGTGCACAGGGCAGTCGTGGCAAGAAGTCGTGACGTCCGTCAGTGGCGCGCTCCCACGGACGGGAACGGAATAGACCAACCAGTCGCTCTACTGACTTCATTTTGGATGACATAATAATGGGAAATAAGGTATCAGGTGTTCAGTATCTTTGACTAAATTGTGGGTTGCATGTGCCTGCATATTACTATTGGTCTGGGCTCCTCTATATTATCTTTGAGTACAGGCAAATGCAAGTAACTAATACTCCGCCTACCAGACTTTAGTGTCACTAAAAATCATATGGCATTTTTAAGTGTGAATGAAAGCAAATGCAATATAGCAAAATAAAATTTAACGGTGGTAGAGCGAACACATTCTTATAAACTTGTCTTATCAGAATGTGTTCGCTCTAGCAATAGTCTTATATAACACACACATTTTCTATTAAGAAGATAATAAAATTCCTAAAGGGAAATATTTATCTAAGTTGATTATTAACGCCAATATGGAGTAGTATTGTATGGCAATCATAGTTATATACTCAAAGAGGTTGCAGTTGGACCTCTGAACTTAGCTTCAAACTAAAAAAAGTACAATCACATATTTTTTTCGAAACAGAACTGCATTTAAGCTCGGTCTCGAGCTAAACAGCGACGTTAACGTTAAATCAAACGAAGATTGGCGTTAACCACACGAATTGGCCAGTTCGTGCTCTCTATGATACGGAATGACTATCAACTATAGTAATGAAGTACAAATACCGGTAGCTTTGCCTTTCGTCGGCGGGTCCATAAATTAGGACGGCCGTGATCGCGTCCGATCGGCTGGCACGACCAGCTTCCACGCCGCTGAGAATCACTGTCCGGCATAGAGTGAAGGTGAGTATATAAAGCAATGCCTTGAAACGGAACGTTGTGATGAGTCCTTGTGATGTTACAAAGTCCCAGTGAATAAACCAGGAGCTTTTAAATATAAAACAGACTGCGGTTAGCAAGCGTGAAAATTGAAATAACCGAATTCACAATGTATTTACGTTCATACGTCCATCACAACTGATAGTTTTTCTACATTCAGGACCGGTAGTCCGCCTAGTCTGGGGGCCTACTCCCGTTCGTCAAACACGTAGCTAAGTGAACTTATTGATGAACCTATCGTCGCAACATCCTATCGGATTAAGTAAAATGTTCACAATTGTTGCATAAAAAAGAGGGAGAGTCACTACATTGTCAGCCTACTTTTTGGTTTTGGGCTTCATGGCAAATGATAGCCAGTAAGCGATTACTTGTACTTTCATTTTCCTGGTTTGAATGTTGACTCGTTTAATTTAGTTAATTTCGTCAAACTAGAGCTCTCACTGTTTATATTTACTTAACGTTTAAGAAAATAAAAAACAGCAAAAGGACAAACAGCAAAAAAATCAAAATTTGGAAAATTGTTTTGAGAGCTGCAATTCAAACATTTTATCAAATTCCAATATCGAGCTCTAGAAAGAACCTCCTGAGGCATCACTCCTCTCCATCTAATGTCGCAATCCGCAAACTTATCGAACAATAGAATCAAAACAATGTCATAAGTTTGCGACCTTTGCGCTGTTTAATGCAGCGTTGCGCACGCGGCGGTCTAGCAATATTCGATGAGGGTAATTGTTTACTGCACTGATCTGTCCGCCTGTCAATCATTTCGCTTTCGAACATTGTGATCTACATTGCTCTGGAAGGTGTTGTGCAAGATAGAATCAGTTTTTGTTGCAATTGGATTTAACGAGGTTACTTTTAGACATAGGTCATATATGCTACCTGACCAAGGTCAAGTACCAAACATTATGAATGCAAAGGAAAAAACCAAGAGAAGTACCTCAACATTAGACCAATATAAAGTCGTTATTCGCTATTAAAGTCCCCACAAAGCATGTACCCGACGCGTAAAAATGGTCCAGCTAGTGGAGACTAGTCAAAATATACAATACTAGCTTTCCGCCCGCGGCTTCGCCCGCGTTATCGTTATATATTGCGGCCAAATTACATACATAAAATCTTTATGAATTGTAGCCCACGTATTATTCTGATGTTTAAGCTGATGTACTGTAAAGTTTCATCCAAATCCGTTTAGTAGTTTTTGCGTGAAAGAGTAACAAACATGCATACATCTTCACAAACTTTCGCATTTATAATATTAATTAATAAGAAAAAGATTAGAAAGATCTTAATCGAAGTTAGAACCTCACATCAGTCTTATAAGATTTAGGTTAGGAATCGTAAAATAGGTTCATGATTGTCAGCAGATATCATAAATTTTACTGATTGTAACTAGTTAATTTTATTGTTTATTCATAAATATAAGCACAAGTGACATGACCTTATCGATTATTAATTATTTTTTGAATGAAGGACAAAAATAAGAAACTATATCCTGTCGCATTTTGAATGACTCGGTCCGGTCGTCCTCTGATTGTCGCGCGGGGCGGTCTCGTTGCGCAAGTTGTGACGCCCCGCCACTCGCAGCTCGGCCCTGGGTGTAGCGGACCCAGAACAAAGCCTTAGATATTGTCCACTGGGTGAGCTGAGCATTTAGAGCTTTTAGTATCAGCAATGACTAATTGTACCTTATTCTTCTCATCTAGTCTATAGGACTTATGCATTAAGCCAAACCATACTATTGTTTGGCACCCTTATTACGCACGGTAACTCTGTGTCAGCATTATTATTATTATCTGGGATCACACCGAAATTATCCGATCTCAAACTAAACAGAGGACGTTATATATATCAGAGACTGGTGATTAAGCAAACCAAAACATTTCCATTTTCACATCCCACCTTCGCTTTGGGCGGACCTGGGTCGTTTTGGATAGCCATGGTAAGTCGTGGCCAGTGACTCCACTTTCGGACAACGCGACTAACAGAGTTGTACCTTAGCGCTGAATTTCTTACCTAGTCTTCTCAGTTCAAAGTCATAATGTATTTCAACATACAATAATTGGTTTATTTTACGATTTATAATACAAATAATGGGTTAAAACTTCAACCTCATTTATTAAAAAGAAAAAATCAGGACAGGCAAACTTATTAAGGAGTATACTCCTTGGGAACAAATGTGATTGTAGCCTATCTTCTGAGCTTCTAAATATATTAAGGTACTACTACCTGTACCAGTTTAATAAGTTCAATTTCCAACATAGCTCATGCCTTAAATCTTTCGCTGCAAGATATTATAACACTTCTAAAGCACGCACGTCCCATTTACCAGTAAAGCATCCTAAAATGGGTACATCCATACAACCAACCAGGATATATCTAATCACAGCTCCTCCCAGATGCAACAGGCAGATAGCCAGAGAATAGAATCTCCGGCCCAGTCAATGCCGTTTGCGACACAGCCAAATGTCAAAATAAGGTCAAAGGTAATTATTGTTGGTTGGCATTCCAGTTGATTTATGCAGGAATTCGCGGATGCGCCATTTGGTAATAGTTTGATCTGTTAGCGATTTGCTGTTGTGGGGGTAGGTCTCTTTTAAGTTCACTTGGGAGTATTTGGGGCCGTAAGTGGAGAAATCGTTGTGTGTGGTCGTGGAGGATCTCACTGCGTCTTTCTTAATCATTAAACATTGCTTAGAGTTGTCTTTATTCGACTACACGATTGGCGTAGTGCGCTTTGGCACGGTTTCTTGCCAATACTTCCGTAGTGTCCCGGGTTCGATCCCCGGACAGGTCAATTCAGGAAATAATCTTTTCTAAATTGGCCTGTCTCGGAGACGCCCCTGGCTTAATTCCTAGTCTGGTACCTCGTAACTCAGGGATATTTATCCCTACTTCGACACCGTGACAAGAGGTGCGTTGTCTGGCGCATATTTATTTATATTTATTAATTTATATATTTATTCTTACACGAAAATGAACAATAAATAACATAACATGTTAATTGTTTCACTGGTACTATGAACCAAATCTGGGACAATTTAAACCAAGATCATCTGACCAAACTAAGCAGAGCTTGTACTATGGGTGCCAAAGACTAATAAACGTAGTTACATCAATGTCTAAAAACATATTTAAATAAACACCCAGACACAACAAACACAAATGTTCATATAAATGTTTGATAATGTGTTAGGTGGGGATCAAACCCACACCTCCAGCGCTAAAAGCTGGTTCACTGCCATTGCACCAACCAGGCCAGCCAGTTTAATCACTTCGCTTACAAATGTGGGTTGATGATCGCTTAAACGGGCTACGTGCCAAAAAAGATACTTTTCCCCTCCTGAAAATGATCTTAGTCCAAGTGCTCAAAACAATTATTTACTTTAAAATGTGCTGACATTTCCAATGAGAAATTGTCCTTCCTAAACATTGTTTCACAAAATCAAGCCATTAAAATGTTCAAAAGTTCGTCTACGTCGATACAATTTCAGCGACAACCATCCCATCTCATCACAATGACAATATGACGTTCCACATGCGACAAACTAGTCAAATGCGCCGAATGCACAATATTATGATAATTGAAATGCATCCGCTGACCAGAGGTGACTGTCCGGGACAGTGGGTCAGTGCGCTTCCTCCGGGCACCGTAAAGGGCAAGTCCGGTCAGATTGAACCCTAGTTCGTACTCAAGTATACACCACTGTGGTTGGTGTGAATTTTGTCCTTCGTTTATTTATTTAAGACCCTAAATTATCCTTAGTCAGGTTTTTATTTTTGGTAACCTAATGATTGTATTTTGGGAAAGTTTGTATTTTTCATACCAACAGATTTGTATATATGGCTTTTAGCAATAAGCCCGCATAATTCGTACTTCAACTGCTTGTTGTAATTATCTGCAGTTTTTTGTTTGTGCTATCAATTTCGTATTATTCATCTCATTTTAAGTTACAATTACTCCAGATTTTTTAACTTCACTATTTTGCAATTTTACCATGATTCAAAATAGTATATATAAATCTTTGAATCTTGAATCTAGTTAGGATAACTCAATTGTTTTATTGAAATGTTTTAGTCGTAAGTACGTCAATAAGGACTGTTGACTGCGGGTCAATAGGACTTTTAATCTCTAAAGAGAAGGATTTAATATACTTACCTTAAAACCTACTATCTTGTATACATCATGGTTTGCAATCAATAAATCTAAATTGAACGTTATAGTTTCATTACACCTGTTACACCACAGACAAATAATAAAAAGGCTAACGCGAAAGTACGTACTTCGCGTGTTGAAAACGAGAATAGTATGACTTTTTTGACGCTGTTTCATTAGGTCCTCACTCAACCATCATGGCAACAGATGCCAAAATCACGTTGTTTTAGACCTACCCTGTTTTATGAACTAAACTAAATCAACACAGGAACGACAAATCTGTATCACTAAAACGCTCTCTTCAGAATAAGTGCCAAAAAAAGTGGCACAGTTGGTTTTCATACAAACCAATCTTACGTGCCTTGCGTCTAATGAGTATCTGTGTTATTTCCGGCTTAATTGAAGTCTTATATTAGTAACATTATTTTGAAAACTACTTCAAGATCCCACATTTATTATAGGAGTCTGTGGCAGTGGGTCAATGAGCCTCATTCCTTCGGGAAAGGGCAAACGACGAGACTTAAGGCCGCCGCGCATATATGGAGTGCAGCGGACCCGGGAACTGATCCCTTGGCATTTATGACTCCACTTGGAAATGCTAAGAATCACTGAGTAATAGTGGCCTTTTGTTGGCCACACATGTTTCTTCCACCTAATAGAGCTTTAACCTGTAAGTTATATAGATATATATGGACAAACTCGGCATTAGTGACTGCAAAGGATTGCTTCTTACAGCGATGCCTTTGGCCTCACCCAAAGTGGTACCACTAAAGGTAAACTTAAAACTTCGAAAACGTGAATTTGATATCTAATACAGGAAGATAACCTAAAAAGATGTGGGCGGTAAACTCTGGATTATGAATAAAAGATTGCTTGGCCTACCTAGTCAACAAAAAAAGGTTTAACGAGAAAATAATGATCATTAAAAAAGAAATATATTTGATTGGCTTTCAGTTTTTAAAATATATCTACAGTTTTCAGCTATCGAAATATTAGATACACAACGCTTTTTTAAACAGAGGCTAGTTAGTACGAGTAGTATTTGGTGCTTCTTTGTATACTTAACTGCAGTAGTGACTTTCTTATTTAAAATTTAATCAGATTCATTCGTGCCTATTACGGCTATTTCTACTACATCTATCTTAGATAACGATCTAGCCCCCTTGCAAATCGAAACTTTATGCAAACTCGAGAAGACACCTTAACAGATTTACACTTATTAAGATCACGACTGACGCCACCTACGACCTTAGAAACAAACTTAGCTTTTTATCTCTTGGAGACCCTATTGGGTGAGGTGTAAAGATTAAAATCGCCTGTGGAAGATAAGATTGTATTGTGAACTCACCGGTCAGCAGTCCACGCGCTGTCCGCTCGTCTATTGAGGCTTCCCATGACATTATTCGCACCTTGCCCTTCCTACCAACTTAAACTACCACCGCCTAGCTTGAATTTGTCTTCTGAAAGCTGCTGCACAGAGTTGAGTTTGCAATGTCGGAGTCGTGGTCGGTAACACGTTTGAGCTTTGGTTCAAAAATAGCGCATCTAAGGCACCGATGGCCCCAGAGATGGACCTCGCGTTTTATTTCCAGCAGGGAAGACACGACTCGCGACGATACACGGGGAAATATGGCCTAAGTCCGTTCAGCCGTATTTCTTGGGGGTCAGTGAGGTCTGGCCGCGGACATTATTAAACTGTTACTCGCGGTCGTGACTTATGCAGATATTTAAGTAGTAGTTTGACTGATAGTTCGCGTACTGCGCGGTTCTCATGTGAATCCCGCACGATTCGAAATTAGCGGGATTCGGCCGTATAAGGTACAGGGTGTCTTGTTAGTAGAAAGTTGTTGTGTAAGAGCTGGTCGGTTCCTGGTAACGATGGTGTTAGCGCTAAGATCTGCCTCATCACATTTATCTTTTACTGGGAGATGTGATCTTTATGTTTTTGAGCTTGATTTTAGCGGTTTTTGGGTGTTTATCCAAATATGCTGTAACGTGGGGTAAATCAGCTTAAGAGTTTCGAAAAACTGTTCTCAAAAAAGAGTTGTAAGGATTTCAGTAGAGAGACTCAGCTTACATTTTAATACAATCTGACAGCTCCATCCAGACTTAGAACTAAAGAATAAAAATAATTTATTTTAAATAAAGATTAGTTCATAATTGCATTTCATCAAATATCAAGGCTAACACTTAACGACTTGAACACTATGATAACGTCATATATATCACAATATAATATGAGATATCATTCGGGTGAGATACATCCGTGTCCGAATTACGGGCAACTGAGAAACAAAATATGTCTAGTTTTTTTCAATCACGCAATATTATAAAAACCTTCAGAAATGCAGTGAACTTTATTCTAATTACTATATCGTAAACCTAGATAGTTCTAAGAAAATATGACTTTACCTCTGTTAAGAACTCTGTTTACTTATAATAAGAAAAAGTACAACAGGCCTTTGCCCTTTCAATGAGAAAACTTCCCCCAATAACAACAATAGCCATTCGCTATTCCAATACATGAACTGCTCAGACCATGTCACAAATTGATTATCTAACTAGAGAGCTTCCTATAGCAAAAAGTGAACCAGCGCAGAGCTAACACGGAATGCAATTAATATGGTTTTTGCTTGGAATCAGGAAGGCTGCAACGGTAAACGTCGAAATGTGGGAAAATCACAGGAACAATGGGAGAGATGGGTTTTTTCGGATGGAAGAGCGCTCGTCGAAGGTAATTACGCGGGCGGCTTGTATGTTATGATATGGGAGGGCCGGTGGCACTAACTACCGTTAAACACTATCAACAGTAGAATAAATGAATGAATGAAATATTGATTTCCTCTTCACAATAGGACCTTACATATAGCACTTAAGTATATTATTACGTGAGTAATGTATATAAGAAATTAAATGTTTCTATATAACAAATTAAAAGAATAATCCTAAGGTGAGAGACGCTAGTGCCTGTAATAGGTTTAAACCAAACCAGTGTTACAGAATGATAACGCTATGTATATTGTTTGTGATACAAAAAAATATGCAGTAAAATTAATTGTATTTCGTAAAAATAACGTCGATGTTTTAGGTCAGCAACGACAAAAGCTTTTATCTATTCATTTGATAGTTTATAGGTATACTATAGTCCTTTATTCACAATATAATGTGGGAAAACTGTGATAGATAACATTTTAGGATGGCAAAAGAGCCGGCAATCCCATTTGCCGATAAATATGTCGGGTATCAATTAATTTATGTAAAAGATATACAAATAATTGGCTTGATTTTTGACTCAAGAAACAGCATTTTTAGAAAGTAAATGACAGTTAAACAGTAGTTAGTCCTAACATTAAATCAGCTAAACTCCAGTTAACCTAACTTGCTTCAACCGACTGCACTCATGACTTTTTCACGAGGAAAAGCGCAAACAATACGGCTGCAAAGAAGCTGAGAAAGCGAACTACTCATTACCATCGCTGGACAGTTATTGTGTGGTGATCACACCATTAGCTTCCTCATTCCATGTGGCTAATTAACCAGCTCATGTTTCCATTTCCTGATTACCAGCGGCTGTAGCATCATGCACTGTAATCCTAGAGAATCCTCACGGTGGTTTGATTCCTCATGGTAGTGAGTTCATTCCATCAAATATTCAGGTGAAGAATTTTTTTTTTGTGCATGTGTTTGTATCAATATAAATTTACTTTAGGAATTTTACGATGTTTTTAAGACTCTGACAGCATATTTCGTTTCTGAATAAGTTTAGGGGATAATTGATGCAAGTCATCCCCAATATTTATTTCCTACATCAGTGGTTTACCAGTGTGGTTTGTAGGAGGGAGAGATTCAGCCTCATCTAGCTTCTTTGAATTTAGCTATGCATATTGAATCTGTATTAATAGGTTAAAATGTACACAATTATTTTAATGTGAAAACGCGTCGATTTTTTTCATGCTCTGTGCTTACATGTAATTTAATCTATGAGGTTTTGTAAAAAAGTAATTATGGAATAATTATATTACTACCAGACCATATCTTCATGTTTATCCATATGATTTCCTAAAAGCTGCAACAGCTCTACAATTAATATTAACGCGATAAATGACCAAATATTTGAAGCATTTTGGCGCATCCTACGCAAATTTGTAAGGCTATGGGAATGTGACTTATGACCTATGTTTGGATCCACGACTGGTCAAACATACGTCGCGGTGTGATGGAATTTGACGTGCGAAATATCCAGTAGTACGAATTAAAAAACTGTAGTCCATGTAGAATTTAAAAGGAGCTACATTTTTGGCTTTTAATGAAGGCCGTGATTAGAAATGATTGACCCTACTGTCGGACCAACATACAGAAATATTTGTTCGTGTGTTTGTACTTTAAAATGAAACGTTAATTTACAATTTAAAAGGAAATGAAACCAAAAAAAACCTTATAATAATATATAATACTCGAGAACCTTTTAACTACCATCTCTGTGCTTAGATCTGTTTAGTTATTGTTTTTCTAATAATCTTGTAGTCATAGATAAGTCTGTATACCGTGATCTTTAGTGAGTATTTCAAGTTTGAGGTCCAGCGTCAGTCGCATAACTATTTTTTTTATTTTCTCTTTACTTACCAATGTAAACATATACAATCAATTGAAGAAAGCGTGGAAATTAATCGTTTTGTCGATTTCTCTCTTGGCTGAAAATGACGAAAAAAAATTAACTAAACTATTTATATGTATGTATGGTTGGCTTGTGAGTCAATGAAACATATTTTAGTTTTTATTGAATTTCCATCTCAACATCTTATTTACCCACGCTGTCAATTCACCAGGCAATTAAATGAGACCTACAACATAACTCTACGTTAGCAATTCTCGCGACAAATCAATTGGTTGTGGAACGTGTTGATTAGCGTCACCTCGTGCGCCGGCGCACCAATTAGGACGTTTACGTTTTGACAAACTGTCCGATAGATAGTGGACAGGGAAAGCATTTGGATGGTTGTGATAATAAATATGTTTAGGCACTTTGCAAGAAAACTTTTTTGTTTTGTAGCTTTGGCCAAAAGTTTATTAAGATTACTAGTAGCTCAGTTTGCACTGTAAATAAGCCATTGAAGTGAGTTGCTTAACAATGGTTTTTTTTGTAACACTTGCTTCTCCAGATTTTAAGAGATATCTACATTCTTATAGGTAGTAACGTTATATTTATGTATTGCATACTAAAAATGTATGAAATTGTTGCATTCACAACTCATTTGCTCTGATGAGCTTCATCTGTTCATAAGTATGACAACGTTGAGAATAAGGAGTATTTGGTTTTAGGAGACTGCTGCCGTAAAGATGGTACATCAGACTATTTAAAAAAGACGATCTGAACATTTTACGGAAAAGGCAAGATCGAAAACATTAAGTTAAATAATTTAAAATAACCCAAGACCGATGACATTGCCGCGCATAAACAATACTTTCCTATTGGCTAGGATTACAATCCCGGACACTCCTATAATTATATTTAAATTACGATTTTAAAACATCATTAGCTCTTCTAACTTATTAGTTTTGAATTCTGATTCCTTACATTAATGACGTTAATCATTTTTTATCTTCAATTTATATCCGGGAGTTAAACCAGATTAGATAAAATCAATGTATTATAATGCAGTTGCTAATACACTTTGCAATGGGAATCCGCCGTTGACTTAATTCTGTTAAATTTATCTATGTGTCATAATTAGTTTTAAATTTAGATATCATATAGTAAATACTAAGTATAGTATTAGTAAATACTGTATTTGCTCTAGTTACTACTAGAGCAAATTACTATTTGCTATAGTAGTAACTAGAGCAAATGCTCTGGTGCATTGGCTCCATGGGTCGGCTGCGGAAAGATTGTGTGTTCATTTCCCACTAGAGTGACATTTTTTGAGTTTTTGGCACAAATTTGTGAGTTTCCTATGTCTGTTTTTGTATAGCCAATTCGCAACCTGATTTCATATAATTTTAATTTTTGATAAAGATTCTCTGGGGTTCTTAGATAAAGCTGTCAGTGGGCAGTGCACATTTCGCACATAATTGTTCGCCGTTATGACAGAAAAGTTATCTATACTAATCTATACTAATAAATTGAATTATAAAGAGGAAAGATTTGATTGTTTGTTTGTTTTGAATAGGCGCCGTAACTACTGATCTGATCGTGAAAATTTTATCACTAACAGAAACATAAACTATTTAGGAGTGATAAATAATATATTTTATAAGATTGAAAAAAAATCAGTGAAAAATAATAGTATATGTAAATCAATTAGGATAAAAGCGGGCGAGATGTGATAGTGAGCACCAGCTGTCAAACATTAGACAGAACGAAGTCTGTTGGGTAGTGTATATATAAAAGCTCAGAATGGAGAGAATTTGAGTGCAAACACAGTGTAGAACGCTAAAATGCGAGGCAAGTGTACAACCTGAAAATGGTCGCCAGGTTTCAGTGGATTCAGATTCGCCTACAACAGGCTTATCACAAATCTATGGGTGTAGCCTAAAATAGTGGACTTTAGATGACGACTATGATGGAATAATAGACTAAATTAATAGATAAATCTGCACTGTCGGTTAATTTGGAAACGGGCATTTGCATAATTTGTGTGTACATTGTTTGCATTGGCATCTAGTTATTCAGTAACGGAGAGCTGACCTTGACCGTCCAGCTGCATATAGGTTTAATTCCCGTGTGGGCCTTGTGACCTTCACTTGTATAAAGTTGTACTGCCATTTATTATCGAGCAGGATAAGTAGAAAAACCTACTTGATTGAACCTACTTTATTCTTTTAATTTTTAGACAGCAGTTCTACCTAATTGATCAAAAAACCCATCCACTGTTAATCAAATCCACTGGTATATCCGAAGCTATAGACCGCGAATCTGTTAAATGTTTTTAATCTACAATGACATCTTCCAATAGAAGAAAAAATATATAAGGTTTTACAAGTTTTACGTACGATTATGTTATTTTTTTCAATATGGCCTTAACAATAGTGTGCTTCCAGCATATTGATTTCGCCAATGTCGAGTTTTAAACTTATGCAAAGGAAGCAATCCGTATTGATAAAATAGTGATAAGTAGGTACAGTAAATAATAAAAGTACTTAAAGATCCATACACCATCTCCATATTTCTTTCGGAATAACTTGAACTAACATATTTTTCCTTTAGGTCATAGCAACCGCAATTAGATAGGGCCTTTAAACCATGGTAAGTATCTTAAAATTGTATATTTCATTATTGAGGCGATTACTTCCTGTACTGATCAATGGCCATCTTGATGTACCTATGCATACACTTTTATGTGTTTTTATCTAAATAAAGCTCTCAAAATTGCCGTTGACGATTCCTAAACGTTACTTTTTTACGCATTCAAACTGCGACCCATTTTGACCCCCAAGACAATATTTTATTCTTCATTTTATTTTTATATTCTTCAACATAATTATAAAATTTGTAAACAATGTAAACACATTATGAAAGCGATGTCACCAACATAATCTTAATACCAATTAGATGCTTCACACACCACACGGTACAGATTCGTGCTACACCAGACTGTTCCTACACCGACCTATTTCATAAGCTCACGAACAGACATTTTTCTCCAAGGAAAACCTCTAAACTGAACCCTAAAGGGATAGCTTTTAAGGTTGCGGTTGTACAACAAAACGGCGGAAAGTCGTGTGTTTTCGGTTACCATGGCGACCGAAATGTCGGTGAGGTGCAATAGTTTAATCTGAGTGCGGGCACGACCACACGAACTCGCCGCCTGCAGACCTTGCGCGGTGGGTTGCACCATCGCTGATCCTGTAACTAACAGTTAATGTTTGAGGTAAAGTTCACCATTACAAAGTGTAAACCTCAGTAACTCAAATTGCACCCTGCGATCTAGAAACGGCAACTAAAAGCTGAAGTTTGAGCCTACTGTCAGACTTCCTTCTATTTATTAACTGTTTTCAGAGCAGGCAGCGTGCGGTAATGCTAAAAGCAACTTACGAGTACTTTATTTGCCATTGAAAATAATAATACTCTGCAAGGACGTTAGGTTATGCTCTGGTTGAAGTCACAAATTTCTGGTAAGATCACTTGGATGGACTCTTTTCCACCAGCTAAAACAAACATGAAGTCGGTAAAATAAGTGAATCGGACCTTATTTAATAACAAAACCGACCATGGTTGTGTATTTAACCCCACCAAGGACGCACATTCACGAGATAATACTTTGTGTTTGTTCTCTGTCTGAGTGTTACTGACTATTAAAGTAGTTATCTGTATGTTTACTCTATCTGTTTAATTCAGGTAAATATGATCTTGGTGCCAGATATTTATTTCATTTGTTTCTTCCCTTCGGTGGCTATTTACAATTTACCTATGTCTCAGTTAATCCGCACGTTTAACTACCAGTTATCTTTCAGTTATAGCTGTATGGACGGTCCTCAGCCGCAACGGTCGTGTCGTCGGATGGCGCAAGCGCGCGGACGCCTAAATATCAGCGCATCACCTCGCCTAATGACATGAACAAATCGCTCTCAGCGGCGCGCTAACACGCGTTGCGAAAAGATTCGACGTCATTTTGGTACCTAGGAATCCTACAAACGCTATCGTAAGGTGGTAAGCGATCTCGCGCTTTAGCACACCTGTTGTATTGGTTTATTCAGCGTTTACATTCAGATGGTCGCTGCTGTTAAAAAAGTATCTCTTTATGATTAAATTGAGGATTACTGAAGATCTTGCCGGTGGATTTTCCCAGAATTTTCAATTTCTTCATTTTTGTGATAAGAGTTTTGAATCATTGTATGAAGTAAAACTTTTATTTTCCGTGAAATTCCATCTTGCCTGCATGTGTCGCTCTTTATATCGGTATTTCTCTATTTAACTTTTCACAAAGAGCCATCATGTGGTCTGACGTGTCCTATCATCTTCTCGCGTCTGTTGTCTATGGTCTTTTATATTTTTCTCATTTCCATGAAGATTTGTAATCCTTTACAAAGAATGAGACTGAGTTTAAAATAACATTAAAGATTAATCGAATAAAGACAGCCAAAGCACAGTGATGCTATGCTTACAACTTGCAGCCATCGTATCCGCAACAATGACTAATCTTGCGTTCCAGATTTCTTATTACCGACATAATCCAAAAGAGCTTCTTAAACTGAAAGGAAATAAGCTTGCCAAGTTTATCGCATCCCACAAGAACTTGGGGCTAATACAGTTACGGCCTGGGTGCCCAAAGACTACAACTGGTACACTCCTCATGACAAAACTGCTTAAAAGTTGAAATGTAGTCAAGTCGGTTAGAAACTCTTACATGCTTTACAAAGTCACTAATTTATTTATTTAAGTCTACCAACAGTTTTTTGTATTGAAACAAGCACTTAAACAACGTATTATACTTAAAAAACTAAATACATAAACCATGCACTGGTAAACACCACATAGCAAAGTAAACAGACTAATAATTTAAAAATAAACTATGTATTATTTTAGAAGTAACTAAAACTTAACACATTTGTTACTTAAAATAAATACTCAATACTCAATACTCAATGTTTTATTTGCAAGCCATATGTACAGAAGATGGTAAATTATTATAATATAATACATGACCAATATGGACCCTGTCGGGCACGCAAAAGGGTAATGAAAGAGAGGAATCGCTTCAATTAAAGAGATAAGTTAAGTCTTCAAATTTACAAATTAAAGATTAACAAATATATATATATATATATATAAACCTATATAAGATGTAGATCACAATGCACGACGTTTTAGTAATTATAGGATTTATTTATTGCTAACTCTATCAATTAAATATTCATTTATACTATAATAACATTTAGTAAGTAGATATTTCTTTAATTTGTTTATGAATGTGGGGTAATTGGTTTCACTTATTATGGATTCTGGTAATTTGTTATAAACTTTAATCGAATAATGGAATGTACTATAAGATGTTAATTTAAGCCTGGAACTTGGAACTATTAATTTGTTTTTGTGTCGTGTTGTATATCTAGAGGGTATGTCTTTACGTTTTAAAAACATAAAACATAATTGTAATTGAATTTCTTCGAAAATAGTCATTGAACAGATCTAAATGTTTGCTGTGTTGATTCAATATTCTGCAAAGTCATGGTAACTATAGCAGAGTTAGCAATGCGTGAAGACCTCTGATTTTTAACATGTCCATTGGCTGCAGTAACTTTTTACTAGTACCACCAAGCAATCTGCATGCTTCCTTGATCATGGCATCTTCACCGAAAATGTCTATTAACTCGTATTTTATCGTCCCTGTTTAAAGGGTTCCTATAGCTACCCAACATGTAATGTAAGCCCGACAGCGATAGAGCCTTACAGATACACTGGCGCATTTCCTCGCACCTGTAATAGTGGCCATTTATTTATAACTCGAAAATTCGCCTTGCGACCGTTTCATCGCACTTGCAGACTACAATGCAGATGGTGTACTTTGCAATTAAATAGTAACATAGAGCTGTGAAACCACTCTGATTAATATTTCTTTTTGAATTAATTAGGGTAACAGGTTTGCAGCATTAATATTAATAATAATGGAAACACGGCTTTTCACTCAATAAAATATAATAAAACAGAACTTCACTTATAAATCACTCTTTGACAACTAACTAAACTTCAATATTTTCAAAACAAGAGACTGCACGTCACACGCGCAGTTCCAAGGAGGTGGCCGCGCCAGCCAGTGGCCAACAGGTTATAAGAAAAAATTTAAAAAAATTGGAAGGAATACATTTTAAGATTTGAAACCGCAGGCCAAAATTTGGTCATGCTGCAAAAGCCGAGAAATTTAAGTATTATGGCCGAGATATTGGTATTCGTTCAAATATTACGATACGTTTCGTAACGTAACGAAAACGTAAAAACGTACATACGTTTTTTTGTCACCTAAGTGACTGTTAACGTCTAAGTGGCTAAGCAGCTGTAGATATGTAATTAACTTTATAATTGCTCTTTTCATACTTCTGAATGATGTAGGCAAATGGTGTTACCGTTATTTAGCTTCTAGCCTTACATTCAGTAAGGATATTCTAAAATAAAAGCGCGCTATGTTTAGAAAAGTTTAAACACCAATCTCACTATTGTCACACTGTTACCATCACTGTCACACTCACTCAGCTCTAGATGCGCCGGCGCACTCGTGACTCCAGAGGCTAATGTGTGCGCCGCAAAGGGACCGCAATGAAGATACCACTGGCAGTATTAATTCATCGCTACGGAAACTATCGCGCATGCGTGCTAGCGAGCACCTTTGGTCTAGTTCGCATGGGAAGTAGCCTTAATAAGATGAGATTATAGACCACTTAAGCCTATACAAAGGGCGAATATGATAAGTCTAACAAGGCAAGCCTTTGCCTAGCTGAAAGATAGGGAACGCTTTTATAATTAAAGTACGCCAATTATTTAGTGATATCTTAATTTTATGCCTACGCATTCAGGACTTACCGTGTGATTTTGATGAGTTACGAGTGCGAAAGAACATTGCATTGTCGTTGTATTGTTATAAATTAATAAGAGGTCGAGTAAACAATGCAGTAATATTGAGTTTGTTGGGGCTCTGTGTTCCGGACAGATATGTGGAACGCCGACGTAGGCCACCGTTGCTGGCAGTGCCACGTGGTAGGACCCACCTTCAGAACAAGTCTCCGCTGACGCTCACACTACATACTCTCAATCAAGCAGCTGAAAAGATTGAA
Organism: Udea olivalis; assembly: GCA_947369235.1. Taxonomy (NCBI): domain Eukaryota; kingdom Metazoa; phylum Arthropoda; class Insecta; order Lepidoptera; family Crambidae; genus Udea; species Udea olivalis. Next base: position 4,291,126 of record OX376354.1, on the reverse strand, counting down.
GTTTTTTATTGTTCTCTGAGCGAATTCACAAGGATAACGCTGTATGTTATAGTGGTTAAGTTGCTTGTTGCCGAACGACAGAACTCGTGAACATTACAAGATTATTTGGAATCGCTGCAATAGGTTGTGTAGAGACGCTCAAAGACGCCATATTCATAAATCTGTTGAAAATGGAGATTCAGCTAAAGTCTGGAAGTTTCTCAAGTCTCTTGGAATTGGAAAAACACGTAAAGATTCTATCCCAAATCATGTGAACATTGACCTTTTAAATAAGCACTTCTCTTCCTCTACTCCTACTAATAGTACTGTTAAATCGAATACACTTCATCGTCTTTTATCTTTACCAGTTCCTGACTACACCTCTTTTAATTTTAGTCAAATATATGATTGTGATGTTGAGAAGAACGTTCGCTCCATCGCATCTAATGCGGTGGGTAGTGATAGCATTAGTCGTAATATGATCATACCTATCCTTGATATCCTTTCACCTGTCATTACCCGCATCCTAAATTTTTCTCTACTTTCAGGAGCATTTCCAAAAGCGTGGAAAGATGCTCAAATAATTCCTCTCCCTAAAAAAGCAAATCCTTCTGCATACTCTGATTACCGTCCTATATCCATCTTACCTTTCCTGTCCAAAGTACTTGAACGTGTTGTCCATCATCAGCTCAGTGCTTTCCTCGCCAAAAACCAACTCTTCAATAGCTTCCAATCCGGTTTCCGCCCTGGTCATAGTACGACTACTGCACTTGTCAAAATTACAGATGACATTCGTCTTGGTATGGACCAAAAAAGTCTTACTGTATTGGCGCTTTTGGATTTCAGTAATGCCTTCAACACTGTTGATTTCGACATCCTACTTGGCGTGTTGCGTTCTCTCAACAAATCTCCAATTGTAATTGACTGGTTTCAAAGTTACTTGCATGGGCGCCGGCAATGCATTCGTGCTGAGAATGTATTCTCGTCATGGTGCGACCTTAGTGCCGGCGTACCCCAAGGTGGCGTCTTGTCTCCTCTTCTTTTTGCTACTTTCATTAATTCTATTTCCCAAAATCTATCTTCTTCATATCACCTTTATGCAGACGATCTCCAAATTTACTCCCAAGGAAGTCTTGTTGATCTGCCCAGAGTTATTAATACCATTAATGCTGACTTGAATCTTATTTCCAACTGGAGCAAGTCTTTTGGGCTCACTGTTAACCCTGCTAAAACGCAAGTAGTAATTGTGGGCAGTTCGTGGCTGATCTCTAGGGTTGACTGGGATGTTCTGCCTTCAGTTGTATTTGACGGTGTGGTAGTTCCTTTGAGTAAAACCGTCAAAAATCTAGGTTTGTATTGACAATACATTAACTTGGACAACCCAGGTTGGTCAGGTTAGCCGGAGAATCTTTGCTGCTGCAAGTTCACTAAGTAGGCTTCGTAATTTTTTGCCAATACCTACCAAAATTGCACTTGTCCAGGCCTTACTCTTTCCCATTCTCGACTACGCAGACTGCTGCTTTCTAGATCTTACTGAGAATCTTCTTGATAAACTTGAGCGGCTCCAGAATTTCTGCATCCGCATTATTTTTGGACTGCGAAAGTACGATCATGTCTCTGAGTACAGGTCTCAGCTCAACTGGCTTCCTATGCGTCTTCGTCGAGATTCTCACGTTCTTTTTCTCTTGTATAACATTTTGTTTAACCCATTGTCGCCGCGTTATCTTAAGGAGCGGTTCCGATTTCTGCAACCAGTACGAGGTCAGCCGATGCGGTCATCTAAGAAGCTTCGCCTTGCATTCCCTCCTCATTCGTCGCACTCCTACACACAGTCGTTCACTGTTAAATCTATTCGTCTCTGGAATACCCTACCCTTATTTATTAGAGAGTCAGAATCATTGTCTATTTTCAAAACAAGGATCAAAGCACATTTCCTCGCCCTTTAACGTTCCTGCTTAGTCTCCTAATCTCTCTCCTTCTTTTTACTTCTCTCTTTCTGTTTACTTATAATCTTTTTTTCTTTCCCTGATCACTTTTTGTTATTCGTGGGCTGTTAGTTACGGATTCTATATTTTATTGTTATTTATTTGTCTTTTTATTGTTATTTTTTAAGTGAATCAATTGCTTTATTTTTATTTTTTTCAGTTTCTTGTGCACTTGCTTACCCTTCCTGACATTTTCCTCTACTTGGGTTGTCTGGAAGAGATTGCTTTTAAGCAATAAGACCGCCTAATTGCTTCATCATAATCGTGTAATCCTAAGCTGTATTGTTTTATTTGATGTGCAATAAAGAATATTTATCTTATCTTATCTTATCTTATCTTGTCTATCGCATTGGATCATGTATCTGTAAGGTTAGATATAAGCTTGGCTAAATAAATAAATAAAAAATGAGTTAGAAGAGTTATTATCTATTTTTTTAGGTTACCTATTGAAACGCATAAAGTTTTTTGCCATAAACTAACAATGCATACTGTTAATAGCCATAATAGTCATTTGCCATAAGCCTTTATAGCATAACTACATAACGCATACCATCAAATGGCCGAAACTCGTAAAGCATAATCATGGAAAGGCATAATTTCAATAAGCATAAGTATTGAAAGGCATAATTTTTTTTCACCATAATATTCAAAAGACATAATATTTAAAAATCATGTATTTAATAAGAATAACCGTCAAAATCCCTCAACTTATAAGGAATAAAAATTATTTCTGTCACGGCTCCGGCACTGCGATGCTCCGGCGGTCCCACGCGAGCTTATCATCGCAGATGGTTTTCGCTCATCACCTGCTCCTCAGCTCGCGGGCCGCCTCGCCCCTCCGCGCCTACGCGGGCTTGAATTACACTCTAGGGGTAGGGCAGACTAGTATCACGGCGAAGGACCACGGCCAGTTCGTTTTAACATACTATTTTTATACTTAGCAGTAGAATTTCCGCAATATATTATTTAGCAATTTATTGTTATATCTCATAAAAGTTAATAAAGTTAAGCACTAAATAAGATTATTTTTATATCCCATGACTGATATGTTTTATAAAAGTATGGCTTCACTGAGTTATGCTTTATAAAAGTATGTCAGACAAAGTTATGAATATGGTAATTTATGATTAATTAAAATCTGCGTTTCAAAGTATGCCTTGTAAAAATATGGCAAATGAAAATATAGATTTATATGATTATGGCTGTTATTATTATGCCCTTCAACAAATCTGCGTTATTATGTTTATGCGTAATAACAAATTTGCTGAACACTATTATGCTTATTAATTTGTATGCCTTATGATATATGTCAATTGAAATTATAACAATAAACATTATGCGTTTCAAAGTGTCACCATTTTTTTATTGTATTTATTGTAATTTAAACTTAATATATTTGCTAGCAAACTCTGGCCCTTATTTAAGGAAGACACTAAACACTGAGCACTTAAAGTACAGCCAGGCCCCTGTCACTGAAGTACTTGCGCGCCATAATTATCTACTAGCCGCCAGGGCCCTGATTCTGCTATTTAAATGCCAACGGAATCTTAATTGAATGACATCATTTTGACTGTTTTAGTATGGACAAAAACAAAAAATCATGCAATTCAATTACGATTCCATTGCGTTTTAAATAGCAATATCATAATAGTTGGTTGTCAACAGACGCGTAGAGCATTTGTACGCGAATCATGCGGTTGAACTGACGCGATGACTTACTGTAAGTACTGACTACTGACGTCTATATCGAAAGAGGTGGCCTTGGCAATAAATGCCTGTCACATGACGCACGCATTTAGGATTAAGAAAATTGACATTTTTCTATGGATGTGATCTATCTGTTACGTAGTAACTATTATGTAATCTGTGCCTATGCCAAAAGCTAACATGCTACTATCATTTCTTCCTGTTAAATTTTGGAAGGTATATGACATTAATTGAGTACCAACATATGCGTTCATATATTGAGTTATTTTATTAGGTAGGTACCTCGAACACACGTATCTAGTGAAAAATGTGACTGACCCTGGCACCTATCGTTCCTGGACACTGACAGACTCGCTGCAGAGTGGAATGCACCTACGAGTAGAATCATGACCTAAATCTAAATAGATCACGCTCTCCGTGTACGAGTGTATGATAATTAAGCGTGGCACTTTTTTGACGCTCATATTACGCTGCGATTTCAATGAATGAAATCCCCCATTGCTCCAGTCATTTTAAAATAATTCATAGAGAGAAATGATAAGTGTACATTTTCTTGATTTTGGCATCCGATGCCATAATGTCTGAGCGTCGATTAAATGAAGTAGCATCAATAGAATGACATTGCACTCTTGCTTGTAACGCTGTTTCTGAACTATTCAATTCATTTATGCACCATTTTGTCACATTGAATAACATTTATACGTCAGAACCTGCGCAGTGGGCGAAATTAGGGCCAAATTATTGGAATAAACCATATTTTCAAACTCTACCCGTGCGGAGGGACACTGGCGTTCTTTTATGTGACGCAATTAGTACTCCTACAATGAGTTTACACTGATAACAGTCGCTAGCTTCGTTTTATGGTATTTCTAAAAATGGGACTAAAAGGCCATAGAAGTCGTTTGTGGTTAACTACACACAGTTAACGTGACGGAAACTTATGGTACACGTACAGTACGTCTACCATGAGTTGCCACTTTATATTTACGTTATATTCGCGTAGAATATTTCTATTAGGATTTCGTACAGCGCCTCTGTTCAGTCGAAATGGAACTAAGAAAACGGTAAGTACCATAACGTAACAATAGCATCAAGCTTACAAAAAATTTACGCGATCGATAACTTTAATGTTAAGTGAGCGAAATAAGGTGAGTATGAACAGGTCATACCGTACCGGTGCCGTGTGCTGGACCATCCTCTCCACCGTCGCCTAGACTTCTGTAAGTATTATTGCGTTAACTATTTTGATTTCTGTCTGCAAGTAGAATTCATCAAGTGATTAAACAATCCTGCACTATTTATTAAGCTAACGCCGCTCACGACTGCACTGCGTACGAGCCAATGGATGCACTTTATCACTTACAACCTTATAAATTATAGGGATATTAAGGTTTTCATGACTAAGGTACGGGTGCTGGGTTTGTTATAATGTTGTTATGTCAGTTGGTAGGTTCTCAAATAGTTTATTGTTGATTTAATTGATGCTATGCTGTGTTAAGGCAGTGGGATGTATTCCTGTGTTAAAAGTTACCAGACAAGAAATTAAGCCCGAACCCTCTCCCAGCTTACCCATACCTAAGCCAATTTAGAAATGATCGTTTGCTGAATTGACCCATCCGGGATTCGAACCCGGGACACCGCGGCAGTCGAGGCGAGAAACTGTGCATCAGCGCACTACGCCAATCGTGTCATCATTAGGAGGGACTCATGCATTTTTGACACAATCGCAAAAGGACTCTCATCTGCTAATCAGTTGTCTATAGTCCTCTTTATTACTCGTAGTTCCCAGGTCCGGCCGGTATCGCGGGGCGATCCGCGCGGCACGACTCTGCTCTTACGGTACTCGCGATTACACGCTAATGCTAAATATTAATTCTGGAAATGGGGGAACATCTCACTGGCTAACTTTTGTATATATACTTGTACATACATATAGATATGATAACTATAACTATGAACTATGTTATAATAGTAATATTATGAGGTTAGGAGCCCATCTAGATAAAAAAGTAACGAGACAAAAAAACAGGTTTTTATCACGTAAAATTATTCTGACCAGCTAACTTCACGACGTTGCGGGAAAGTGAGTTTAAATGGCACATAGTGCAAAGAAAAAAGTTCTAGATTCAAACTATACATACGGGGTCGATGCTATCCATATCTTATTTGTAGTTTTAACAGTTTAATTTAATGTTGTTGTTATACTATACCTAATGCTATCGTTTTTGTTTTTGTTTATTTAAATATTGTTGTGCCCTTGCAGGGTTTGTGTGTCTGTACTTTTTACAAATTTATAACACCTTATGTACCACATAACTCAGTAAATTATGATTATGATACTAGGTAGTTTCAGCGGGTACAACCCGCATGGCATTTCGCGCGTCGAAGAGTCAGCTAACGGCGTTGGGTTTGAAAATTGAGTCATCATCGTTATCAACTTATCATAATCCACTGATGGCTAGACTACTTCATTGATCGCCATCGCGCCCTATCCTCAGCTTGACGCATCCAGTTTCTGCCAGCAACCTTCCGCAAGTCATCGCTAGACCTGGCATTAGCGCGGCTAACCTAGGTTTGCCGAGACGTAGTCGACACTTTAGAACAAACAAAAAAGAAAAACTAGCTACTAGTTCCATAGGCAAATGAAATAAAAATAACTTAACTAAATAACCAGAACAACAACATGAATAGTGGGCTAATTAGGTCCCTGTCTCAGCATATGTCACTGTGGTGCGAGTACTACCGAGACGCTGGCATTCTGGCAGGGCCTATAGTGGTTATCATCGTGGTTATCATCGTACAGACAGTATCATACACGCTTACCCCAACGATTTCCATCGGTTCTGCTGTTCAACTTACTAATTCTAATTCTAATTGAAAATTGAGTCGACTAGTACGAACATGCAAGTTTAGCTCAGCAAAATCACGAGAGAAACCGCCAGCGACACGTAGGTCTAAGCAAACACACGCTTATTTGCAGTTCTCATCTTCACCGCAGATTATCAAGGGCATCAGGGGCGAGGTGAAAGGTGGCTCTTTATGACCAAGGGGTGTAAATTAATTGGCTTCGAGTTTTCTCGGCTACGATCGGTTTCATACCAGTTTTAGTATTTGTCAATAGTCTACCAAACGAAATGGGTAACTGATGATAAGAAGACATGCACATCCTTGAGCACATTGGACTCTAATTTATTATTCGTGGTACCACCGTAGAACGACAGGTCAACCTTTACATACAAAACCATTCGCAAATAAGGTGCCCCATGTAAATCTTGACGTGTGCCGTAGAACATCTATTTATAAGTGTTTTTTTTTGTTTTTAAATATTTAACAATGCACTATTTTCCACATAAAGATAAATAAATAAATAATAATAAATAAATATCTGGGACAATTCACACCAAGATCATCTGACCCCAAACTAAGCAGAGCTTGTAATATGGGCGTCAGAGACTGATAAACATACTTAAATATTTCTAAATACATACTTAAATGGATAATAACACCCAGACACACAACAAATACAAATGTTCGTCACACAAATATTTGTCATGGAAAAGATACAAAGATAGAAACTATAAAATTCAAGCGGGACTCAAACCCGCGGCTTCTATAATCCGGGTGGCTGCTCTTTTAACTGACCTATCGAGGCCATAAGGAGACTTGGCTAACATTTTTAAATGCTAGAAATAAAAAACACAAATATTTGCAAAAAAAATATTTCGGGTGTTAAAAGGCGTTGCCATATTACATCGGTAAAACAACGTCGGCTTACAACGTAAAATACACTAGACTAATTCGCCTCTATAGCTCGGTTGAAAGAGCAGCCACCCGGATGTGGAAGACATGAGTTGTCCCGCTGGAGCCCTAGAACCACGTCGAATTGTTCTAGTTTCTATCTTGAAATCTATTTTTAAATGAACATTCCTGAAAACCATGAATCGGCAATGTAGTAGTAAATTAACAGTAAAATAATTTTCTAATATTGCCTAAACCAAAACCGAACCCGTAACTCAACGGCTCAACCAAGCACTTCCAACTACACTGTCAGTACAAGTATTGCTCAACATTCCCATGCCCTAGCCGTAAATCGGACGCGACTGCCCGGGTACAGTCGGCCGCGACATGAAGCCATCCAAAAGTCCTGAGAGAAAGTCCTGGTAACAAATTGGCCGCGCGCGCAGGTGAGGGAGGTCGTGTGTGTGCGAGCGGTAGGGCTGCCAAAGAAATTATGGTTAGCAAATATAGTTTTGTCTCTTTTTTATATAATGTTACTTAAACACATACTGCAAAACAGTTTATCGACAATGCTACACAATTTATGAAAATGATCATGAGTAAATTTGTTTTTGATACGTTTACATGAAATAGGTGAGTTTATCTCTGCAAGTGCGAATATTTTCGTGATTACAATACAATTTTCACTTCCGATCATAATTATTGAAGATTCGCTACTAAATATCATCTCTGAGGTTTCGCTAACTGAGCAAAGTTAAAAAAAAATACCTGCCAAATACTTTTACTACTTACTGCATTTTGCAAGCTTCGAGTGATGGCTTCTGTTGCAGAGAGGTGAGAGTGCCCGCCTTGACATGCAGCAGAGGTTCTGCGCTCGAATTCCAAATCGGGCAAAAAAACTAACTTTTAGGACATCGCCCGGGTTTGTGTTTAGCCAATTCCTATTGATTGATCTGCTGTTTTGTACATACAAGACGTAATGGTGACACAATTTCAAAATATTAGACAAATATAAGACAGACCTTTTAACGGCTATTAGCTTAGCCATCAGCCATTTCAATGTTGTTTATCCTTTCTCAGAATATATCAGAATTATGAGATGGTAGAGCATTATTTACTCAATTCGATTTCCTTACTTGTTTGATTATGATAAAAAAAAATTTATTTCAACGTACAATTTCTTAGCACTGAATCAATCACTGAACCGGTTTCATAGCTATATTTTGGACAACCCTACTAGCATGCGCGTGAGTGGTCGCGGCGCAACCATTCGTCTTGTTTAGCTGAATTTGACTTCATAATTGTGCCTGGCTTTATTGTCGGGTTAATAATGCCGTTGTGACTAATGTTTTGCACTAACGCACGTAGCAGGTTCAAATCCAGTCTAGTCTAGATTTTGAGTTTATGCTAATTGATGGAAATTGATGTGCAAAAAAATAAAAAGTAACAAAAACCAGTTGTGTTCCGAGTGAATAGTTTGTGATCGTAAAGTTGGCATTTAGCAAAACCTTTAAAGTACAATCTAGTTTTCTGGAAAACCTTCTTTGGGCGAAGGGCAAGGTATGAAGTGTTGCCCCAAACAACGGCAACGCACATACTACGTAGGTACAGTAGGTCTACCATGAGGTTCCTTCACGTAAACAGCGATAGTTGAGATCAGAAAGGAGATTGCCTAACTTTGTGTGGAAGTTGGAGCAAGGTACCTGCCTAGAATGCTCACATAGTGCATTTTGTTCCTCAGACCACTGATCTGATTCAAAGCGCATAAAAATATATCCCAGGAGTCCAAAGAAAAACAGCCTGTTGTTTTAAATATATGTATTGGGAAAAATATTGTGCGTTGAATTTTTTTTCCTGGTCCCAATTTTTTCATATATTTTTATAGTTCATGTTGAAGCTACAGTACCACTGGACCAACTGCCATACCTAGGCAACACTTGGTCCAAACCTTGGCAATGTCCTTTGTATGCCGTTTCTGGTGTCATTTTTAATCACCACCGAAATCCCATACAAAAACGTCCACGCGGTTTACGCGGACGCTAGCGTGAAATCATGGTACATACAGTTCGATTTCTATGATATTTATCTTCCTTGGATGCCTTAATTGTGGAACGAGCTGCGATTTGCTCAAAGAATAATTCAGACTTTAAATGGTTTGCATGATTTTTAACTTTAACAGTTTCGGCATCGGGCGTGTTTTATTATCTCTGGGGTGTGTGTGTGTTCATGTAGCCTTTACAGCTTACCAGTAGGAGCTTCCATGCTTGCATAAAAAATTCTGAAGAGAAATAAAATTATGCATTCATATCACCTCAATCATTTTGCTCATGGACAATGTACTTAATGAAAGTCACTCCCTAATTATAAATGGCTGTTTAAATATTTACATATGAATCACTTCCGCTCCATCGGGCTATGAGAGACAAAGGCCGACTGCCCACACTTACAAGTCAATTGGAGAGTGTGCGTGGGCGCAGTGCGGAGATGTGGACGTGCCTAGCGTGTTCGCAGCTTCTATGTTAGAAAAATAACTAAAGAGATATTGACTGTGACACTGGGATAAATGTTTTTCCTCAATCATCATTTAGTAAAAGCCAGCAAAGATGTGTTCTTAGAAGTAGATAGGGGTTAAGTTCATGCTGTACTCGCCATTTGTTGGCCTAAACTTGACAAGGTCAAGCTTTAATGCCTTTCGATACCATTGCTGGACGAGCCATGCCAAGTGGTCAGCGGTACTTTAGAAGAACAGGAAATAGCTACTATGAATGCAACCCCGGCATAACAGTACTCGCACATTTCACTGTGTGCATTGCGATAAAATTCCCTTACATTAGAGAGATTTATTTGAAGTGAAATGCTTTAGAAGTAATATGTTATCACTTATCAACAAGTCAAATTCATTAGACAGTTGACCTCAACTTATATCGCACATTTTAAGCATTTTAAACGTGCCTACCAGATAGGTGTCATGGTGGCTATAGCAAAAGTAGCACATTTTGATTCCATTGAAAAGTTCAAATTAAAATACTAAAATTTGAGGCCAACGTTTTTTCTCAGTTACAAAACTATATAACACCAACGCAGCCATCGCTCTAATTACTCGCAAATGTTAGGAAATGAAACTTACTTTAACGTTAAAGTGTGCAATATATTAACTGTACGTTATATTAATATGGTGTATATTATGGAAAAAATCCCATCAAAAAGGTATTTTTATGATATTTCTGCCCGCCTCACTAAATTGAAATAGTAGTATATTATAACGCCCGAATCCAAAAACGTCAATCAAAGCTGAGCAGTCCTTGCATATACATATGGCTGACCCTTTTATTTCTATTGACATGTGACAGGGCAGCATCAATTTGAGGTGTGCTCAACTTTTGATTTGCTTTTGTGGATACGAGGGCAAATGGTTTAGTATTGATGTTGAGCTCATCGAAAAGAAACTGGCAAGGAAATCGGTGGAGCGCACTATTGTTTTGAGGACTGGAGAACACATTTAGCCACCCTTAAAACTATGTAACGAACAAATAGATACTCACATGTTTTGAAATAAATATATAATGTACTTGTGAATGTACGCCAGACAACACACCACTTGTAATAGTCTCGAAGTAAGGATGAACGAACATCCCTGTGTTGTTATAAGGTACCGGACAAGGTATTAAACCAAAGGCATCTCCCCGCATACCCAGACCCAAACAAATTATGAAAAGATCGTTACCTAAATCGACTCGACGAATCGAACCCAGGACAGTACATAAATCAAGGCGAGAAACCTTGCTACAGCGCACTACGCCAATTGTGTCAATGGTAAGGTCATGTACAAGAACAGAGTCACTATGATGCATTTTGTTTGTTGTGAGGAAGAGACCCAAGACCACTATATTTAAGACTTCTACCCAGGGAGCCAGTCAATGTGTGGGTCTATCGATCAGGAAGCTAATAGGTACTTCGAGACCATAAGTGTCTTTTACAATCACTTTTAGAGAATTGTTCCGCCACCGAATCGTGGCGTTTTCAATCCAATTCAACAAAGTCGTAAGAATATTCGGACCCGGAACAGCTGATTCTGAAAACTCACATCGTATCTCGCTCTCTGAATCTGCTGATCCGTGAGATTATCTTACTTTAAAACTCGAAAACGAAGACAGATTTTCACATAATGCCACAAATATATAAATACATAAAGGTCCAGACAGATAGTCCGCTTAGAACAAACCTCCATTTTGATCAAGCACACAGACAAAGTGAGTTTACAGAAGATACCGGTGCGAATCGGTCACGTGGCGAATCGTACTGTTGCGAGTGTTTTTGTTTTTGCCGAACTTAGTGCAATTTTTCACATGATGAATTTTGTTTTTCGCCGGTTCTGTCAAGTAGGTATAACCTACCTACTTCGTTTTGAAAATTCAGAGCTAAATAAAGTTTAGTAAAATGGGTAAAAGTTTGCTTGGTCACCGCTTAGTGAATTTGGGTTCGAGTTTTGCTCGGAATAGCCCCACAGATTGTAGAAAACCATTTAACACCATGACTCACAGTTTGTGGGCGGGTTGTAATAACAGCAGTATTGGGTACAATCGCAAATTTATCACGTTACGGTGTAATTGAATAACTATTGACTGTTACCGGCTAATAAGACAGGGAATAAATAATGGATTTCCTCCGACGCTGTCCTGTCGTGTAAGTATTGATTTAGAAGGTGAGAAACAATGTCACAATTTGATTTAGACGTTGGATAGGAAATAAGTCATCAAAGAGTTAGTTTAAAAACGATAAGCGAAACATCGGTATGTACCTAACTAAAATTGTTGGTGCTTAAAAAGGGACGAGATATAACGAATATTTGTTAAAACACGTTTAATGATTTGTTACGTGACTTTTCTCGCCTGATCTAAAGGGTTTTTTTTTATTTCAGAGGTATTTCATCAAGCAAAATCCTATTAAAATGGCAGAGTGGGAAACTCTTTGAACGTAACGCCCCTGGGAGAAATGAAGATGACAGGATTGGTTTCCAAAATCTTAAATCCACCTGATGCATGTGTTTATCAGTAAAAGTCTTCCCTAACGGGTGCATCTAAAGGTCTACTACTATTTTACCAACTGGGTAACAAATAGATCTGTTAGTAGTTAAAATTTCTGTTTTTTGTTCGAAATGGTCACTGGGCACTAGAATACCTGTCATTGTCAGGTTATCAGCCCTATGGAAAAATAACATGCACAAAGTGTAGACATCTTAAGAACCGTGTGAAGTCTTATGGGGCCAGGATAAGGCCACACTACTTTAACCCTAAAACCGTCACGATAAAAAGTCAATGGTCTCATATCTATTCATTTCACGTTCTCTCAATTCCATGCATCTTGAACTGAGAAACATCTCGAATTATCATTTTAAGATATCAATTTTTTCCACAGGAACAAGGAAAAGTAAATGTAAGCATGCCATAATACGGCGAGATAGTGGCTAATCATCAACTTAAAAATACAAAACGTTCTTATCTGACGCTAAATTTCCTCAAAATGTCGCTAAAAAGATACAATGACAGCTTTGTCGTGCGGTACTGCCGACTAGAGAAGCGCTTTGTCAACACGTGTTACCGCTTTTACGGTTAGTTCTAGTAATATTTTAAGACATAACATAATACGAAAAGTTTCTCTAAAAGCAGATATACTTATCTCTTATCTGTGAGGGAACCTTTTCTGCTAATATCGAAGGTAAGGTAAGGGTCGATGTCAATACAAACGTTAATCGTTTAGCAGCTCAAAAAAATCCATGGCCAGCCTCAGTTGAGAGTCCGTCTCATCCTATTATCTCTTCCTGGGCTTACCAATTACCTTCTTTGGCGGTATATTTGATTGGTGACGTAAGACAGATATGTTTGCCCCATTAGTCAATCTTCTTTGTAATGTTATTTATAATAAACAGATAAATGTCTAGAAAACGTATATTTAAAGAACTTCTCGGCTTAAATTTACTGAGGGCGACGGAAATATATTGATATAAGATACCTTAATGGATAGTGGAACCCGCACACATATGAATACACAAAGGTCATCATATTTAGGTAATATTGTAACGATGCCATTTCCCTTCAGTCTCGTGGACGTTAGAACCTTCACGATGGCTGGAAACTTCATGGTTTAACTGCTGGCCATTAAAAGTATTTTGTACTTGTTTTTCAAATTTAAATTTCGTTTCGCATTGCATGCGCAGCTTTTTTGATTCAGTCCTACCAAAACCCTCGTACCGAGCGGAGCTCTCCAGAAATATAATAATTCAGTAATAGTTTGCAATTACCCGGCCGTATAATGTCTAGCAGTTTATACTTATAAGGAACCCGTGTTTCGGGGTAAGCATATTATTATCCCACCTACTTACCTAATAAGATTAGCTATTCACCTAATCGCACCTAGGATTCTTTTTAACCATGTATTTTTATCATTTGTTACAGTTCCTATCTCTACTTCTTTTTTAAGCCCATCTATGTTTTGAACTTTCTACAATAAAACGACAAGTCATATGGACCATCTTTTATTTGAAAAACCATAAGCATCCAAATTGTCCGAGATCCCTACCCATAACCTTACGACGAGTCCGACGAGCCAGCCCCTTGAATAGCGGGCCAACGACGAGGTCCTGCTATCCCATATGCTGTGAGATTCTGTTGCCCTGAGAGTCTGTTGTGAGAGTCTGATGTATATAGTACTGCTGCGAGATCCCGTCGCAATATATGACGGATCGGATCGAAATGAGCGACGGAACCTTCATCACTATATGCCAAACCCATTACTGCGACAAGGGCGGTTTAAAATTCTGCCTCTGTCTTATTTTGTTTGTTGAAATTAACTCAACTTATCAGACGATATAACACTTGTGCGCTTCGTAGTACCTGCGTCTACGCCGCGACAGCGATGACCATCGCTATCAGCGGTCACTGCACGACCATGGGAACTCGCGGATAACGCATCGCACGTGCGACTAGTACTAGTACACGCAATTAGGAGCAGGCAGGTAAAGTGGTGGTGAGGTCCAGATATAAGGCTAACAAGCTCAGTCATGCTAAAGAATCACTGGCTATTTTCATTTTGAAGGCCTGCAGAGAGATCTTCCAAGTCATTAGCCTTTTATCTGTCCCACTGCTGGGCAAAGACATCTCTTGGTCTCAATCCGAGCAATTTAAACTCTCACTTCTAGAGTGGTTGCTACACTTGCTACTACAAACCCTTTGGTTGCAGATTTTCGAGACACTTGCGAATTGCAGATTATCGAGACACTTGCGAATTGAGGTTTGGTTGGCACAAACCCGAATTACGAGTAAGTATTTATGTTCCCGAAAATTCGAACTTGACCGACTTGGGTTTGATCTACGACCTCTTATAGTAGTTAAAATCAAATCAAAATCCTATTTCATATTCTGTTATAAAATATTAATCCATATTCACTTGTCACGAATTTTAATAGGTTAACGATGTTTACTTTGACCCATCATAACCACTCTTATAAGAGTTAAAAGTAGGTATACAACTTTAAAACAACAGCAATAAAGTTGAACATCATGAAACGCCCATCCTAACTGTAAACACACACGTTATAATCACTTTAACACAAGTGCATAAGGTTCAAAACGTAGGTTCTTCCCAAAGATGTGAAACAATAAACACACTTTATAATCGCTTTAATACAAGGGCATAAGATTCAAAATGGGGCTTATTCTTCCCAAGATGTTGAACTAGATCGCTGCGCGTGCGTGTAATCGTGCTTCAGCTGACGTGCGCGAGAGGGATGCAAGATAGCATCGGTTCCCAGGCGAGCGGTGAACTTCCGAATCTAGACTTCCTATCTTCGAATAAGGTAATTCCCTTCCTAGCTAAAAAGGAGTCTCTTGACACATCTTACACTACAAACTGGAATTTGACTAAAAAATAAGCTATGAACAACCGTTAAGCCCGAAATACACTTGCCTGTAGCGGTCATGCAAGTAGCCGGCACGTCACAGCAAAAGACAATCAAATGTTGTACAATTTTGTACCAATCAAGATCCCGCAGATTTCATACTATTTAATTAGATAAAGATAAAGATACGATAAGATAAGATAAATATACTTTATTGTACAACAAATCATACTTAACATAAGCATTACATAATCTTAGATTGTACAATGTAGGTGGTCTTATCGCTAGGAAGCGATCTCTTCCAGACAACCTGCAGGTAGAGGAAATGACAAGATTAAAAAGAGAAAATAGGTAAGGTAGTGTGAGATAGTGAGATAATTATATATATATACATGAAGTTATTTTATGCATTCATGAATGCAATTACATATAGGTAGGTATGCAATATATTTATTTACGTAAACATGTGGGCATAATACATTTAGATGCATTCAGATGTTTTATGATTATAAGTAGCAACATGTTTTGCCGCTAGTGGCGTGTAAAAATTAAGTGAAATATTATATATACAGTAAATTGAAATGACAAAATTATATTGGACGTTATTAATAATCCTTAACAAAATTACAAATCTTAGCGCATGCACTAGTGTCAAAAGTATCTATACATAAAAAAGGTCAAATAAATAAATCAAAGTTAAAATGTGTCATTCAGGAATTCAGTAATATTATAGTAGCATTTTTCTATTAGAAATTTCTTAAATCTAATTCTAAACAAATGAATGCTGAGCAATTTAAAAGTCTTAAAAAAGGTCAAATAAATAAATTAAAGTTAAAATGTGTCATTCAGGAATTTAGTAATATTATAGTAGCATTTTTCTATTAGAAATTTCTTAAATCTAATTCTAAACAAATTAATGCTGAGCAATTTAAATGTCTTAAAAAAGGTCAAATAAATAAATTAAAGTTAAAATGTGTCATTCAGGAATTCAGTAATATTATAGTAGCATTTTTCTATTAGGAATTTCTTAAATCTAATTCTAAACAAATGAATGCTGAGCAATTTAAATGTCTTAAAAAAGGTCAAATAAATAAATTAAAGTTAAAATGTGTCATTCAGGAATTCAGTAATATTATAGTAGCATTTTTCTATTAGAAATTTCTCAAATCTAATTCTAAACAAATGAATGCTGAGCAATTTAAATGTCTTAAGATTTGGTTCTTCTACTGGCATGAGCGCTACAGACATGTGTATTTTGAGCTTTAGAGTGTCATACAGTTACTTGCATAAACTAAGCTGTATCTATGGATTAACATTGTCATATTTGTACCTACTACGCACCGATGTCAACAGTGTACTCTGTGCTCTAAGCCATTTAATTATTCACGATAAAATCCGCATGGTTTAACTTTGACAGATCAGTAACCATAAACAGTAGCCAGGTAGGTAAATTAAATCTATTCTTTGAAAATTATTTAGTAGGCCTTCTTTCACCTATGACCTACCGCTGATATTTTATTTACAACCTAGAGTGGTTTTCGACTAAAAGAAAAATGGCTTAAACTAATGAACAAAAATTGTAGCGATGTCATAAGAAATGATAGGCTTTTGCATTTAAGACAACATGATAGAGATTACTTTTACACTTTACTTTTGACTGTTCTTTTTAGCATCTTCTATTTACATCGAAGTAGGTTCAAAGGTGCTTTTTCAGCAAAAAGTTTCTACCTGTCATTTCATCAATGACAAAATAATAATAAGTTGCCCCACGTTGTTGACGAACGACTTTCCCGCTGTCAACCCACATCTCGTAACATCGCGTGACTCTATTCGTACGATCGAGGACACCACTACTTGTGAGAAATAAATTAAATAATTAGATAATGGTGGTCTTTGGTAAAATTGTAAAAAAAGACAGTTCTAAATGTTTAAAAACAAACATTTTTTTTGTTAAATTTTAATTACCTTGAAAGTTGAGAAATATTACCATTGGTGGCTTTTTCTATAGATCAGATTTTACACACATGAATTTGTTAACTACACTGGCATAGTACAAGTACTTCTTTGATGAAACACACAATTCTGCACTTAAATAATTGTCCTAGGCGGGAACGAACTAAGCCTTAGTTTGATTCTCGATAAGTTTTTCCACTGCGCTATGCAGCTATGCTGCAGGGATGTGTGAGCTAAGCTACGAAACTATGAGACTGTTTCCACCGGTGCTATGCTATGTAACGGAGCGAGTAAGATGCGCCGCCGCAAGGTAGCTGTACGAGGAATCTTCCTGCTTCCCGCATCTGCGCAGCTTGAATTTAACTTAAAGCTTTTAAATTACATATTTAAAATAATCTAATTAATAATATTAGACCCGGAGACCCATAGTAGAGCGATTCTCTAAAGTTCCGAACTCTACCCCGAATCTACTCAGGTACCCACATTCTGTACGCACAATTAGTAAACTTCTTTTTTTGTCGGTAAAGCGACAATATCGTTGAAATTTTCAGAAGACGAAATTGGAATCTCGCAGCGGAATTAGTTGACTAGGTAAATACAGAGCAAATTTTTCAGAATATATCTTCAGGTGGCCATGTGTAAAATTTGTACTTAACTTGTGTATTTATTTAGACGTAGGTCACGCTAAAAGTTTTTCGTAAGTTAAAAAAACAACATGTATTAACCAAAATATTATGTTTATTGGTTTTCAAAATACTCTCCTTTACATTTCAAACATTTATCCATATACATATTATCCATGCGATCGAACCATTTTTTAAAACAGGAGGACCACAGATCTGAAGGCATATTTTCTACGTGCTGATTGAACGGTATCACTGCCTCTTCGGAGTTGGTAAAAGTGAAACCTCTCATCAAATCTTTGATTTTGGGGAAAATACAGAAATCACAGGGTGCTAGGTCGGGGCTATGCGCAGGATGGGTGACAAGTTGTACTTTTTCAGAAGCTAAAAATGACTTTGTTTTGTTTGTCCGTGTGTGAAGAAGCGTTGTCATGATGTAGGAGAACGCGGCTTTTGGGTCGTCTTTTACGAACTTTTTCTAACACCCTGGGTAAACAAATGGTAGAATACCACTCGGCATTAATACTCTTTTGATCTTCAAGTGGAATTGTACAGATGGGAACCGTAGCTGAGAAAAAAAACGCAATCATTTTTTTACCAACGTTTCTCGCCTGCCTCACTTTTGTTGGCCTGATCTCATTTTCTAACACCCATTCACAAGATTGCTGTTTGTTTTTCGGGTTGACAATAATAAATCCACGTTTCGTCTCCTGTGACAATATCATAAACAGCATTAGAATGTCCGTGGTCGTACTTCAGTAGCATCTGTGAGCACCATTCCACGCGAGCCCGCTCCTGCTCCGCTGTCAGTTCATGAGGGATCCAACGACAACAAAGTTTCCGAACTTTCAATTCTTCGTGTAATTTTTTCTGAATTTAGCTCATACCAATCCCCAATAGTCCTCGAATTGTCTCATAGATAATCCGCGGGTTTTCTTCAATTAGCCGCTTAACAGTAGCCACATTATTTTCGTTGACGGCAGTTGAAGGCCGCCTTTCACGAAATTCGTCATGTAAAGAAACTCGACCTCTCTCAAATTCAGCAAACCATAGCCTCACGGTGCTCAAACAAGGTGCTCCCAAAAGCATTTTGAAGAGGAGCGGCACAGTCTTGCGGAGACAGAGAACTTTTGAATCATAAAAATCATCGCTCTAAAATCTTTTCGACTTAATTCCATTTTAGTTGCGTTCGTAGAACTTTGATGTGTGATGAAAAACAATTGACAAATGATTTCCCGCCAATTGTTTTTTTTTTATTACTAAGAAGGTTGCAACGTTTGAAAAAATATAACATTCGAAATTCAAATAGTTCCGATTAGCTAGAAGTGCAAATCTTTTAGGGTGCCCCATGTAAATACTCGATATCTTCTAAAAATAGACCACGATTCAATCGTATATGAATTTTCTGTGTCATTACTTAGAGATTGCAAGACGAGACCTGTGACCCAGGACACTAGCGACACACTAGATAAGTAAATGTCTGGTCTATCCGGCGCAATAACATTTGCTGCCAAAATGCTAGGACGTTAGTAAATGCGTCCCGCCAAAATGCCATTCGCGACCATTTGTAAATGGCAGCCATTCTTAAGGTACACGACTCGTCTTGTTCGTAACGTGATAGGTGGAATCCTATCTTTTTGATGACGAAACATCAAGGCACGAGCGCTACTGAAACGAACTACAGCTGTTTTTGGGGTTTTGTAATAGAATTGTAAATTTGTCTTGGTGGAGAAATAGATAGTTTGTTCTTAATGGAGTACTCCAAGTCTAGAGAAGTTTTAGGTGGTTCTTGGAAGGGCTGAGTTTAGAGCTTCCGAATACTACCCACTATCCCAGCCTGTCGCATGTCTGGCGACTTAAAGGGCCTAATTAGGTTTAATGTACCAATAAAATAATAATAACAGCCCACATCTCTAACAATTAACTGCCTCACTGTCGCAGTTAGATATAACTTAGCCTACTCTTACTATATTTTATTTATTGTATGTTTTATATATAATATTGATTGAAGTTGTATTCATTTATATTTTATTTTTGCTCTTATAGTTGTTTTCACTCCACACTCTTTATGCTTTAAGAAGTTCCTCTACCCAAAGGTTGCCTGGAAGAAATCGCTCTCTAGCGATAAGGCCGCCTAAATTGTACAAATTGTTTAAATTGTTGAACATTTCTGTTATTATTTTTTAGTACAATAAAGTATATCTACCTATCTACTCAGCCTAACGCGCCAAAAGCAACACTGGGATCCTAAGTAAAACTTATGGTGCTTAAAATTAAATCTAAATTACTTAATAGCTACATAAAGTAAGCTCCTGATGTTTGTGGAGTAACTAATTACGTACTACCCAGAGATTCCCAAACTTTTTTTAGAATGGACCACTTTCAAAATTTTGCTGGTTCCGGTGGACCCCCTGCAGCTACATTTCTACAGTAGTGTTGCCCAAAATCGGTCTTGGTCTTGCAGTCTTGGTCTTGTTCTTGCATTTTCGCAAGACCAAGACCGAGAACAAGACCGCCTAATTTTAGCAAGACCAAGACCAAGACTGACCGTGCAAGATTGTAGCAAGAACAAGACTAATCCTGCGAGACTCTTTCGTCTTGCAGTTAGGACTAAGTGTCGTTTAAGCGTAAACCCGAACTCCAATACTCCCTGTATTGGAGTTCGGGTATACGCTTAGGGACTCCAAAAAATGTAGAAAAAAAATTGGAAAATTTGACTGATTAAGATGAACATGAAGACGTAATAGACTTTGAGAAACTGTATGCATGTCCCTCAACGTCATTTGGATCTAGATCTTGTCTTCAAGGCTTAGATGTTGACGAATTGGAGGAGTACCTAAGTAAACCCAGAGCAGCCAGCTCGGAAGACATTTTAGAGTGGTGTAGGACGCATGAGACAGAGTATCCAACTTTATCGAAGAATTCCCGTGATTTTCATTCAATGCCTGCACTTCAGTATCTGCTGAGAGTTTTTTTCTAAAGCGTCATTAGTAATTAGAAAACATAGAAATAGGCTGAGTGATGAGTCAGCCACATGGTTACTTTGTATTAATTCTTGGTCAAAAGAATTAATATAAAGTAATAGTAATGTCAAAGCTATGGTGTACACTTCTGTAATTTATTTGTGTTGTATTGTTATTTAAATAAATGGTTAATTCAATGAATGCTGTTCTATAATTTAATTTGTATACTATTTTCTTTTTCATTTAAATAAATTGTATAAATTTCAGGGGGGTCCAAAGATACACGTCAATTTTTTTTTTAGCTTCTGTATAATGTATAATGTTCCTAAAATTGTTGAAGTTAAGTTAAAAGTCAAGTTAATGTCAATAATTGGTTATATTATCTGTTTTAACCATCTTTTAACACATGTAAGCTGATTAAATGTAAACGTTTATTATGGAACAGAGTGACTCCCGTTGGTCACGGTAGATAGCTCAGTTGGTTAGAGCATCAGCACGGATCGCTTAGGTCGTGGGTTCAAACCCCAACCGGTGGTAGATAATTTTTCGAATTTCTCATTAAGTGTTTAGACAGTTATTAATTTGGTTGATCTTTACTATGGTTATGTTAATTCAAGCTCAAATGTACCTACTCTGTTACGTTGTTATAAGATATAAATGAACGTTTATTAAATAGCAATAGGCATAAAGGTAATTGCGAGACTAGCGAGACTCTTGCTGCAAGACCAAGACCAAGACCAAGACTGGGAGCGCAATACCAAGACCAAGACCAAGACCAAGACCAGGTGTATTGGCGCAAGACCAAGACCAAGACTGGCTAAATCTCGTCTTGTTCTTGCATTTGTGCAACACTCCATATTCCCAAAACTCGACAAAAAATAAGACGTCAAGGCAGACCCTCGTCGAGTCTTCCGTGGACTCCTTGGGGTCCACCTGGACCACTTTGGTAACCAATGTATTACACAAATAATAATAAAAAAGAAAATTGGTGATGTTTTTGCGATAATCTAAATTCTTTTATAACAGCATATAGCCAGCAATGTGCTATTGTTCGTCCGCTAAAATAGATCACAAGTAGTCACTCCTGTTTCCTGCTAACCAACACATTTCAATAGATAAAAATTTATCAACCATGTGATCGTCTCTTAAATACTTCGTCACAACTCGTCAAAGAGACAGACAATGCGTGGACAAAAAGTGTTTAGCATACATCTACATGACAATGTAGCTCCGGCCTTAATCCTCTGCCACCTTTGACCGCAAACATTTGACCTATCGAGTCTGCAACGTGCGATGGCAGAGAATGACCTTAACCGTCCACAGTCAAAACAATCTCTTGTAAAATTTCTAAGCACTGTTTTTTCGAACGTTGTTGTGCAGGGATTTTGTTTTTCTGTGGCAGATTGAATGGTATTGTTGGTATTCTTTAGATGACTTATGGATCTCGTTTGCCCCCTGGCCCCTGTTTGCGTCAGTCCACGGAATAATTGCCTATGTGTTGTTCATTAACATCGCTATAGCCTTTGACAATGTTGGAGGTCAATGTCACGCTATCCGTGGTGCGGTGTTTTTGAGAATTCTTGTGAACGGATACCCCGGTTTTGAAATAAAGGAAATACATTACCCGAATATTACAACGTAGGATCGAGTACGTTAAATCTAGTTTTTGCAGTGCGGATGCACTTATAAATGTATTTTACTCTAATGTTAGTTAAGCTGAAGTAAATGATTTCATTTATTTATAAAAGGCTTGAATCAATTTTATTATTCAAATAAAACTTGATATAATTGGCTATCCTACAAGATCTCTTCACGATGATGCAGTGTTCAGACACAGATGATTGAAAAAAAAACCCTGATCCTAACGTCTATGTTAACGATATTGTCATGTTATGTCATGTCAAATCCCAATTGATTTTGTTTACCCGAGCGATAACGTAAATTGAATTTGACAACTCGTGGTAGACGTACTGAACTTAGTGACTGTTGCAATAAATATAAAACACATGAGAAATGTATTATCTATGATGCAACTGATGCTTTTTTTAGGTAGTCGTGCGGGTGCTACGGTTTAATGAATAATTCAAATGAATTAGGAAAAAAATATGTATTCAGAATCACTGAATAACTGAACAATACAAACTCAAGTCATATTGCAAGTGAAAACAAAATAATCAAAGCAGTGTCGAAAGCGTAGTCTATCAAGGGAAAGTCTAGGTTCGATTTACGAGGCAGCCTGTCTCGGCCAAACCCCGAATTGCCCATAAAACAGGCATACGACAACATTCTAGTAATCCAAACAAAATTACTACCGTAACTGCTAGGTCAAGTACTGGTAAATAAGTGTTGTGACGTAATGTTGTAGATACACTAAAACTTGAAGGTTTTGGTAAGCCATGTGGGTAACATTAAGGTAAAATGATAAAATAAACATGTGAACTGATGACACTAAGATTATCTAACCCCAAACTATAGAGACTGTATGACGGTCAGGGACTGATAAAACGACTAAATATTACTAGATACTTAAAATAATACTAATACTAGGTTCCAAATATCAACCTGGCGAAGTGAGTTTTTCGATTTTTACGAACTAATACGGGTCAATTTTGGCGATAACACTATTTCAATGAGTTAGGCCTTGTGAAACAGTATAACCGCTATGTTACTTACTTATTTATATAAAAATACCGTATGTCAAAATTAAACAAGCTTGTTCTGAAGTAATAATCACAACAATGACCTGATAGTAATGACCTACTCCTGGGTCATTCGTATTTTATGAAGGAACTTGTGGACTCTTCGTTTATTTTAGCAAAAAGATACGTAAACAAAACATAATTGACACTACCAACCATCAAATCAAATCTCAGATTAAAGAAACTAAAGAGACAAATACCACATTTGACCGCAAAACCGCAATGTGCCGTCGATAGATCCATAAACAAACGCCTTACAAACGCACAGTTTCCCTATTTTGTCGCATCTACAAATAGGGGGCTACTCTGATATCACTCGTTAGTATTAAGTAATTTTCGTAAAATAAAGTGGTATCCTGCAAACAAAGGTGAGTTTTGATATAAGACCCGTTAATTGATACAAGGTTTTTAGATCCGCCTTTCCCACAAATAGTTATTTAGTGACAATTATTTGAAATTGAATTAAATAATAATTGAATAATTAAAACTTGGGAAACCTTACAATAAGATCATCGGACCTCAACCCGAGCAGAGCTTGTACTGTAGCTGTCAGAGACTGATAAGCATACCTAAATATTTCTGAATGCATGCTTTAGTAACTAAAGCATACTAAAGCACTATCTACTAAAGTTTAGCAGATAATTCTTATAAATATCTTGCAAAATTTGTTGCTGTTAGCCCAAACATTATAATAATTCCAAATAAAACTTTGTTATCGACATTTACCAAATGAGACAAGCAGAAGAATCAAAATAAATGAATTGAAGACTTCTGTAACGTACTTTCTAAATATTTCGCAGGACTTCGAAATAGACCCCCCATTTATACAATAACGTTATTACATTGTTTTATTAGAGGAATAATGAGCGAGAGGTGACCGCAGGAAGATCACAGTAATGATAGCGTTCACCGTGCTACAGTGATGGTAGGAAGCATCACGGCACGAGTACAATAATAGTCGTGAATACATTTTAATAAAAAAAAATTTTTTGTTGTTTTTTTTTTTTTGCGCCAGACAACACACCTCTTGTAATGGTCTCGAAGTAGGGATCAATATCCCTGTGTCACGAGGTACCATACAAGGACGCCAGGGGCGTCTTCCAGCACACCCAGACCAAAGTCAATTCAGAAAAGATCGTTTCCTGAATTGACCCGACCGGGAATCGAAGCCGGGACACTAAGGAAATCGAGGCGAGAAACCGTGCTACAGCGCACTACATACACATATGGTATTCATGAGACCCCACTAAGAGCTGGTAAACCCTTCAGGAAAATAGTATCACGTCTCTGTCTTTAACGGGCATTTAAAACAAGAGTAGAGTTCTTCCGGTGGCAGACTTGACTTGCTGCAGCAGTCTGCGCAAATTTGCCGCCATTTTTTTAAATAATAATGGAAGGATGCAAAAATCCTATACAACGTGTTGTAGGATTTTTATATTTGTACTGTGTTCAGTAGTTTGTATGCTATGTTTAGTTCCATTTTTAATCACTAGAGGCGATTTACCGAAATCATTGGTTATTTGTTAATTTCCTAGCAAAAAAAATAGTGTTACTTAACAATCGGAAAAAACATAATTCTCTTAGAGTCGCCTAGCATGACATTATTTACGGTCATAAATATGAAAGCTACATAACCTAGGTAGAACTATTACTTATTCTGTGGCGTAGGATAGGAGTGGTTTGTGTGAACTAGTCACACTGTTTATTTTTATACTGCATGGGTAAGTAATTAATGGTTTTCACTTCTCATGCTCTAAAAGTACGCCAATATAGCCCTTTAAAGCTAGGGAGTAAAAAGTAATTAGCTTTTTAATTTCCTTCATGTGACATAGACAAACTCAAACAGCCAGTAAATATTCTATCATCTGTGGAGTGTGGACGGACCATCTTCATTGCGAAAATGTTGAGAGTTTTAGTTCCATGGTTTGTCCGCAAAGAAGGTGGCGCCATGTGTTTTAAATTGTTAATCTGTGACTGGTTTAGTAGAAGAAAATGACTGCGTAAATTTCAGTATTTGTGTCGACTGTGAATTTGATCGGTTTTAAATAAATTTATGTCAAAATAATAAAAAAAGAATGTCCCGTGACAGTGAAGAGTTTGACGTCGAGCAAAGAGCAAAAGACATAATAGATAATCTTTTGCCGCCAAAATCCCTCAAATAATTTTGCTACACAATCAGTGTAATTACTGTATTAAGTACTACTACACCTTAAATTACTGCCTGATAAAGTAAGCTGACGATTTTTATTTTCCCAAACAAATTGTTTATGTATGAAGGTGTCAAAACACAACGCGGCCCACAAATTGCCGCGCCGGCTTCTAAGGGCATCTATTTGAATACCATTCGGCCTAACCATTGTGCGGTCAAGACCACATTTGGCGAACCATCCTTCTTTAATTTAACCCTTAAACCTATTGTAATAAGGTTTAGGCATTCGTAATAATGAGCATGCATATAACAGTCCAGACTCGAAACTATGGGCATTCTGGATTAGATTGTTCCTGCTTAGATAGCCTTCTAAGACGATTTATTACTTAAGCATCGGCTATTGAATTTTAATGGTTATTATTCAAAATATTCTATTGTTTAAAATTTGCTCGTCGATATTATTTGTGGCAAACGCCTGCGCATTGTATGCTGTGGGAGACTATTGGTTTTGATCTTAACATGAGAAAGCATTAACTATTTTACAATTTTGGATACATTGAAATTGCATTTGAACAATTAAGTTTGAATAAATAATATCTCTAGGATGTATTTACTTATCTGACCTAAAAATAATTATATCTACTATGAGAATGAGTCTACTGATAAGATAAATCAACGGGAATAAATACCCATAGTTTAGAAATGGCTCTAGTGTGCCAAGCTTTTATAACTTTTAAGACCTACGGACGTTAACCAATCGACAATTTGAGCCTTTGAGCTTGGAAATGATAAACTACAGCCACGGAGTTGAATCGAAATGGATGACGCTAGTGTATGTACCAATGTACCTTACACGTAAAAAGATAGTCCAAGCTCCTCTTTTGACGCTACTGAAATGAAATGAAAAATATAATTTCTTTGATGTAACTTTGATATCGCTATCTTGTATCGGAGGCCAAGACACACTTTGGGTCGCTGAGCCACAGGAGTAAGTAAGTAAGTAAGTAAGTGATGTAACTACCTTCAGAATGATTTAATTGTTCTTAGTTGCGGATTTATTTCGTTTTGTTAAAATGTTTAATGTGATTAAGTAAAGGTATGATTTGCCCAACACAATAACACTGTTTAGTCATAAATCTCATGTAAGTGAATTTCAATTCTTTATGAGAAATAATCCTGAATAAAAATTAAATTAAATTAAATTCTTAAACCAGAATTTCTCGTTAGTTCGGTTTAAAGATCATTTATTGCAATTTCAAAAGAACACAGAGCGTTCACTTATATGAAATTTCAAATACTCATACTTACTCAATATTATATTTAAAAAATATAGGTCCCAGTTACTTAACTACGACTACAGTTTATTTAAAAATTTAACATTTAAATTGAGTATTTTTTTTATATGGGACTAGACAGTCATTTGATCGCAATCGCACCTGATGGTAAGTGACGATGCGATCTATAATAGTACATGTCTGCCTAATAAATGCCTATTCACTCTTGTCTTGAAGAGACCCAGATTGTATTGGTTCGGAAACACATGCGCGGGCAGCGAGTTCCACTCCTTTGCTGTTCGCATTATGAAGGAGTCCACAAAACGTTTGTGTAGGTAAGTCTATGTCAGGTCGGATCCGCAAACAAGATTCCACAATACCATCATCAAGACCGAGCAGTGTGTTCGTGTGCATGAGTAGGTGGTTTTATTTGACCTAGCTACGAGTACCTTGTTCCCGTAGTTTTTAATTTAATCCCATTTACGGCACAAGGAGCGCTTACAATTTATATACACCAATACTATCAATAGGGAAGATTTGATCTTTTGTGGGTTTTGTAATGGATAGACACATTTTAACCACTAGACCACTGGTTAACATGAATAGTACTATATTATACTTAAGAATGAACTATACTTAAGAATGCTATTTACGCCGTTAATGTGACACATATCAGAACTGTGTTCTCCGCATGTGCATTGCATAACTATAAGATTGTATTTATATGGATCATGTGGCAGTAATAAATAAATGAATAAGAGTTATTGACTGGCAGTCATTAACTCCGCAAATTTTACTTATCTTTGTGGAATAAAGAATAAATAAATAAAGTGTTATCGTGATCAGTGATCACACAAAAAGTGCAAAAAAGTGGCACGCCTGCTTTTAATACAGACGAAGGGACCAGCGTTATCTGTTTCTAAATATGACTGTGACTTCAGTCTTAACGTCAGTGGACGCTGCCTCGTAAATCAAAGCTAAACATCTCCTAGCCAGCTGTTTTCAGCGAACAAAACAATACAATAATTTGTCGAGATGTATTATCAAATTCACAGTTACACCTTTCTACACTTGAAGTCAGAATAACATCTGTCTTTACGACGCAAGTGGTATTTAATAATACTTAGCTTGCGAATTGCGAATATTGCGATGCATAACTTTGACAGGTTTAATATACTTACCGCTACTTTAGGGACCGTGTTACGAACTTATTAACCTTCTGAATTAGGTTCATGTTTTTTTTTATTGTAATAGGTAGGGACCAAACGAGCTGGAAGGTCACCTGATGGAAAGGGATCACCTCCGTTCGTGGACAACTGCAACACCTGGGGGACTAGACAGGAGTAACACACTGCTCCTCTGCACATTTTTTTTGTTATAAATTTACTCCGTCAATTCAATTTTTGTGTATAAAAACTAGATTAAAAAGAGTAACCATCGAGTTTCTTGCCGGAGTCTTCTACAACCTACAGGACTCTACAACCTCCAAACCGGTGGTAGAGTCACATCATGTTTAATTATGATATTTACTATCATAGTATTATTTTATGTTAGTTTATTTTCATTTAGTATATTTTTGCTTTAATTTTTTTTTGTATTTGAGTTGTCATAAGTAATTATAATTTATAATATGTTTTAATTTTTGTTGATCATTTATTTTTCGTCAGACCCACCACACACACACACACACACGCTGACACACACACATACACAGACACACACACACACACACAGGCGCTTGTTAAGAAATGTAAGTCACCTTGGTTTTGTCTTTATACTTAATTTTAAGATAAAATTTAATCAGTAAGTTTCGGTAAATTAGAGAAATGGAAACTTTTTACTGTTATTTAATTTTTATTTGTTATGGAAGAGTGGCTCATTCTAACATAGGTGCTGTAGCACTTAAAAGAAAGAGCCCACCTCTATATTTGTTATCAAATGTCTTTGGTTATAAATAAATATTTTTTCATTTTCATTTTCATTTTTATAAGTCTATATGAATAAAGATATTTTTTATCTTACTTTACTTTACTTTAACACTCCGCGACGATTTCTACAATAGAAATCGTCGCGGCTTGTTGCTCTTGGCTAGCCCTTGAGGTGTCACCGATGCGTTGCTTGCCTTATGAATATATTATTCAAATATACAAACTAGAAAAACTCGACCTGAACCTAGGGCACAAGCGGGCGCAGAACCTGCGTTTTCCACAATATGCTAGCTATGCTGAGCTCTTCCAACTGAGCTATCGAGGCTATTAAATAAAGCTGGTAAATTTGTCTAGTGTATTTTACGTTGTTAGCCAACGTGGTTTTATCAATGTTATAATTTATAATATGTTTTAATTCTTGTTGATCATTTATTTTTCGTCAGACCCACCACACTCAGTCACACACATACATACACACACACACACACACACACACACACTGACACACACACACCCCCACACCCACACCCACACACACATACGCTTGTTAAGAAATGTAAGTCACCTTGGTTTTGTCTTTATACTTAATTTTAAGATAAAATTTAATCAGTAAGCTTCGGTACATTAGAGAAATGGAAACTTTTTACTGTTATTTAATTTTTATTTGTTATGGAAGAGTGGCTCATTCTAACATAGGTGCTGTAGCACTTAAAAGAAAGAGCCCACCTCTATATTTGTTATCAAATGTCTTTGGTTATAAATAAATATTTTTTCATTTTCATTTTTATAAGTCTATATGAATAAAGATATTTTTATCTTACTTTACTTTACTTTAACACTCCGCGACGATTTCTACAATAGAAATCGTCGCGGCTTGTTGCTATTGGCTAGCCCTTGAGGTGTCACCGATGCGTTGCTTGCCTTATGAATATATTAATCAAATATACAAACTAGAAAAACTCGACCTGAACCTAGGGCACAAGCGGGCGCAGAACCTGCGTTTTCCACAATATGCTAGCTATGCTGAGCTCTTCCAACTGAGCTATCGAGGCTATTAAGTAGAGCTGGTAAATTTGTCTAGTGTATTTTACGTTGTAAGCCAACGTGGTTTTATCAATGTTATAAGGCAAGCGCCTTTTACCACCAAAAATATTCTTTTTTTCCATTTTTTATGTTTAAAATTATCCATCATGTATGGAGCAATGAAAATGAAAAATAAACTGAAAATAATGTCAAATATTTATTGTGTATCTCTAAACATAGTTACATACAAATCGCTGGGATCTCCTTTTGAGCATCAATGCCTGTGTTGGAGCAATGGGTAGAAAACCCCTCTTCATGCACAGAACCAAAGGTCATGGTTCTATTATTCCTGGCCCAAAGAAGGACGGCGAACTTCCATGTAATTTCAGACCTCTACTTACGGGCTACGTACATAAAAGAAATCGGTAGATGTTTTTAGAACTACGCTAGACTAACAAAAAAGTTAATTGTTTTAACTCTCTTAAAGCTGGGGTTAAAAAGATATTAAAGCTATAAGGCGAAGGTAGTGAGGTTATATTTTAAATCGCTGGTTTTTAATCATTTTTTAATTATTAAAATGATACTGATGCTTACACATCAGTCAGAATGGATACATGTTCCACTACAATGCAACGTACAATATCCGCATTTTGTCCGACTAGGCACGGTTCCATGCAAAGTGTTCCGTTCCGGAGAATTGCGCGGATGACCGTCGTGGGAAGGCGGACTCCGCGCCCTCCCAGACGGGCCCACGTCTTTGCGACGGGTCCCGTCGCGGGTGTACGAACGGGCTTGTTCAGTCAACAGCGCTACATGATACGTGCAATGAGAACCCTCGATGGGCCTCATCCACCACATCCTCATCCCATGCAAAGGCGCACTGCGAGTTTGTTAGTACGGCCGCGTGCTTCTTCTACTACGCGTATAGCTCGTGCCGCATCGGTGCGCGGCACGAGCGATCTGTCACCCGTTGCCCTTATCACATCATCACAAAACTTTAGAACAAGACAAAGGCCTTCAAGGTGAGGATGGCCAGCCCAGTGAATCGTTTGAATGACTGGGCTTGTCAACCTCATATCTGGGTCTCACGACCGCTTTCCATCAGGTGGAGTGAGGTTTGACGACCGACTTGGTGTAATGGTTAAGAAGTTGGCTACTACACCAGAGGTCGCGGGTTCGATCCCCGCACAGTACAAACATTTGTGTGCATGAACATGTCTGTTTGTACTGGTCTGGGTGTCTCCTATGTATAATAAGTATGTATTTACAAAAGAAAATGTATTTAAGTATGTTTATCCGTTGTCTAGTATCCCATAACACAAGCTTTAATTAGCTTACTTTGGGGCTAGATGGCGCTGTGTGGAATAATGTCCAGGGATATTTATTTATTTATTTATTTATTTATCTTGACGGTCAATATAAAAAAAAAGAACAAAAGAAGTACATTTCTGGTGTACTTATATTAAGTTCGTTAAGCTCAGTAATGAGGCTTATTTAAGTTTTACTGCTATGTAAGCTTTGAAATGAAAATCATATTAACTTATTTATGTACATTTATTTAAATAATTTACAAGTGGTCCAAGAATGCAGCAGGAGCTCCGAAATGATCCGGATGACAAGCGTACCCCATGTACCATAAAATGGGCATTATGTGCGAGCAACACCCAACTGTATGATTTCCAGCAGCACAATAACAATAATATCCTAAAATGGCTTCACTCCCTTGTACTACTTAAAGTCTACTAAGTAGGACCCTTCTGTGTATAGACTCAGGTACATGAAGTTTTTCCCGATCATCACACTCTGGAAACAAGCAACGGCCAGCAGAGGCAGCTGCTCTTCTTGTTGTTGTAAGAGCTATTTGAGTGTTTGCTTTATTATTTGCTTGCTGGGTTTCAATTTGATTATGTTTTTCTGCAACAGGTGGTGCAGGTAATTCTGGAGGGATTCTACTTTATCTTACAGTTTGATTATTTGATGAAAACGAAAAAAAACTGTTACAAACAATAAAATAATAAAAATTAAACGTAACGTAATGTGAGTGATTCGTTTGACATTGACAATATTGACATTGATGACAACAATGGGCAAAAGGCAAAGAAGTATATTACCATACAGCCTCTTTGTCAGTTTGTTTTTTCACTTTGCACTTGAATACATTCAAAATACAATTATGTGGCTTTAAAATTTTCATTATAGTGTATTTATTTAATTAAAATAGGTCAAGACAGTTAAAATATAACTTACCATAACACAAATTAAAAATAAAATTAATTCCATGATTGAAAACTTCTGCGTAGATTGGAATACTCTCACAGGAAATAAAACCGTTTAGTTTTTGCTCTCTTTGCTACACTACAGAAAAGTTTCGTTTCATTGAAATCGGGAATAATTTATCTTTGACCTGCCTTCTTTAAAAATCCTGATTATATGGAAATAAATTCAACAAATTTAACTCTATTTATTTAACATGTTTCCGTTTGGTAACGTTTTTGTAAAATATGGAGGCGAGTTTCGCCGCCCTTCTTTGAATGGCAACATTTTGTGTATTTTCTGCCGTAGTGTAACTATCTTTTGTAAGTTTTTGGATGGTATTAAAGGTATATGCTTTCACACCATGGCGAAGTACATCTCAATACAGCACAGCCACGATTCCTTCAAATCAGTAGTGTTACTTAGTAGGGTTGACCATTACAGTAGCACTAGCATTATATTTTTGTTTAATTTTTATTTAAATCTAAGTAGTGTAGTAATAATATAAAACATAAGCAATCCTTAAATATTGGTGTAATTACAAAGATTCTTATTTTATATTTAGTGCACTGCTATGCTTGAAATTAAAAAAAAAAAAAAACTATTGACAAGGCGAAACCTAATTTTATTCTTGTCAAAAAGATAAGAAAAACCATGTTATGTAAACGTAGCATTAGGCATTCAATTAACGTGTTACATTTTTTGCTAGGGCTCACCCACACACGCGTTGTATTGTACCTGTCACAGCTTTTGTGAGGCTCTATCTCTGTTCCATTTATATAATCGTAGTGTTTTGCCAACCCTGAGCAGTCCGTGTCTCGCGGCCGACCACTCACGGCACTCGTCGCTCACACGACCCGCTAATGTTCGACACGACGAAGCGGACACGCGGACAGATTTACCTTCCCTCCGACTGTAGTAATGAGAGCTGATACTGTAATAACTGAACTAACTCCCACGTGTTTGTTTACTAGGTATACTTGTATGTTAGGGAATCTGGAAGTGAGTGAATCCTGCAGTTAAACCTGACCTAAAATTAAACAGATCTGTCACTATGGGTCGGGGCATACCATTTTTTTAATATATTGACCGTCAGGATGATCTCACTCCACCTGATGGAAAGCGGTTGTGAGGTCCAGATATGAAGTTGACAAGCCCAGCCATTCAACGAATCACTGAGCTGGCCATCCTCACCTTGTAGGCCTGCCTTTTCACGCCCCGCTTGAAGAACCCGGGACTATACGAGGAAGGAAACACATGTGCTAGAAGAGCGTTCCACGTCTGGATGGTACGACAAAGAAACGAGTCACTGAACCTTTTAGTTCGGGCCAACAAATGTTGAATTGTGTGTGGGTGACGCCGTAGTCCAGCACGCGTGGTACGGGAGTGGAAAGGTGAGGGTGGAATAAGCTGGAATAACTCGTCAGAGCATTCCCCATTGTAGAAGCGATAGAGAACACTTGGCCTGGCAATGTCTAAAATTCTGGCAATTCTGGCAATTCTGCAATATACTTCTTAGTTGAGCACCTAGCTAACTGATGCTGTTGTAAAGGATGTCAGTGAAATAATTATGATTAAGAGCTCTCGTCCATAAATCTAAAGGTCTTGTGTTCAAATCCAAGGTCAGGTAAAGCGTGTTTTTAGTTTTTTTCGTCATACCATTTGCTGATGGTGAAAAATAAGGTCATACACAATCACTCATTAATCTCGCTGCATTGATTTTAAAAGTAAACCTATGTAGAGTATACATGCAAACCTTCAACACCTTTCATTTCCTTATATCATGTCCATTCGCCGCCTTTTATATCAACAGATTTGATGATCTTGATGTAAAAGTCTTCGCTTTCCCACCGGATCGTAATCTCGCTGCATGTACAAATGCACCAGCCCTGGTCGTGCCGAGTGCGGCCTGCAGGTCAGCGGGCAGCGGGACGAAATGTCACCGTCCCAGGCTGTGCAGCAAAAGTTGAAAATCTAAAAAGAGAAAAACAAACTAAGCCACTAAAAATTCTGAATTCGCCCTAGAATTATATTAATATTTCGGCCACAAAACACTGATTTAAGAATATTTAAAGGCTCAGTTAGTATTTTTGGTGGATAGGTTAGTATGTCGGTCCATTAAATACTATCCGAAAATAGTGGCCCTGAAGATCAAAAAAAGGCTATCCCTATGCCGAAGGAGCTACGAGTATACCCACTTAAGACTATCATGGATGTGACGATTATTTGTGTTTGTTCTGAGCCTTGATGGTATTATAATTAGTTGGAATCATAAGTATGCTAAGTTACAATTTAGCTTTCAGCTTTGGTCTGGTCTTTGGTCAAGATATTTTAAATGCAAAAGTAAGTAATTCTGTCTGCTTGTTTAGTTTAAGACTGTACAACCCGCGTTAAACTGCTGAACTGACTGTTATGTTTTTTGCATAAAAATTATCGATCATTGATCGAAGATAAAAATACATCAAACCTTAGGACCTTACCATAAGCCAGTTTTTTTGCGAAAATAACTGTATATAGGAAAAAAAAACTTGCTAGCAGGTGTATCATATGCACAAGTCAGTTTTGGTTATTAACATCTATACATGTTAGTTTAGGTAATAGGGAAGGGCACTTGCTCCTAAAATGAAGCTGGCATTTCGAGAAAGCTTTCGAAACTCTTACGTGTATATACAGTGACCTGCTGATTTGCACTGCAAAAAGTAATCACCATTTTGCCACAAATAGCACCCACACTAAACCAAGTCAATATGTGTAAGGTAAAGACTTGGTGCAAGTCTCATGTGGGATAAGCGCGCGGCATCTTCAAAGGTCGCCGCTTGACCGATAACGACTGCGCGGTCGATCAGCCGACCCGCTTACTGAGGGTTGTCACTTCAGAGGAATATATAAGAGTATTTAAATATTCTTGACAATAGCGAAATTTCCTCCCAGCAATATATTCGGCGGGTGCGTTTTCACCAGAGATGTGCGAGGATGCGTTGCGAAGAATGTGTTTGTTATGAACGAATAGTATCGCTTCATTTATCTAGCTTCGAGATTCCACATTCCTCGCTACGCATCCTCACACATCTCTGGTGCAAAGGCACCTTAGGCGGGAACGAAACCGCAAGCTTTTGCTAGCTAGGGTTCAGCTGGAGGCACCCTAAAACAAACACTCTTTTTTATAATTGACTGATTTTAATCTTCGCTGCTGAAAAACGCCACAAAATTATAAAAATGTGACGAAAAAATTTCTGATGCATAATATTGTAATTAAGTATTATGGAATCTTAACTTACATTCACTCTGCTTTTTTTCCTTATCGCGCTGCTATATTTCTATGAAGAAAAAATAGCTGTACAAGTTGGAAACCCTATCACTTTGGAAACAATAGCTTGGATGGTGGATATTCTGTTGAAATCGAATGGTGTTATATTACTGATCTACCAATGAGAGATGATATGGCTCTCATGCCTGATTGCACTAGACTTGAGTTATTATACCTGAACAATCATTAGCAAGGATTACCTTAGTGAAACGAAATAGGGTATTTGTTTGGTAAACTAGATCAAGGTCACCATACAAAATCAGTCGAACAGTCGAGCAGATTTTTTGTATGAAAACCTTAAAATTTAAATCTATTTAAAAAAAACATTTTTTCACTTTCATAGTCACACATTACTTACTGAGTATGCTAGGTATATCTTTTTTGTAAATCTTTCGATAATAGCCCGGGATATATCCAGCACGATATCTTCAAGGTCCGAAATTCAATTTTTTCTAGTTTTCTCCGGATAGCGACGGAAGGCTCACCACCTACCACGTTGGGTTCTGATACCATTGGTGAAAAGTGGGCTTCTGAGTGTTCCGTTCACCATAAGGGCAACAGTCACTTGACTCTGACTACCCCGTTTGGGATAAAGTCGTGGTATGTTGTGTTGTTGTTCTAGTTTTCTACCTTTGGATACCTAAGTGTTAGAGATGTACTATTTGTGTAATCTCACAAACTGGCAACATATTCAGCATTGTTCAGCAAACTAAGCCCTTTGTAATCCCAATCGTTATCATTATTAGATGATGTAAAATTGGCATTACAATGTTATTTGCAAGCCTGCATATTCATGCGAGCGACGCCGCGCGCGCAGGTCTCTGGACAATGCGCGTGGGTGAGTCCTGGTATTATGCACGCCCGTTCTATATCCCGGACAAGCGAAGGAGACTCCACTACGAATAATACCTTTTTTAATGAGTGCATTATTTCCCCTGTGCCCGTGTACAGAGGCGTTCACATCCACCTTTACATAGTTTGCAATGGTTTTGTAAAAGATGATGTTAACGCCTCTGTACAACAGTGATTACAACACTGATTACAACAGAAACGAGGCGATGTTGAGCCACGTAATCCGGGACCGGTAACGGATAGATCACCTTGACCAAAATTTAATGGTGTGTTTTACAGCAACCACAGTGCTTTTTGAGGCAAGATTATCGGTTGATGGCACCGGAACCCTAACCACCTCTCATTCTCCAACTCTCCAACGATTCGTACTGTGCCCGCATTTTATAAAAATAAATAAATAAAATAAAACAATGTTTCTTTATTTCAGACTTATTATGTCCGTCCATAGTTAACGCCTCCGTAGCCGAGTGGTTTCAGAGCTTGGCCCAAAACCCGGAGGTCCCGGGTTTAATTCCCAGGTCAGACAAAGTGAGTTATTCAGAACATAGCCCGGGTTTGTGATCACCATTCCGCATTTGGCAAGCGTGGTGATTAAGCCAATACCCATCCATTGTAGCGACGACTTGATTTCAATGGTGGAGGCCCCCACTGCTGGGGGACAGTATATAGGCTAATTACTATGTCCATAATTTAGTTTTGGAGTACCTATGTCTACATCAAATTATGCTCAAACGTAGGATTCTCAATCTTAACAAAAAATAAAATAGACTACTGTGATCATCAGCCTTTAGATATACAATTTAAACTGTCACACTGCTGGACATCAGCCTTCATTGCCTCAATGAGTCATTATCACAAAGGACGGGACAGGTATTCCTGAACCCGTCAATTGTGATAATAACCTACTTACCTATTGGTCAGGCGTGTCTTAGCGTAAGAAAACCTAAAAACTGATTTGCAGTAAGAGTAGAGCTACAATCTCTACGTCCAGACTCTCCACAGTCCACGCCATAATTGATACGGGGCGATGCTAAAAACCAATAGCAAACCTTCAAGTGATTTACGGGCGGCTAATACGCATGTGCAGTGACTTTATTAACATTTATTATGATAATGACCGCGCTGAATAATGTTTCAATACGAGAGCGCGTGCGCGTGGGGTGAACAAGTATATCGGTCAGGGTATGCGTGAGCAGCAGTGCTGCTTAAATCGACTTCAATCCTAATTTCGAATCTCGACTTAATTCAATTATCAACGGTCAAGTGTACTGTTAAAAAATATACAAACCATATAAATAAATAATTTATTTAAATTGCACCAGACAACAGACCATTTGTCCTTGTAAATATCCTTGTGTTACGAGTTACAGACAGGGCCGTCTCCCAGCACACCCAGACGCGAGCCCATTTAGTAAAGATCTTTTTCTGAACGGACCCGACCGGGAATGGAAGCCGGAACTCCACGGACGCCAAGGCGAGAAACCGTGCGATAGCGCACTACACCAATCGCGTCGTCAAATGTGCCTATGCTTCGAAACTATCGCGACAACGTCGAGATTGCGACACAGAAAAGTGTTCGATTATTTGAACCATACGCATTTCAGTTAACAAAACATAGGCCCTGAAAACGTTATATTTATGCTCGAATAACAAATCTGATTTGCCATTAGGGCAGAAAAGTTCCAGAATAGACACTATTTGATATCAAGCGCAGCTTAATTCGCTGACTACTGAACTTCAGATAAGATAAAATACTTTTTATTGCACAAAACAGAGGAAAAATCAAGAATTACAAAGAAAGTTGATGTACAATTTAGGCGGTCTTATTGCTAAAAGCAATCTCTACCAGACGACCTACTACAGGTTGAGGAAAGGTGACAGAAAGGGTAAGCAAGTGCAGAGATATAAAAAGGATTGAAAATTATTTTAACTAATAAATAAATTACATAATAAAATTATATATGACATAAATACAAAATATTGTATAACCATATAATATATACATATAATACAGGACAGGACTTACTCGTTATATTTTGAAAAACGGTACACTGTAAAGCCAAGTTGAGAGTTTTAAGAGCCACCGCATAAACTCTATCAAGAGCTTTTGGCGTCAAAGGTACGACCTGTCTCTATGCGCCAACGAGCCAACTGAGATGACGATGCGTCTCCTATTCAAAAACTTTCGCAACACTGATCTAAAAGACAAAATTCCTGTTTTCTAGTCTGACAAGGACCCCCACGGACTCTAAAAACTTTTTTCCCGTCTAATTGACCACTACAATTCATTCCTAGCTCTCGGTCCCATTCATTTGCCATGTAAATTCATTCATACAACGCTGCGCTGGTTTCACAACCTACAATTAGCCCGTTGTCCTGCGAGCCTGCGACAGACCGACAGAATTACATCTTGTAGCTATTGTTGCTCGATAATATGATAATTCTGCTGTTATTTTGAGGTAGGTTATGAATTGCTAAATAATGCAATGTTGAATTCAATGTTCAGTATATAAAAACTTTACATGTAAGCAGCCTCCCTTCAATAGTTCTTTACCACATCTTGCACTAATATTTTTTACAAATTGGTAGTTTTGGATTTTGCATACCTATTTAAGCACTGGTGGTACGGCCTGTTATTCTATTTGTACAGTTTAGATATTTTGTTGTAATGTATGTATGATAATGTTAAAACTTTTACAAGTATTAGCATAGCAATTAATCAACATGGGGACTTAACCAAGATTTCTGTGCCTGTAGCACTATGTCAAGAGGCAAAAACAATGATGTTTGATTTCAACTAGAAAAGTTTTATAAACGGTTCACTTTAACTTTAAATTTTTCTGTGTTAACAAAGTTTCTACAATAGTTTTGTCAAATAAAAAACGAAAGTTATCTACCTATCGTTTGATGTTTTAAAATGTTGGAGTTCTTGCAATTTAAATGGAAGTTCTTAAGGGAGAGTGTAAAGTTGCGGATAGCAAGTTAGGGCCCGCATGCGTGGGGAATCGCGGGCAACAGAACTGCCCGTTTGGCTAACATCATGTGGCAACGGCTCTTCTCAAAAAATAATTCTTGCTTTCTTTATTCATAAAAACCCGATGGATTTGGCGGCTACGCTGACTGTTTAAAACTATTTTGACTCATGTAGGTTTTATCTTTTTCATTTCAATTTATCGCACTTTCGGATTCGTGCGAAAGTGACAAAGTCCCTAATGTTACAGTGTTTTGAGTGCTCCTAAATAATATATCAGCTGCTGAGAATTAACCTTGTAAATAATAAAAGTTGACATACTCGTATGTATATGAAGATCGTAAAAACGTACACCAACGCATTTTCAGTTATTACATATTTTAAAATCAGCAGTTCATTCTATTGACTTGTTTGCTGGTTTGATGTTATTCTCTCTTCTTAATCGCAGGTCGCAGGTTTTATTCCCGTGCTTGAAAATGGTTTATGTGACAAATATAGTTTGTTCTACATCTGAGTGTTGTATTGTCAGAATTTAATATTGAAGTGGGTGTTTGAAAATATTGAAGTTGATTTAGTTGTATGATGATGTAAGTCAGATCTTGTTGAAGCTGTCGCAAAAAAAAAAATCACACGTGGTTACTGGTATTTACAGAAGCTCTCTCCATACAATTATTAACCTTAAAACTATCAACACTGCGAAGTTTTTCAACTCCCGCGATAAGTAGTCCTATCTTATTTCACAGGTGGCGTTGTCGGCCTCACTTTGTGGGATTTTCTTTGTGGACACCGCCCGCATACGCAACCACTTTGTTTTATAAAGTTTTCGGGACTTCATTAGTTAGTTTTTGAGTAAGTGCCAGTAGTGGGACATAGTTTTGCTGCACGCATTATCACAGTAGATTAATATTTGTTTTTTTCTGAGTCTGCGACAAGCTAGCATGCGCCTTGTCTTTGATAAGCGACTACTATATGGTTACGTGCAACATTTGAGGCTACGGATACCTTGAACAAAGTCATCAAAAAGAACAATTACCAACTCATTCAGCTGACCACATAAGCTTTGAGATCTAGCTACCCCCTACCGACTTTAGCGCCCTAGAACAAACACGAGTCGACGTGTCTTGCCAGTAGATAAACCTATAGTAAATCTGCAATTATATTAAAAAATATATGTAATAAAAAC
The DNA here is from genome assembly GCA_947369235.1 of Udea olivalis. Classification (NCBI taxonomy): domain Eukaryota; kingdom Metazoa; phylum Arthropoda; class Insecta; order Lepidoptera; family Crambidae; genus Udea; species Udea olivalis. The sequence goes on along the minus strand of OX376354.1, from coordinate 4,250,645 downwards.
GTATGTATTCAGTGGTTAAAGAAATTTGTCGATTAATAGAAAGTAAGCTAAATGGGCTATTGATTTCAAATCAAAACATTTGAATAAACGCATTTCGACTGAATTCCATACTGGTGAGACGACGACCAAATCGTTATTTTTATTTAATTTCGAGTCAGTTGTCCAGAAGAAGTTATTTTTGAACAAAATGAAATCTTTATCGAGCGAGTAATCATCGGTAAATGCTTAGCACCAGCCGACGCCGAATGCCGTATATCCGCCGAACGAAAATAAAGTTTTCAGACAAGCTAATGCACTTTTCGAACTTATACAGGATGTTTACTCGTAGATACAAATTGTACATTGTTACACTTAGAACAAAAAAAATGCGAAATTGGTGTAGCTGTAGTTTTTATATATATAGGGCTAACTTTATCAGTTACTGAGTCGAAATGAAAATTATTCAATAAATCAATTAATTCGATGAAATGGTTTTGATATCTTTCACAATCTCATCTCTGACTAGGCAAAGCAGAGTCTGTAATGCAAATGTCAGAGACATTGAACCCCCACGACCCTTGGGATCCCCACGACAGAAATAGAAACAGTCCAAAAGTTGTTTAATCAAATTAGTTATGTTATAATTTTTGACAGCATGCCTAATTCAATTAAACTATGTATTGGCATATTTTTTTAAGGCCACCACAACAAAACAAAGAGAGCGGTAACGATGCTCAAAACAAATGGACTGCACTCAGCAAATGCTTACGTTAGCTATCTCAAATACAAAAGAGCAAATATCGGTTTTTTCAGAATATATTAATTTCAGGTTATATGCAAGTTTGTGATTACCTGCATATAACCCCATTTGACAACCGTGATGATTAAGCCAATACCCATCAATCGTGGTGAGGAATTTATATCAATAGATGAGGCCTGTACCCAGCAGTCAGACAGTATATAAGCTTAATTACTACACCTGCCAAAAGACCAAAGCTCTCGTTTCGAAAGAAGTTATTTCAAATATCGAGCCGTATTTTTTCTTCACCATCCTGTATACACCGTGCACTTGATCGGAGCGGCAGCGGTCATCTGGCACTGCGCCAGCAAAAAGACAACTCGAGATATCACACGTCCAGTGCTCTCACAATGTTACTCGAGCGATGCATTGTTTGTATTGTTTGTAGCATAGTTGTAAGAAAACCGTTATTAACTTCTTATCCCTTTCATCACAAAATAAAGAGTTTACCGAAGGACCCCTCAAGCCTTTTTCCTATACTTGCGTGACCGCCTCGGGTTACTACTTACTATATTTGCTCTGAATTTTTAAAATGAAGTTGGTTACATCATGTGGAAAATTGCCCCAAGTTCGACAAAATCGAATACACTCGTGACAATGCGACTCGCCGCTTGACCGATTCTCACCGGTATCGTCTGTACACTTACTTTGTACGTAGGTACGTGATCAAAATGGCGGTTTGCTCGGGTGCCCAACTTTGATTGTCATTTCAGAACTCGGGGTTAAGTTGCAAAAAAACTCTACTTATGGATCTGGGAAAAATATTATGAAATTTATGAATCTTTAGTAACTTCTTACTGATCATCTGCCTAAATTTAGAGACAACATCGATTCCTTAGAACATTATGGTAACCCACAATCACCCAAATCAATGAAAATCGAATCCGTATTTTTACTCAGAAGAGAACCAACCATGATAAGACTAATCTAGAATGTGGGGTTGAACACGTACTCGTAGCTAACTAATAAGGGTTTATTGCACTTAGTTATTACTATAGTTTATAGGGTTCTATATAAATAAATCAATAACGGTTGCTGTGTGTACCGAACTTCATAACTGACCTTCAATTGTGGTATTGCAACGACGCAAACCGAGGTATAAGCTTATAGAATCACATTGTTGGTCACTGGCGCAGCGCCAATAAAAAAAAATATACCTCCAAATCAACTCAGTACGTCGTACTGTTTGTGTTCGGATCTGCACTTGGCAATTTGCATTGTTCGTTCGTGACTACACTTGGGATAAAAATAAAAAACATTGCAACTCGACTGGTTAAACGGTGGTATAGGCCCAGTCCACCTAGTTCTGTCGACGGAACCTTAGGCTGCGGATTTTTAATCAGTGTTTTAGGGTTAGGTAAGGTCTCTCTCCATATTATTTAAATAAATTGAATTGAAAATTATGACGACGACAGTAGGTTGAAAAAAAAAGTTTACTATATTTACCAAGTTTCCCTATTAACTATCAAGTAATCTGTGCTTTAGCTGTCTTTTGCAGAATCGGCATTTTAAATGCTAAGGTGCAAATAGAACTGGTAGTTCAGAAAATGATGATCAGCAATCCACTTAAAATCGAGTAAGTATCGAACATGTTTTCAAATGTTCACCGCGTTTTCTTATCTCACCTCCTTTGTAAAAGCAACACGTCGTAAGCTAATTTTCTTAACATAACATTTCATGAGGCGCGAAACATAAGGGTTCCCTTGAAGGGTTCCTTGAGGGGTCACTCGACCGCGGTCAAGCCGCCCTTCCGCCAATTGAGCCCGGTGTGAGGGATGAAATATTCAAAGGGATGATGGGGATCGAGCGTTTTAAGAAAAAAACGATGATTTTATTTGTACTTTGCTAATACGATCTTTGAAAAATAACTATAGTTTTGATTCGTATAATCATCATTATTCATAGCCATCCACAACAAATGCATCCTCCATATTTTCAGAGCAGTGGGTTGCAGCCAGGTTCCTCTAGGTTTAGCATTAAGCTGAAAAATAGAACTGAATGCTTTGGATCGACCATAGCTTGATCCTACAAATGTAACAATAGCAATGTAATAAATGACCTAATCGAAATTTAAATAGATTATGGAGTTTTTACTCATAGCATTTAAGAATGCACTATTTTCTACTCAAAGATAGATGGTAAAAAAAATCGAAATGATCCTAGGACTCGAGTGAGACTCGAACCCGCGTCTTTCATAATCCGGGTGGCTGCTCTTCCAACTGGGCTATTAGGTAACAGACATGGCGAATTTGTCTAGTGTATTTTACGTTTCAAGCCAACGTTGTTTCATTAATGTTAGAAAAAGGTTATAAATTGAAAGGCAAGTTAGGCAAGCGCCTTATAACATTGATGTAAACAACGGTTCGAGTCCCGCTCGAGTCCCGCTCGAGTCCTCAGATCAGGTCAAATGTTTTACTAGATAGTCATTATTTAATCACAACCACACCTGGTGGAAAGTGACGATGTGCCTAGTATCTGACTATACATTTTTGTCTTGAAGAGACTCATGCGCAGGCAGCGAGTTCCACTCTGTTCCTGTTCAGATTTTGATGAAAGATGTAAATTTATATTTTTTATCAATTTAGCTACTTAATGCTGCCATAAAAATAAAATGCTGTGTCTAAAGAATGCTCATTTTGTAACAATAATGGTACTCCATAGAACAGTAACAATTTTATCCGATGTCAGTTAAAAATTACATACAATTATTATGTATAAATTTCAACTTTATTTATTTTTATTTCCACCATCCACCCCGTTTGAAAACCCTTAACGTCACCATAAACTACGTGTGAAAATACCAAATAACCCATAGGAAATTCCAATAAACCCGACGATCCCCTGACCCTTCAGGCGCTAAGAAGCCAGCTCACTTCCGACATATGGACCAGATTACTCGAAAACTGCCCAGTTATTAAACACTACTTTAAGACCTTAGAACAAGGGTAAAAGGTTGATTTTCGTTTGATTGTCTTTGATGAAAAAGTTAGCAGTTCACTTGTTTCGACGTATGCACCAGATTGCCCAAAGGGTGACCACTTAACGTCTTATTGACTATTTTGGACTTTAACACAATGGAGCAAGGTTTATTTTCAATACATGGTCTTGTGGGAAAAGTTGTGAAATTTTCGAGGGTGGAAAATCGACGATATCCTTACCGGACTTTGCGGTGATTTTTATTTGAGGGTGCGTGTTAACAGTTTTGGGCCGTGTGAATGTTTGGTCAGGGGCGTCATGTTTGAAATATGTTTGATTTGAAAGCCAAGAAGTTTGATGAGACTACAACCTTCGGGGGAGCTTTTGTTAGTTTTGTGTAGGTTTTATTTATCTTCAGGAAGTTTGAGTTGCTTTTTGTGTGTGTTTACAGTCGTGCAGCTTCAAACTGACTTAGTAGTTATAAAAATTTTGAAACACGAAAAAAATGTGTTTTTACCGGTGATTCGCTTGAACCTAAGTACTTAGCAGAAAATTCACTAAAAATGGGGGATAGCCTACTGCAAGGTCATGCGAGTCTCTAAATATAATATTTAATGAACAGCTAAATTGAATAAAAATACTTCGTCATAAGGATGTACTCGTAGGTATGTACTGGCTGAATAACGATCAAAGTCACATTCTTCGACACTTTTGGCAACCCATCTACCGATCGCTCCATCTATCGATGCTTGCTTATAAAAATTGTAATTTTTCGCATTTGTAAAATAACTTCGTATCAATAACTATCATACCACTGATGCAATATTTTTTGCTGTCGTACCATAGGTGGGTCTGTTATAATCCGTGCATGCAGTGCACCTGGAGGGTACAAAGCGCAGAGGCAGTGATGGATCGAACTATTTGGCACGCTCTGACGGTCAGTCAGTTTGCACAATACTAGGTAGTGATGTGAATACGTTCACTTTATCGATGTCATGTGTAAAAATTTATCGAAAACAATTCTGGTTTCATGCAATATGAGTTTGAGCATGTAGTCAACTTATTTAATATTAGTAACCAAACGTTTTTTTGTGACGAGGAGGAATCTAAAGTTGTGGGTGGATATTTATTTATTTAAACATGTTTGAAGGGTGTGTGGCTAGTTCCAAAGACGCAGGCCACAAAGTTAGGCAAATAAATAGATTGAACAGTCTTGTGTTGGAACAACAATATATGATTAGTAATATTGCAAATCTAAACATAAATATGTTTTATTTTGTTGACACTTATGTTTTACTTATCCTACTTTTTATTGTCAAATTAAGTTGACACAATAACGTTGTTAAATCTATATCTTGGGGGCTAGCCAAGAGCAACACGTAACAATGATTTCTACAATAGAAATCGTTCAAATGTATAGGGATGACATAAGCGCCAGTGACAGCTTATGTCATCCCCATACATTTGAACGATTTCTATTGTAGGAACCGTCGTGGCCTGTTGCTCTTGGCTAGCCCCCCTTGAATGAAAATAACTTGTTTTTAAGTCGTATAGTATAAATCAAAATATGTGTACTTAAGTTACTATCGATACCAAATGCATCTCTTCTTAATAAGTGACAAGTTTAACACATAGAATTGACCGGATGATCAATGATCTACGGGTATTTAGATCAATAAAATTATGCAAAATCATCGCTTTTTGTTAATGTCACGCGTGTTGACCGTTTTACTTTATTCGAGATAGTATACAATATGATATTTTGAGGAGTTACGTTTACTTTAGATCTGCTACGTCATTTATAACGGCTATTTTTTGTTTTTGATGAAACAGCAAACGGCAACAACCCTTGGAAAGGCTTATAATGAGATCAAAATATTAGCCAGTCTGAATAATGCTCCCCCAAGCGTTATATGCAACACGTTCCTCTTGTTGCTCTCTGAGTAGGTTTTGAACAATAATACAAAAGTCCTCAAGTTTAAGGTCGCTGAAAAATGGTGCTACCAAATTGAAAGCAAGGTTAGTTACAGAAATCAAAAGTTTATTATCAAACGATAGAACTTTGAACATGAGACAAAACAGCACAGCACGTTGATAGCTACGATGCACACACAAACCACCTCGTCAAATGAAATAAATCGATTAAAATGTCCGAAAAATAAATGTTCAAAATGCTGCTTTAGTAGTCAAGAACCCTTGCCTTGCACAGATGCGTTTGTGAAATAACTGCCATATTAATGGCAAAGGTTCTGAAGCTCTTGCTATACGACAGAGACCTTCACTACTGTTTGGAGAAGTAGAAGAATGGTGACGAAGAAGAATATCGTAGGCTGCACCGTCTTCGCCTTGCTGGTCAGCGCTCTGGGAGGAGGCACCACCGGCATCGCGAATGCCTGGTTGTTGCAGCGGTTGAGCTGCAACAAAGATGATCTTAAGCTTGCTTCTGCTGCTGTATGATAGGTATAAACTAGAAAATTATGAGGAACTCTTCGGGTATTATATGGGTAGATCCCACTCTATCTTATATCTATATGTTAATTCGTTGATGGATAATCTAGGATTGTGTGTCCCACTATATCCATTGCGACTAATCGCAATAGGTACAGGAACTGCATACTGGCTATGTTTCAGTGGGTAAAATCGCTATCTATCAATAACGACAATCATCGACGCTATTTAAATCCTTATGCGACTCTTGTTTAAGAAACATTTTATGAAATAATACTACTATATTATTTTTTTCTGGTCATTTTTGATTAACTAAATCAATTGTGTATATATCCATGGATAAGAAGTGATCCACCCACTTATATCACTTAATCTCTTACTGTTCCTTGTCATTATTATTAGAAACAATTTATTTACAAAGAAATCATTATTTTAAAAATTAACATAAAAGATAAATTATTAGTCACTTCATTTGATAACTCGAGGCCCGTCGTCTGTCGACATAAAAGATACAATTGAAACAAAAATACAATTTACCGCATCTGGTCGCATTGACAGACGAAGTGTCCTAAAATCAGAGCTAGATTTATTCAACAACAATAGTGTTTTCCAGGCTCTATTAGTTAATTTCAAAGTTACCTCACAACAAGTTGTTTCAGGGGAGCCAACGCATCCGGACCGGCAGCCTCGCACGACCGCCTCGTAACTGGGACCTTTGGATATCACTGACGTGAAGCATTTGTCTTCGGAACTGTGGCATGTTATCGTGTGGACTCTGCAAAGAACACCTGCTTGTTAGTGCTAGTGATACGCTAAATTATCCTGCTAATGGTGTTAAAGGCTGTTAAACGAATCAATTCGACCCGTAGCACAGAAAAAAAGAAAAATAAGGGTAAGTAGGAGTTATGGCGTCGTATGAAGAAAAAAATTTTTTGCTCATAAACCTATCATGTGTGGTATACAATCAAAGGGCTTACTGAGCCAATTCTTAAAATATATTACATCATTACCTTTTATTCACTTGTAATAAAGTAAAATAAAAATTATTTTCAAAACATACTAAGTTTCATTCAATCGTTCCGATTTTCATGCCTTTAACACCATTTGCAGGTTTTTACTGAATTTTGGGGTGTACGGCTAGCGCTATAGTCCATAATCTAACTAGAACGGTGCAGTGCAGTTTTCACTGTGGTAAAAGGTAAGTAATGTTATTTGCCTGCATACTATCCTACTGCGAACCAAGGGCCTTCATAATTGAAATCAAGTCATCACTACAAATGCTAGGTTCTGATTATGTGATCACTCGACAAATGCGGCTTGACGTTCGGAGAGCATTGTGACGACATTTTTCATGACCTTAACCTATTGCTACCATGAGTTTTCACCAACGAAAGCCGCTAGCGTCCACGAGAGTGGAATTAAACATGGCATACAAATATCTGAACGCAACGATCACCGTTTACGTCACGGAAACTTATGGTAGGCTGGGCTTTCAAACCAGGACTCGCTTTTACCACTTGACCACGGCGAACTTCACAAATTTTAATAGGCTTAAAGGGGACAGATATATATCTGAATAGATAACGCAAGGTGATACATTGCATGAAAACCAAGCGTGCCTGAATCTGCCATTCATCAATCGATTTTGATAAAGTACCTACAAGGAAATAGGATGGAATCGTCTACAGAAATGTAAATCTCTTTTATTGTGACAACCATTGCCATAACGGATGAGCGAGGACTAAATGAAGCAGCGGTAGTTGCTTCATTCATTTCAACTACCTATATTTATGAAATAGGTTTTTTACCTGTACTTAGTCGGGTCCAAACAGGCTCTCAGAGGCGTCTCAGACTTGTAAGCGCAGACGTAACACTCAAGTGGACGCTTCTTAATAGTCCTGGTAATCATCAGGGCTTTGGGGGAAGGAACCACTTCTGGTGCTCGACGACCCGCTACGTGGTCCGTCTATATAAAAAGCAATACCAAGTTTAATTTCAATAATGACCTTATATGCACATTGAAGTATTTATCTACCCAAATATGGATTAAAAGCTACTAAACCTAAAAAAACAGTTTTTTTGTTTGTTTGTTTTGAATAGGCTTTGAAACTACTGGACCAATTTTTAAAGTTTTTTCACCAATATAAAGCTATATTATCAGGGAGTTACATAGGCTATTTTTTAATTTACACTATGTAAAACTCCTTGAAATACCCTCAATTAATAAACCATCTGATTATGACTAGGTGCCCATACAGACGATGCAGATCAAAATTTAATAAAAAAATGCTATAATTTGACGGGAAATGATAAAATGATGACTTTGTGTCACAAAAATATGAAAACTTTCATGCTGTTTTAATCATCAGTTACTTAAAATAAGTAAAACTTTGATGAATTATTATTTTTAGCATGTAGAGAAGAGAATAGCATATTTTAAGGTAAAGGCGGACCCTGGGACCTCACACACCAGTGTGGGTTCCCGACCGGGATAGACCGCACGGATGATGATGATGACTGTTAATCCAAACCATTTAAATAAATAAACAATTGTAGCGACATCAACCCGTTATAGGCAACTCACTACTACGTTTTCAAAATATATGATCGTGTCTCACAGATGGTGTAACTGAACGAAATAAATTCTCCACCTTCTCTGTTGCGGCGTCGTCATCGTCGTCATCATCATCAGTATCATCATCAGTTTCATTGTCCTCGTTGTTTCGGCTGTAAGAATAAATAACTGAGTTGGACCACAAGAACGTAACACCGATTCTCATGTATGGTCAGTCAGTCAGAGATCCAAGACATCTTATCAAAGTATGAGTTGTGTGACGAGTGTTATAAATAAATAAATAAATAAATAAATTGACGACACGATTGGCGCAGTGTGCTGTAGCACGGTTTCTCGCCTTGACTTCCGTGGTGTCCCGGGTTCGATTCCCGGTCGGGTCAATTCAGAAAAATGACTTTTTCTAAATTGGCTCGGGTCTGGGTGTGCTGGGAGACGCCCTGGCTTATTTCCCTGTCTGGTACCTCGTAACACAAGGATATTTATCCTTACTTCGAGACCATGGCAAGTGGTGTGTTGTCTGGCGCATATTTATTTATTTATTTATTATTTATCTAATCAAAGTATGAGTTGTGTGACGAATGTTAAGCTGACTATGTTATAAAGGTAATTGTGAAATACATTTGTATTTGCATGCTATGGTAATGACTGGATAAACGATGGTCTTTTGTAAACCCTGTTCAAGGGCAAATAAACTTATCTCTCTTTCTAATTTTCTAAAGGTCACCTAGAGCATCATTCATCAGCATCATAGAGGGTCATTAGTAGCATCTTCCAGTAATGCAACGTTTCAGATTCGCTTTTGAGCATTACATTACACTACTGCCTTATAAACTTCAGGGAAGTTGTATCAAAAATGCGCGATTCTTCTCCCTTACCGATGTAATGCACGACTCTATAACGTTGCATTACGGGAAATTGCTTTAGGTGTGGAGCCTAAACTCACTGAAGAAAGGGTTTTTGAACGCCTGTGACTTAAAAACACCTAGAAGACTGTATCCTTCTGTGGTGTGGTGTTTCCATACTCAAAGGTGCCCAATTATTATTAATATTTATTCCACAATCATTGTTACTAAAATGAATTTTGTTCGTGTTTTTCTGATCTGATTGTTTTAATATGTTGTTACGCCCTTTTACTGAACAAAATATGGACTATTATTTGAAGTTCCTACACATAAACTTGAAATTGAGCAGTAATATATCCATATTACCTGTCATGGATAATTATGAAACCCACTTTTAAAACTCACTGCAGTAATGGTTCTTGAATGCCGAAAACACACCAAACAAAACCAATACTCACTCATCTTCGTCACTTTCGTCGTCCAACTTGGAGCCAGTCCTGACGGGCAGCAGCAAGAGCACTGCCAGGACTAAGGCATACCGCCACCGCACCATCTCACCGAAATTCTTACTCCCGTCTATGAATACTGCATACGCCTACGCTGAATTTGTCATTTTAGAACGGAAAATTGTTACCACGGCTTCTTGAAGCGATCCTGAATTTTAGAACTGACAGCAGTTTTCACGTTTTTCTTTTTTGGAATTTTTTTCTTTGTTTTATTGTCTGTCAAGAGAACTGTTTGGTAGAAAAAGGTTTTCATGAGAATAGAGTAACAGTACTTAATTCTCAGAAATGTTTACTCAATTTTTTTTTATGATCTATCTAAATCGTTAATTTAAATTTCATATAACCATCATAACTATTTTTATATAATTGCGAACCTGCTGAAAGTGAACATCCTAGTAAAAGCCGTGATAAATTACGGACCTAGCGCCATCTAGCAAGCAGCATTGCAAATAGCTATTCGCTGATAGATGGCGCTGTTTGGTGTACTTCTTGTTCGAAAAGCTAAGGAAAGCTTCAATATGATTCTAATAAGGATTTCAGTAAATGTTAAGATAATAATATACCAGTATTTATAAAAAGTTTCATTAATACACATACAATACAATTATAACGCTATGTTCGTAATATTTCAAAAGATAAGTTGCCTAAATTGCATGAATACTTTAAAAAAGAATACGACCTAATTGTTGCGAAGATTATTATTTCTTAGTAGGTTGCTTAATATACCATCATGATAAGGACAATAGAATAAAGCAGGTAAGAATATTCAACCGTATCTCTCAAATCGAAGCAAGTTATGAGTTAGTCGTGCGTGACCTGTGGAGACTGTGTTTTTATAATGTCTTACGAGTATATTAAATGCACTTACAGGCATCAAATTTGACCGACAAAATCTTATTCTTTACGATACCACTAACCTTCTGTACAGGAAAAAAAATGTCTTCAACCTGCAGTCAATGTCAGCTATAACAACATTTTAAGGTATTAAGGTTGAGGTTTACAAGTTATATCGCTAAAACAAAAAACCTAGCCACCTCATTTCTCAGCCTCAAATAGACTTTCAGCAATGCTTCGTGGCGTGTTTGTAAATGAATGATTTACTCGGAGAGTAAATATATTTAGCAAGAAAAACACAACACAAAATTGCAACACAGTGAGAAGTTCTGAATAGTCTTGCAACAAGAGATTGTAATTAGGGCCAGGGCCTCAATGCCTAGTTCATCACCCCGTCCATAAAGCTAGGCTTTAGGTGTTTTCAAAGACACTATTGCGTGTCGGTTAAAAGTAAAAAACACTGACATCCTCTCAAAAGGGCTGGTAAAGCCTCTCTTTACCCCATAGGCCGTAGGCTCTGAATGAAATAATAGTACCCATACACACACATGAGAGGCTGCGAACATAAGATTTTTTTTCACGAGCCGTTTAGCGCAGTGTTTCGACAGCGAAGGGTCACGTGTGAGACTCACGAACTAACACTAAATGTCTGTTGATCAAGCAGTCCTACTGATTTTAGGTTCAAATGAAAACCTTACTACAATCATCTACCTCCAGCGCTAAAAGACGTACATTCTGACGAAACATTCCGACGTCGGCTGAGAAACCTTTTGTTAGAAAAATCCCTTTATAGTGTTAAAGATTATTTGAATTGCGACTTTGGATGACTTGTTAACTATTTTATTGTTATTTTTGACTGAATTGTATTATTTCTTGTTGACATGTGAATTATTATTTTTTTTTGTATTTAATTGTTCATTTATTGTATTTATCTTAGTTTTTGACATTCTCTTTATTTTATTAATTGTAATTTGTATAATAATTTTGACAATCATAATGCAAATTCTTATATGTGACATCGAATGTAATATATATTGTAATTTTGTATTATGAGATAAATAAAACTAAACTAAACTAAACTTACTTTTGGATCGGCGCAATTTCATGATGTTTGAATTTCTTTTTCTTTATTTTAGCCTAATTTTTAACGTCAGAGTACCTATACAAGGCGAAAACTGTTGTGGGAGTGATTGAGGTTGAACTCATAAAGGGTTATAACTTTATTATCTCTACACAAACTGTCTTCCAAGACTGATTTCAACAACAGTGTGTAATACATATGTGACTAAATCATATAAGAAAAACTCGATAACGGTTTGTTTGACGAAGGCTTCAGAGCGTTACAGTGGTTAACGTGCCTTTGACATGTTAGGAATGCATTAATGAATAAAAATAAACCATCTCCATTTCTTTTGCAATATGCTGAAGGTGTATAAAGTCAATGCCTCGCCGGTGTAAGGAGTAATCAGGAGCCATGGACATGCTACTAACTATTAATTTGAGTTTGAACTAATTCACTTGCCTCTTTTAACGGAGCTACATTAACTTATATATATACATTTATTTGTCCAGCTTCATTTGTATGTAAACTTGTAACCATACGAAATCAATGTGCTTTTATTTCAAAAAAATCATTCGATTAGATTAACAACAGCATTGTAAATGCACTTGGAATGGATGATGCTGAATCCAACTATACTCCTCCTCCTCCTACAGAATTAAAAAAAGGTTCATTTTTGGTACACTTTGTGGTAAAAGTACAATAAACATTTACTTTTACGATTAATGCCGATTTTATTAAAATGTACTTATATAGCAGCTGTCACACTTAATTGTTCTCATTGAAAGTAAAGTAACTTCAGAATTTATGAGGCTTTTGCTTAATAAATTATTTTGTTTTGCATCAAACTATATTGTCGATGTAAAAAACTTAAAGAAGCAGGGGTTTTTATCCGAACACATTTTTACTGTCACTACAACTCTACCAAATCTAAAATGTTACATAGGTTGTGGCGGAAAAGGTTTTTTGGCCAGGTTATACTCAGGTATGTCATCGTCATGGCAACGACAAATGCAAATTGTCATTCATTTAGCACTTTTCTTATTGCTAATGTTATAATCTTAGGTTATAATCAATGAAGTATAGATTGGCTAATACAGCATTGGTTGCTACATATACTGACAATGGCAGATAATCCACTATTAAATAAATTACTTTCCTTTTTCTTAAATTACTATCTGAAATTGGTACATGATACCAAAATCATTAAACCAATGAACATAATATGTATTCATTTATTTCAACCTATAGGAAACAATTATTGTGAAGTACAGATTCACCACATACATTAGTATTATAGTATACATTAGTATTAGTATAGTATACTCACAATGGCACCTAAAGTGTTTAATAAACTTCCTGAACCACTGAAATACTACAATATTAATAGATTTAAATGTGTACTGTCGAGATTGTTAGTGGAAAAATGTTATTATGATTTGAATGACTACTTTATGGACATTAATTTTGAATTATAGACATTTCATATATTATATTATTATTTTTTTGATTTTATTTGTTTTAGAATAACCTTTTGTTGACACTATTTGTAATTGAGTGGACATTAATTTGACCCAATTATTTATTTTGAAACATTATTGAAATTTTTTTAATTTATTATTATTATTTTATTTTGTAATTCTTATACCTTGTAAAAAAGACTTTATTTATTTTAATTTGTGTTAAACATTTCGTATGCCGCAGAAGGCGCATCATGGAGTTCTTTTTAATGTTATCAACTTGTCAGCTTGTCCCACCTGTGATGACGAATAAATGAATTTGAATTTGAAATTTTGAATTTACATTGGTCTGAACATACTCCTTGATATGATATATCTTGGGATTAATTACTTACAGTATTTGTTTTAATAGAAAAGTAATGTTCTGCCTTAAAACCTCCCCGTAATAATACGGGTGTCTGCGGGGGATGATAACCGGTTCATTAATTCCTAGCCTTAACTAGAAACCTGATTTCTGGTATTGCTTATTTTTCATAATAATAAAGATATAAGTGAATTTTTATTTCCAGGACCAGGTCGAATTTTTCTAGTTTCTATCTTTGTGTAGAAAACAGAGCATTGTTTAATGCTAAAAATAAAAATTCACTTATCCAATAGCCAGTTTCATCTTAATGGAAAGTTAAATATTTGCAAAAATATTTCTTTCGGATGTTAAAGGCGCTTGCCTATAACATTGATGTAACAACGTTGGCAACAACATATATATAAAAAAAATACACTAGATAAATTCGCCAGGTCTGTTAACGGCCTCGGTAGCTCAGTTGGAAGAGCAGTCACCCGGATTGTGCAAGGTCGCGGGTTCGAATGCCAATTGAGTCCCAGGACCAGGTCGAATTTTTATATTTATTTTCTTCAATTCAGCACAAATGTATTACTTATACTCGTACGTTCTGACGGATGGTGCCATGATTCCAAATACCCCAAAAGCCAGTCCTCACAAATGCAGAACTGTTAGTAAAAACGCCAAGTCTCACCGTACGTGGCAACTCGATAACTTAAAGAGGTAGCTCAAACCGAACGCGACCTCATTAAAAGTGAGCCAAAAGCCAAAGCTGCCTCAAAGCTACGCTCTGTAACCAGCCTCTGTGCGTTTTTAATTAGCGCCATAGACCGGCTGAATGCGCGGAGTGCGTCAGTTCGGCGGGCGTTAGTTCTGCTTTGAGTCGAGTGAGGCAATCCGCAAGTGGCCCACTCGGTGCTTGCATTACAAGAGTTTGTATGTTGCGTGTATGTAGGAAGTAATTAGCAACAGAATCAGTCGTGGATCGAGAAAAGTTTGGCCTTCTTACCATTAAGCTTGGGATACGTCTTTCGTTATTATGAAAAGCAAATTTAAGGCACATGTGCATATATATTCTCTGTTAACAGTCTATTGGAAGACTGTTAACAGAGAATAGTTTTGAAAGTTTACCTTTGTTAACAAAGTACAATTTATTTAAGAAATGTTCCCTTTGTTCATGTGTATTCTTCTTCTTCTTCGTGTCGATGATCGAGAAACACGATCACTTATATTCATACATTTATTTATTTATTCACATTTGCTTACTAGGTGTATTACATTATACAGGTGGTAGATATAACGATAGAAAGAACTTAGGACCTAGTTACCCAGAAGGTATAGCAAATTTGAGGGCAGCTTAATGTAACTACTTAAACTAACTACCTACTACTACTATTTATTTATTATTTAATATAAATCAATGATTATGTACCTACCTAAATAGAGCAGACTAGATGACAGATATTATGTTATTTTGTTATTGGGTATTTAAATATTCACCCAATGAGTAGTAGCATTTTGATATTAAGTAACAGCGTAGACTTCGTGAAAATGATTTTAAATTTGGTTCGTTTTTTATATGAAGTGGCAATTTATTAAATATTTTTACTGCCATGTAATATGGACTCGTATTCAACATTTTAATTCTAGAAGAGGGTAAGTAGAGTCTAATTTTATGTCGAGTGTTAATGCTATGTGTACCTTTAACTTTGGTTAATTTTTCCATATTTTTAAAAGTAAACAGACAGATATATTAAATCGTAGTTGTTAATAGAGGAGGGCAAGGTGAGTAGATTAAATTTAGAAAAAAAGGGTTTGCACGATTGAGAGTTGACAATTTTAGCTATAATCCTGACACATTTTTTCTGCTTTATAAATTAGTTCATCAATGTCTGTACTATTTCCCCAAAGTATTATACCATATTTTAGTTGAGAATATGCATAGGCGTAATAAGCTGCTAAGGCTGCATCTATGGTGGTGCTATGTACTATTTCAGAAAGAGCATAGGTGAATTTTGATGATTTTGATTTGACGTGCTCTATATGTTTCTTCCAGTTTAGGTTTGGATCAATAATAATGCCGAGAAGATTGAATGAATCAACTAATTCAATTCTAGATAGTTACAAGTGAGAACATAAAACACAAGATGCCTCAAAGTACCTCTGTGCGTTTTCGATTAGCGCCACAGACCGGCTGAATGCGCGGAGTGCGTCAGTTTGGCGCGCGTTAGTTCGGCTTTGAGTCAAGTAAGGCAATGGATCGAGAAAAGATTGGCTTTTTTATCATTAAACTTGGGATACGGCTTTCGTTATTATGAAAAGCAAATTTTAGGCACTTGTGCATATCTTTTGGCAAAAAACAGTCTATTAGAAGACAGAGAATAGCTTCAAAAGTTTACCTTTGATAACAAAGTAAAATTCATTTAAGAAATGTTCCCTTTGTGCATGCGTATCTTTGTATTACAAAGTCAAGGTTTTAAATTGCTCTAAAGCCTTGATTTTGCTTAAATTATTTTTAGTTCTGAAAAAACACCAAAAGAAGTTGCCGAGAAACACGATCACTTATATTCATGAATCCAATTCTAGATAGTTACATGTGATAACATAAAACACAAGATGCGCCAAAGTACCTCTTTGCGTTTTAGGTAAGCGCCATAGACCGGCTGAATGCGCGGAGTGCGTCAGTTTGGCGCGCGTTAGTTCGGCTTTAAGTCAAGTAAGGCAATCCGCAAGTGGCCCACTCGGGGCTTGCACTACAAGAGTTTGTATGTTTCGTGTATCAGGGACGTTATTAGCAACAGAATCAGTCGTGAATCGAGAAAAGTCACCTTTAAACTGAGATTCGTCTTTCGTTATTATGAAAAGCAAATTTTAGGTAGTCGTTCATTTCTTTTGGCAAATAAAACAATTTATTCAATAGATTGTTAACATAGAATAGTTATAAAAGTTCCACCTTTGTTAGAAAGGTAGAATTCATTTAAAAAATGTTTCCGTTTTCCATGCGTATTCCTGTATTCAAAATCAAAGGTTTCAACATGCAGTAAAGCCTCGATTTTGCTAATATGGTTTTTTGTTCAGAAAAAACACCAAACGAACTGCAGAGAAACACGATCACTAATATTAATTCTAGATAGTTACTACTACTAGTGAGAACATAAAAGATGAGAGTGTCAGAGTACCTACCTCTGTGCGTTTTCGTATACTGGCTTTCGTTGTATATACTGGCTGAATGCGCGGAGTGCGTCAGTTCGACGCGCGTTAGTTCGGCTTTGAGTCGAGTGAGGCAATCCGCAAATGGCTTACTCAATTCTTAATGAATGCAAACCAGAAGCACTATGATATTCTCAGAAATGTGACCAGCTGTGACAAGGACGGGGGAGGGGGTCAAAAATCATGAAATTCGTGTGACGTAATTTATGGATAGCACCTTAACTACTTAATCAATAACTACACTAATTTATAATAAAGAGGGAAGATTTTTATTTTTATATATCATGTTTGGAACGAATAAATCACGAGCATTATTCTGTACGCTCGCCACATCAACATTTGGTTCTGTAGATGGGATAGACTAGAGCATTCGCTAGAGCGAATTCGCATTTCATTGTAACGTTACGTTTTTCCAAATGCACAAAACAGACAAATGATCAGTTTTCTATTAAAAAACGATGAATGCTCGTTTTTCTGATACAAGTGGATGCTCAAATCTAAGCACCTGTTTTTTACGAATGGTACACTGCAGGCAAATGATCAGTATTCTAATGAAAAAATCATTTGAAGTAGGTAGGTAACGTTCTTGCTTGGTTTTTGAAATCAAGTTGTAACAAAACATCGAGTGTCAAAAATCGAGATTCGATCGCCTTTCATCCATCCTATCCTTAAGCCCAACCCATCTTAGCATTCCTATCTCAATTTTTGTGACAACATCCTTTTTTTTCACCTAAAAGTATAATCCGCATAACCGACCGGTTTCAAACTAATTAATTTGATTCAAAGGATTATTTATATTAAATCCCCACACTGCTTAAGCTAAAAGAATTCAAAGCACCAAGCTTGCTTCTTCCTCCTTAACCCCGCAACTATTAAACTGAAGTTCCCGCTCAACTTCTTTATCTCAGTCTAGGTTGCTCAAAAAGTGCAAACTCTGTACAAAGTTCACTTTCGCCTTGTGAACTAATTTTTCGCTGGTGTCAAGTTCAGGGCTGCGAGGGGGTGGCGGGGAGGTATGATAAAATAAAATATTCATTATGATTGCTCAGCGCTGCGATGCTCGCGGAACGCGGTAGCGATGCTGTGGTGAATTGGTCGTTGACATTATGCTTTATTGACCTTAGTTCGTTTGTGGGGTTAATAGATTAGATTGTTTATTTTTCAATGCAAAAATACATTTTAAATTACAATAGTACATGGTCAGTATAAAATTATTTAAAGGGTCGATTAGCATTATTAGTGTTTATTTATAGATGCCCATGTATTTACTAATATATGTGTATTGTTATAGTGACATATTTGTTTGCAATCTCTACTACTTTTTGATGTGGATCGACCACTTTTTTCGTCAAAGTTCCAAGAAAACAGAAAACCCTTCATAACTGATTGCGACAGAACAAGGTGGACGAACGACCTGTTTACATTCGCAAGATTCCGATAGATGGTTATGCCACTATAGGACCAGTAAATAATAATGATGGAGTTTTGGAGTCTTTGAAAAATAGACAGACTTTTTGAAGTCTACCGAGGCACACAGGCCTCCTCCGTAGAAACGACCCAGCAAACGGCTTTGAGCCATGTGCATCCAGCGGCTGGGAGGCCTACCTACATTGCGTTTTATCCCCCATCCGCGGTTATCAGTTTAGCGGGCGATATGACCTGCCCTTATCCACATCAGCTTAGTAATACGAAGAACTATGTCGGTCACTTCGGTTTTTTTTTCAGAAAAAAACACACGTTACCAATTCGCTGCCACCTCGAAACAACGAAGAAGTCTTGTAAACTGACGTAAAAATCGTCCCCGACCTACCCCAAACGGTGGAAAGTGAATGGCGCCGTTTCTTTCGTTCCTAATTAGCCGATTAATGGAGGGGGGCGTCTGTTATCAACGATTCGATTCTGCTTCCACTTCAGGCGACACTTGTTGAATAAGTTTTTATTTAATTAGGCGCTCCTTAATAGATAAATACCACTGTAGCGAGTCTTAAAGTTTTTTTTTCAATTTGTGAACGTCGTTTGATTTTGGGGAAAGCGATGTCACACTTTCAGTGACATTCCACCAACACAACATTTCATTAATAAATATGTTTATTTGTTCATCACAGCGCATACACACTTGCACAGGTGTATACAGACTTAACTGTAACTCAGTTTTGAAGACTAATTATTTGTGTACTCGTAAAATTAGTTTTAGAGGACGCGGTTCTCTAATTGGATCTGAATTCGTTCTATAATTACAAAATGATACTTAATTACTCAATGTAGTTTTTGATCATGCCTTCTTAATTAATAGCATTAAATTGAAAGTTTGTTTCAAGCAAAAAATCAAACGTAATTTTAGCCTGCAAAGTGAACTAAATTAACTGCAAAAATGTATTAATTATTGTAGGTAGGTGGGGGTCTTGCTTGAGTGTGATAGCGCCAGAGCAGAGGTCGTGGGTTCGATCCACAACCATTGTTCTATGTTACTTTAAATACTTATGTAGTCGTATTCATAAATATCTATTTTTTTAATCAGTCTAACATAAATTTTGAGAGTTTTGATTTGGGTTAAGATTTAAGTGTTTTTTAAACTTGTTTCATACAGGTTCTGCTTGTCTACCATGAGTTGTCGCCACGTAAACGGCATTGCGTTCAGAAATTTGTTTGCAATTTTGGATTCCATTTCAAATCACTGCCCTAATCTTTCTAACTAGTGCTATCATCCCGCGAAATATTTTCAAAGGTGTTTTCCAGAGTGCATAAAACCTAGGCAACTACACTCTTAAAACTGAAACTCCTTAATATTTGCTTTAATAATATTCCCATATTTTATATTCCAATCCCTAATAAACCCTATCTCAGCATCTTCTATCTAAACACACCAATTTGGGAACCGAACTACAGTGTAACTAGCTTCGCAAATGAGACACTCGCGGCCAGCGTATCAAGAGCTATCAATCTCTTCGAGGATCCCCCTGAGCCTATTTAAACAGACAGCCGGGAGGGGGGAGGGGTTTCAGCGAAGGTTGGTGCTGTCGTGTACATAGTACACGCTGTCAGAGTTAACATCCAAGTTATTAGACGTTTCGGAAATTCGGTTTCGTCCCGCAAGCACCACGGGCTATGCTGACGGGTTAGGGAAAAGATAGTAATTGTTTTATCGATAATTGTTTCGATAGAAGATAATTCAATGGCAGTATAAGAAGGTGCACAATTTTAACCGAAAAAACCTGCAACAGCCGATTTACTGGTTACCTACAGCCACTATATTATAGTTAACAAATTTTAAACGAAGAAAAAACTTTTTAGGAATATCAAGGGCTACCAAAACGATGTTGGTATGATGCATCGAGCTTAGGCAATCGCAAAACTTACATTCTATAACAACTAGCTGTCAATCGCGCAGACGTTAACTTAATTACAGCAACCCTTTGTTGTAAAATCATTCAATTAATCTGTACGTCTACCACGAGTTGCCACTTTACATTTTTTTACGCGAACGATAATGTAAAAAGTGGCAACTCGTGTTAGACGTACTGGTATCTGCCTGTTTCGGTTAACTACTACTTTGGCTAGGATCTTCGGAACATTGGGTTGAAAAACGTTTGAAAAAACTAAAACTAATTTACCACGTGAAAATTATAAAAATATAACTTCTTAAATATTCTACATCATATTTTAAAGTAAAACGAATTATATACTAAAAAAAGTTGTTGTTTGTCTTTTGGTACACTATAATCGATACTCGTCACTCAAATACGATCCCATCCCTACTCAGTATCCAGTTGGTAATGCAAACGTTTGTAACCCGCGGCCCGGCTCCTCGGGCAAATACGTACGGTAAATACGCTTATATACGAGAACATGGGATACGACATATACGACGGAGGCACATCTGAGACCATGTGTGACTGGGCTTGGATCTGATATGCTTAAATCGGTCACGAGGTATTTGTTTTTACGAATGAAACGCTTTGAGACCAATTATAGTTTTCCTGACTCAAAAACAATCTTTACTACCTCTTTGCTGGCCGAGTCATAGGGGAGCTTAAACCGTATATCCAGAGGATCTAGGTTTTAATTCCAGGTTGGGCAAAATGTGTGTTTGGAGTTATTGAGTAGATAGTAGTCACTCTCATTTTGGCAAACCATTCAATGTAACGATGCCATGAAGGGACCTTACTCAATCATTTTTTTCAATACCGACGACACGATTGGCGTAGTGCGCTGTAGCACGGTTTCTCGCCTATATTTCCGTAGTGTCCCGAGGTCGATTCCCGGTCGGGTCAATTTAGGAAACGATCTTTTCTGAATTGACTCTGGTCTGGGTGTGCTGGGAGACGCTCCTGGCTTGATTCCTTGTCTGGTAACTTGTAACACAGGAATATTCATCCCTTCTTCGAGACCTTAACAAGATGTGGTGTGTTGTCTGGCGCATATATTGGCGCAGATAATTCGACTTGCTGTCAATGATATTCTTACACTAGACTTGTTATGTTTTCTGTAATCTAAAAACTGTCCCCGTGGCAACTATTACATATTCTGCCCGTGGCTAATAAGTTTAAGTGAGTTGAGTTAGAGCGGTTGCGGCGGTTGGTTGAGCGGTTTTATATCAGACTAGCGTTTTATACGCGCGTATAAGCTCGGTTTTGGAAGCGCATGTAAATAAATTAGTAAAAAAATATCTGGGACAAATTACACCAAGATCATCTGACCCCAAACTAAGCAGAGCTTGTTATATGGGTGTCAGAGACTGAAAAACATACTTAAATATTTCTAAATACATACATAAATAGATAGTAACACCCAAACACACCAGAAACACCAATGTTCGTCACATGAATGAATGTTTGTCATGGGTGGGGATCGAACCCGCGGCCTCCAGTGCCAAAGGCAGGATAGCTGTCATTGCAACAACAGGCCAGCATGTCATCTTCTGCCACACGTGCGACTAGTATATGTATACAAACGTTTACGCTCGTATATGCTCATGTACACACTAAAATAATTTGTGCCATTTATAACATAACGGGCCCTGAAATTGTAACAGTAAAAAGTGCCAAACCGTATTATCGCTATCATCTCCCAGTTACAGATGATCGTATTCAAAGGTGTCTGCTAGCCTAACGGCACTAAAGCCAGCAAAGCCGCAGTGGACGGAATGCGAAACGGCTGGCTGTTTGTTTGTGGGTGGTTGGTTCAAGCGGAATTTCCCCTTTGTTGCTTACCCGACAAGCGGCGCGAGCGAAAGACATGAGCGATGAGCGAGCGTTTCCTATTTACAGGTTTCATTATCACCACGAAGACGTAGCCCAGCGGGTATATCAGCTGAAGTGGGCAAGGCACACAGTGCGAAGAACTGATGGCCGTTGGGGCCGAAAAGTTTTAGACTAAAGACCTCATCAAGGTAAACACAGCGTAACTATCAACCGGAGTCCTGTCACTTATCCTGCCTTCAACTGGTCACTTTCTAGGGGGAGGCTTATGTTCAGCAGCGAACGTTCTACGGCTGCGAATGATGAATGACGATAATCATCACCACAAAAGTCAAAGGCTCGAGCCTCTACTATCATTCTCATCATAGCGGGGATAATGGCGATACTCACCACGTTTGACAGGCGGGTGGGCAATCGCAGGTTATCTTCCGAATGGTAGTTTCTGCCCATCTCGTCTTATGCTCATTGTTATTGTGCAAGTATTTAAGTATATATGTTTGACTAGCTTTGTTGTGACTTCATAGGTGCCCAAGATACTGGCAGCATTATGCAAGAAATGAACAAGCAGACCCAAGTCGCCCGCCATGATATTTTTACTTGCTGAAGTTAAGGAATTAGAACCAGAACTTCGCCTAGAACCAGTCTGATATAAGTGAATTGTCACCAATGTGACTCACTGAAGATTGCATCTCTCTCCATTACTCTGCCTATAACTTGAACCACAGCAAGAGTTAGAATTTGGCGGGCATTAAGTACGTGCGGGCTTTGTTTCCCTTACATTATGTATTCGTCGCGGACGGCTGTGTGGCCTTATGTACGCTGCCTTACATTACAAGTGAGACAATGAACAGTAATGTACTAACTGTACTACTCTCATCTGCGTACTTCATTATTTGAATTGTACTTTTAATTGCTTTTTTATTACTTGCGTTAAGAATTAGATAACGGAACGTTGATCAGGATAATCCAGAAGATTATAATAGATTTCAAAAATATTACATACATTTTCGATCGAGATGCGATGACCTAATACGAAACGGGAATGTGAAACGGGATAAGTCGAGTTTTATACCAATAGCTACAAACAAGTTATTGCAGATGGAAAGAAGCAGATGTTTCTGAAGTTTGACTTATGAAGTGAAATATATTCATTCACAATTGCCAAATAGGGCTGGTCGGTGATCACTACTCTGGCTCCGTTAAAACAGTAACACACTCTTTTGGTTAGGTTGAGTTCGCTGAAGCATTTCTTCAACTGAACTAGGAAGGTAAGATTTGAGGCTAAGAGTTTTGAGTACATATTGACTAAGCTGTAAAAGTGTTGACTTACAGAAAGAGGAATGCGTTTAAGTGGTTTTCTCATAAGAATGAGATTTGCCGTATTCGTATAGCAGCGATTTAAGATAGGGAAAGAAAGAGCTCTTCCGAAATCCAGACAACAGGTCCAAATCCAAGGTCGTGCAAAGCGTGCTTTCAAACTTTTCAGAACATAGGCTTGTGATCATCAGCCCGCATACCAAGCGTGGTGATTCGGCCGCTTCACATCAATGACTTGATTCCAATGGACCCCTTGCCCAGTGTGACAGTATTAAGGCTAATTAATTTACTTCACGCGTAATGACTTTCTGAAAGCTGCTCCACACATCCCAAATTTCCCAACTCCTAATACCCCTTAATCAATATCACTGCCGTAAACTTGTACATAGCGGGTGCAGGCAAATTGAGCACACGTAGGAGGAGGCAGGAGGTATGAACTTGCTTAGATAATGTGCATACATTAAACTAGAACTGAACTAACGCGGGTATCTTGATGAAGGAACTTCGGGAGTCGCCTGCGGTCTAATTATGGGGGGAGGCTTAGAAGCGAAGAGCTGTAGGTAGTGTAGAAGTTTTGCCATGTTTCTAAGGTTCCGGTTTGGTGCATCCTCTTATGGGATGGAGGAATTTAATACTGAAAGCTTTGAGTCTTGATAGCAGGAAGTAAAACGTTAGGATCATGACGAACATAGGGGGACCAGAGTTCGGAGAGGCGCTTGATTTTTATGGTGAAAAAAAATACAAATGAAGAGAAAATAGCCAATATACTATCCCAGTGCCGGGCAAAGGCCCTCATCATTAGCGCGACCAAGGATTTGAACCTAGGACCTCGGAATTTTGAGCTAAGCTCTGTTACCATTCGGCCACGGAGGTGTTACAGGGCATACTAGCAAATTTACTTATTTTAACGCCCCCCACAAAACTAACGTAATTCAATACAGTTTCTACTCGTAGGTACCCTTGTTACCTGGTTTAAGATACTTTACTCCAGATGCTGGCGACTGTAATTGGTGTAAACTCATTCAGAGGTCTGGTGACGTCAATATATGGCGGACCGGCTTACCGCCGTAATCAGGATCAGCTGGCGAACTCCAGTTATCCGGTAGGTAAGGTCCTACCTGTTTGTAGCTAGAATTGAAAATAATGTATAGATAGATACATAATATTATTTATTGTACAAAACAAAGTAAGTTAAAGCCAAGTATTACATTTAAAAACAACACTTTAGGCGGCCTTATCGCTAATAGCGATCTCTTCGAGGCAACCTACGGGTAGAGTAAAAATTGAAAAAGAGAGGCAAGTATGTGCACAAATAGGTTCACGGAAACTATTAAGAAGGAGAAATAGGTATGTTAATTTATTAACATAAATAAAATAAACTTACCTTACATTTATAAATATTCTGATACATAAAATATTACACAAAATATTATTGATACATAACAATTAATTAATTAATTAATTAATTAATTAATTGAATCATTTATTTCAGGTGATAAAAAACCCATATTGTGACATACAATTGAAATTAAAATTAGAATAAATAGGAACATAAAATAATTAAGAAATAAAATACAATAAAAACACAAATTTAAAACATTAAAATAAATTAGTTACAATAGTCTCTCCATCCGACATTGTGGGATGTGTCTATCACAGCAATGTCGGATGTAGGGACAGTCCAGCCTACTGGCAATCATAGCCAGGACGGCATTGGAACTGGCCTGAACCCTGCGCACCAAAGAGGCTCCCCGTTTGCGCATACTTGCGTGAAAGCAGTCGGTGTTCGCTGCTGCAAACATGCCTGACGCGCTACAGAAACGAGACAGTCCCAATACCGCCCTAAACGCGTTATTAAATTGGACACGGAGGGAATCATATACCCTTTGCGAATATTTTGCCCACAAGCTGCACGTATACAAAGATGTGCAGTATGTCCGGAAAAGAGAAACCTTTACAGCAGTGGAACATCGAGTAAATCGGCGGGCCAACATGTTGGCTCTCCTAGACAATGCCCTCCGTTCCCGCTCGATATCAGCATGGTCCTTGAGGTTGGCGGTAACTATATGGCCCAGATAAGTAAATTGATTTACTCTATTTAGAGTAAGGTTAGGTAAGGTTTGCGGACACTTCGCACCGGCATCCTCAAACACCATGTATTGGCTTTTGGTGACATTGTATTCAAGCCCATGGACGCCAGCATAATCCTCGCAAATTTTTAGAAGCTTTCTCAAACCACAGACTGACGCGCTCAGCAGGACCATATCATCAGCGTAACTGAGGTTGTTCACACACACGCCATCCACATGACATCCTATATATTGGCTGCTGAGCGCGACAATCAATGCATCCATATATAAATTAAACAGCGAGGGTGATGTTAATCATTAAATTAATGCACGTTTCAGCAACTGAAGTCGCCTAACACTTTGACGTAATAAGTGATAATCGCTTTTTTAGAAAATGACCGAAAGGTTAATGTAAAACCACTCCTTCACTACATTCAGTATAATTATTATTGTAAAGCATTGAGCTTTTGATAACGTACGAAATACTTTTTCTGTAGCAAAAGGAAAGGCCTACACTTGACAATTTTTTTGAAACGCAAAACATAATTATTAATTTGTTCTCTTGGTTTTATATTGCAGAGCCAATATCTCGCCTTTTTAATTTAAAACCAGTATAAATCATGTACCATGCGTGAATTGAATCAATAAATGAAGTTATTAAAGAAAATGGGGGTGTACAGGCTAGCTACTTTGACGAAATAGTGGTGAGTTCAGTGCTTTCGAAAATTTCACGATCAGTAGTTTGAATTGAACTCTGAACTATGCGCTAGAATTTCAGTTAGTCTATTTCCCCTGTTATCTATATACATACATAGCTGGGAACGATAAAGTAACCCTCATCTAAATTCTGTAATATTAATTAGGTACGTACTACGTCATGCATAATTAACACACATGTAAGATATGTGGTTCGAATCAAGGCAAACTTCGTACATTAAATTTGTGTGGTGGATTCTAATGTACCTGAAATCGTGTATTTGGTAACAGCTGGGTTGTTACCAGCACTTGTGCGTGACGTCACAGTAAAATTTATTTATGATTATACTTGTATCCAAAGGCAATCTCTTAAAGGGAGCGAAAAACTCAAGATAGTTTACTATAGCAAATTTTAGCAGTATATGCTTTGACATATCAGTATTAAATTGAAATTAAGACATCGATTCAGAGAATTACTGCTTCTGATATTGCTGTAGGTAGTAGGACTGTGGTAGTGGCTGGCTGAAGTCCTTATGACGTGAAACTGATAGGTAAGTAGATGTACCGGTGTGGGATGCGAAAACCTACACTTCGAGCCATGCCTCTCACTCTGCCTGCGACTTTACCTAGACAAGTAGTAGTGAATATTTAGCCGATGTTCAGAAGTTCGCCAAATGAAGTTTGGTAATGAAATCCAGCTAGGCAATAATTTGATTACAGAGACACGTATGTTTATTCTTCAAATTCAGATAACCTTCTTTTTCTGAAGACGGGCTGAGCGCTCTCTTTTAAGAACATACGACCGACATATGGCCGCTAGGCGGAGGAGT
Organism: Udea olivalis; assembly: GCA_947369235.1. NCBI lineage: Eukaryota > Metazoa > Arthropoda > Insecta > Lepidoptera > Crambidae > Udea > Udea olivalis. Next base: position 4,223,566 of record OX376354.1, on the reverse strand, counting down.
ATAATATACTATATCTAAGGAAATTAAGAAGGGAGTGAAATGTCCAATATTAATTCACATCCGTGTGTCTGTAACAACCCCTCGGAGAAACGTCAAGATATCACCCTTTTGAATCCTCGCTGATGTGCCCTGGAGCAGATTTTATTGATTAAAACACTAAACCAAGTTTCCTTTCAATTAAAATTCATATCTGTCATTATGTAAAGTTTTCTGTTGCTTTGTCTGAAGTATAATATTCAACCAGCTTTAATCTCTCTGTTTTTTTGTGTGTTTAAACTACTTTCGTCAATCTAATATCAGAGTTTTTAAACTCCCCACTGAATCCTCTAGAATAGTCAACCAATAAATAACGCCCATTCAAAGGGTAGAAATCAGAATGGTTTCTATGACAAAAGTATTTGTTTCATAAAAATAGATAAGGTATCAAAAAACTGGATAGCAAATTATAGGTACTTAATGACTGCTAGTCTCGTAGACAAAGGCTTGCAAGATAAAATAGTACTTCATAATTAATAAGTTATCCCCATGGCTTTTAAAATGGATAAGAAAATAATTTCTCGCTAACTTATAAAGAAAAATCATTAACAGGCACAGAACATAAGGTTTTATTAAAAAACAGAACAGCACCAATTGTCTAGATGCTCTTCCTAATTTCAAGTTAGTGAGTTTTCAGACGTTGCAATAAAAAGTGTTGGGTTCCAGTGGACGCAACCCTGTGAGTCTTAATTCGTGACTTCATAGTTTACATATTTTAAGGCCCTAAAATTGGTTAACTCGAAATTAAACTCCATACAACAATACAAACATCAGTTCACTAATTAACTATCTGCCTATACATCCGCGACATCCGCTAAGCCTACACACAAACAAACATCCCGAGCGATCGCACACGTCTCCGGAGACAAATAGGCCCGAGCCTTGCGACCCGGGAATGTGGTTACCAGCCCTTTTTAGTTTCCTGGGATTAACAAATTCAGGTAAGTAAATTTTATTCGCAGCATTTATCACTCCATAGGTTTCTTCTTATTAATATTTAGATACTCGTACTTATCTAATTTACATATACTGACCATTTGCAGTCATTCAAAAAGTTTGTTCACTCTTTTAAGTGTTCATTTACAATTAGTTTAATTCATTTTTTCATTCATTTCAATGAATCCACCTACTTCTTTGTACCCTTGTTTATCTGTGAGAAAGCCCCTTTTCATCATCATCATCATCATCATCTCAAGCCTTCCTCGACCAATTTGGTGTAGGCCTCCTTCTGTCCTCTCCATCTCATTCTATTTTGGGCTGTCAGTATCCAATTTTGGCCCGCTATCTTCCGGATGTCATCTTTCCAGCGCATCTGCGGTCTACCAACTGGTCTCTTATAATCCCACGGTCTCCATTCTAACAGGTCCTTGCACCACGAGTCTGATGTACGAGCCACGTGGCCTGCCTATTGCCATTTCAGTTTAGCTACTCGCTTTACTATATCTGCTACTTTGCTTTGTTTTCTCAACCATTTATTAGTCTTACGGTCTTGTAAAGATACTCCTACCAGCTTACGTTCCATTGCCCTTTGAGTGACTACTAGTTTCTGAAGAATACTTTTGGTTGTCACCCAAGTATCGGCTCCGTAGGTTAGAACTGGTAGGATGCACTGGTTAAATATACGTGCTTTCTGATTACTGGTGAGATTCATCCTGAAAGCAAAGTCCAGTTTGGCAAAGGCAGCCCAGCCTAGACGCACCCTCCTGTTTACCTCTCTTCCCTGGTTCTCTTTTCCCAGTTTAACCTCTTGGCCAAGATAGACATATTTGGTGACTTTCTCTAGTGGTGCTCCCTTTACTGTGATCACCGCCGTGCTGTCCGTATTAGTGGACATGACCTTGGTTTTAGTTAGGTTCATCTCGAGCCCTACATCCATGGACGCCCTTTTCATGTTCATGATTCAGAAGCCCTTTTCATGGCGTGGCTAAAATATAGAAATTCAAGTGATTGAGATTAGATGTACATCTTGTGATTAGGTCTATATATACTCGCATAAAAACTTTTGTTATAATTTATTCAGGTACTAGTATAACAACAAGTGAATTTTTGTTTTTAGCATTCAACAATGCACTATTTTCTACACAAAGATAGAAACTAAAAAAAATCAACCTGATTCTAGCTCAGTTGGAAGAGCAGCCACCCGAATTGTGGAATGTCGCGGGTTCGAATCCCGCTTGAGTCTCTAGGATCAGGTCGATTTTTTCTAGTTTCTATCTTTGTGAAGAAAAAAGTGCATTGTTAAATGCTAAAAACAAAAATTCACTTCTACTATAGCTAGTTGCATCTCGATCGAAAGTCAGATATCTGCAAAAATATTTCTTTCGGGTGTTAAAGGCGCTTGCCCATAACATTGATAAAACAAACGTTGGCTTACAAAGTAAAATACACTAGATAAATTCGCCGGGTCTGTTAACGGCCTCGGTAGCTCAGTTGGAAGAGCAGTGTTGTGGAAGCTCGCGGGTTTGAATCCCGCTTGAGTCCCTAGGATCAGGTCGAATTTTTCTAGTTTCTATCTATGTGCAAAAACTATCAATTTGGATAAGAATATTACATTTTCTAAAATCTGCATTGTTAAAAAAGTATCAAATTTATTTGTATTAATGGCTTACTATTTTGGATATTGTGGCTTTCACATAACAGGTAGATGTAAGCTGACGCACATTTTTAATTAGGACTATTTAAGACAAACAACCCCATAGTACATTATCTTCGTGTAACTTAAACGGTTTAGGCAGCGCAAGCCAATATGGCTCTCAGCGGGCAGGATTTTTTCCGACTTTCGATACTTATCGTTATATATTATAGTATGGCCAAATTACATAAAATCTTTATAAATTGTAGCCTATGTGTTATTCTGATGTATAAGCTGTTTAACTGTAAAGTTTCATCTAAATCCATTCAGTAGTTTTTGCGTGAAAGAGTAACAAACATACACACACACACATACATCCTCACACACTTTCGTATTAATAATATTAGTAGGATTAGTGGGATAGTGTTTTTAGGAATAATGATATTATGGCATAACAACTATACGCATAATTGTAAACGCATATTTTTTAAAGCATAATCAGATTTGGCATAAAGACAACTTAGCTTAATTTTCTATCGCATCTAATGAGAAACGCATAACATTAACTTGGCATAATGATCATCGGCATACTAATCAAATTTAAAAATTACTCTTATGAATCACAATCATGAACCTGATGCAATTCGAGACAAGGTTAGTAAAACTAAATAATACCGATAATACCGGACTAACCGTAGGTGATCAAAATTAAATAGACATGTTTGCGGCTAAGGTTTGCCGCACCTTAAGCTATAGTCCCTCATTATGCCTTGTTTTTTATGCTAAATTATCATTAGGAGAATAATAAAAATGCCTAAAGAATATTATGCGTCTCCTCAATAGTCCAATTGAATATAGCCCAACAGATCGTTATGCTTAAAATAAAACTCATTATAATAATGCCAAAATAAGATTATGCCAAAGTTTCATTATGACAGTAAAGATTAGGCAACAATCATTATGCCTAAGAAATATGTTCAAAAAAAATATGCGAGAAAAATGTAACCCCCTGTGATTATAATTATTTCTGCATGAAATTCATGAAAGAATACCAAATGTCCTAGAATGTTAGTTCACATATCAACTCTACACCACCCCAACCCCGTCCATCTCAGGACCGCTGACAGTCGGTATCCACCTGAGGCAAAGCGACCACCTCTCTGTACGTACGTACGAGTTTCAATACATAAACGACATGCAAGACTGGACTCTATTCCGATAGTGGCAAGGTGCAATTAAGACGGTGATGTTGTATCGTAAGCTTATTGATTTAAGGTTGTATAGTGAAGGAGAAATGCAATTAGTACACACATATCTCTGAATAAACTTCTTGTGTATATGAACAGAATTCAAAGGTTAGACGTAATTGTTAATGTATCGACTGAATTGGATTAGGATTTCGTTTTGTTAGCAGCGATTTATATATGAGCGCACATTTGACAACGTCAGTTCATACAAAATTTAACGTTAATCAGTACGTCATGTTATGTCATGTCAAATCCCAATACAAATTTTATACAATTTTTTCGACGATAATGTAAATTTAAAGTGGTAGACGTGCAGTTTTGGCCGAGTTTCGTTCTTGAATACCAGATTTATTACATACCTGTGATACTTTTGGTTTCAATAGCCAAATAAAGCAATCTGGCAATCACTTGGTAATAAAATAAATAAATATGCGCCAGAAAACACACCTTTTGTCATGGTCTCCAAGTAGGGATAAATATCCCTGTGGTACGAGGTACCAGACAAGGAATTAAGCCAGGGGCGTCTCCCAGCACACCCAGACCCAAGCCAATTTAGAAAAGATCGTTTCCTGAACTTACCTGACCGGGGATCGAACCAGGGACACTACGGAATTCAAGGCGAGAAACCGTCCTACAGCGCACTACGCCAATCGTGGCGCCAATTAATGTTTAGGACATATTTCTCTCAGATCACCTAAACCCAAACTGTGCTATGGGGTTAGAGATTTACATACGTACATATACAACAAAGCTCTACCTGAATATAATAAGTACTTACTAATATAAATATCAACTCAGGCCTGTATAGAACAAAGACAAGATAACATTTTGGTCATACTATATATAAATATAAATAAATAAATATGCACCAGACAACACACCTCTTGTAATGGTCTCGAAGCAGGGATTAATATCCCTATGTTACGAGGTACCACACAAGGAAATAAGCTAGGGGCGTCTCCCAGCACACCCAGACCCGAGTCAATTCAGAAAAGATCGTTTCCTAAATTGACCCGACCGCGAATCGAACCCGGGACACTACGGAAATCGAGGCAAGAAACCGTGCTACAGCGCACTACGCCAACCGTGTCGTCAAATATATATATGTTTATCTTTTTTTTAACTATAGCATTCGAACACTAAGGTCAAGATCTAAATTCGTTACTTAGCTAAGGACAGACTTATCACATTACCCAATTGTTATCCTACTTATTCAATATTGTCAATGTTATGATTATTATTAAAGAATACTTAAGCTGATGTTTAACTAGGACATAAATAATTTAATATCGATAAGAATTCACTGGTCATAAATAGATACAGCTGTTCAAAGTCTAATGTTAGTCTAAGTTTGAGCTGAGCACGCTCTATATCTCGGCCTAAGTTCTTGCTGTATGTTGTTTGTTTAAAACCTAAAAAAGAAAAATACCAATAAGATCTATACTTATTGATTCTAATAAACTTCTAACGACATCTATTGAAAAGCAGCAACCTGCCGTTGCTACTTATTGGTTTTAAATATTATCGAGATTTTTTTTATAAAATGTGTTACTTTCTAATAAGATCTTGTTAGTCGGGATCAGATCGCAATTACCGACATCTATCGGCGGGTAGTAACTCTAGCACTGAATTAAAAAAGTTTGTATACAGCTCAATAGGTGGCAGCAGGAGCGCGTCGTAGCATGCGCCTGCGTCTACGAATGCTACGAATGCAATCAACATAGGCGCAGTCAATAGCAACCGATGAACCTTGCTTTTCGTTACCACGCTCTTTTTTTTCATTGCTTATTTATGGAATGCATTATGGAAATTCCGCATGTTAGGATTTATAATTTAAGAGACATGTATAAAATCATTTGGATAACTATTGATCAACAAGTTAGCCTACTTGCAATTATGTAAAAAAAACAATTTAGGTTACTTTTCCAAAATGCTAAAATCTGTTCATAGGTTTCAATAATATTTTTGACACAGCAAAATCAAAAAACTTAAATAGTTTTCTCACACATTACATGGCAACACTAAATAAAAATAATGTCTTAAACATTGTCTCAAATAAGCAACTCGTCAATGTAAGTGGCCACTAAATTATTTCTTAAGATTTCGTGATGTTTACTTTTGTCGGGTCCTGTTCTACTCAAATTGTTACTTATAAATAATTTACTGCTTTCATCAATAAAACAACATTAAAAAAAAGTGAAAACAACATAGGTACATTATGTAAAAACAAAACATCTCAACTATGTATTGCCAGCACATTATCGGCGATACATCACCGGCAGAGTATTTACCTCAAAATCCATTAGGAAACAATACATGGATGTAGCTTCGCCCCTCCACCCTCTACGGGGCCTACTCCGGTTCGTCCGAACATGGAGCAGTGTAAATCCGACGATAAAAAAGATACTTCTACTTCGATATTGTTGTTAACTTTTTGGTATTCCAAACATCATATTCATTTGTTCAAAATATAATACCCTACATTTTGTGTGCCTTTTAGCCTTCTAAAGATTCGCGAAAGTTCGTGAATGTTGTACCGGAGTAGGCCCCCAGGTCCCCGCGGTCTAGTGGCTTCCATCAGCGGTGATTGATAAGCCGCGGTGCGAGTTTGTCGACGTACCAAGGATAAAGCGAGATTTACCTCCAGCCAAGGTTATAGCGTTTTGGTAGTGATCATTTACGACGCTATTACAAGGTTATTTTTGTAACGATTCTTGAAGCTAGGATGATTCTTTTAATGTATCGTAGTGCTGCAGTTAAATTTTGAAAATCTTGCCTTGAGCACTGGAGGTCGTGGGTTCGATCCCCACCCATGACAAACATACATGAGACGATCACATGAATTAAGGTATGTATTTAGGTCTGGATTAGGAAATATTTAAGTTGGTATGTTTTAGTCTCTGACACCCATAGTAGAACTTTTGCTTAGTTTAAGGTCAAATGATCTTGGTGTAATTTGTCCCGGATATTATTTTTTATCTAATTGGTTTTATTACTTGGGACTATCAGTCATACGAGCAAACGATTTTGTCTATTGTGGTCCATATTTGAATGATTCCTCTGCGCCGGCATGATATTTTCCTTGCTGAAATTCGAATTTCTTGAACTTAATCATTGTTTTATACTTATTAACTAACTAAGTTCAGTAAGTTAACCATCAGAGTGATATGGGTTGTTTTTAATATTGCTTGAAATCTTTTAATAAGATCTGAAAGGAAGAAACTGTGGCAGATCATACTAAAACCCATGAATTTATCCACAACACTCGCAACAGCGCGTAACATAACGGATCGCACTTCCCCACTAAGGCTTACCTCCAAACATTATTGATGACTAAAACAGCCCCCTCCCCCCGCGTCCGAAACACGAAGAGGGGTCAAACGACAGCTCTCCGAACGCATTAGAACGCTTCTGAACCCTCCTACGCAAATTTCCATCTTCCTCCAACCCATCAGAGTGGCTAACCCTGTTTACGGCGGAGCGCTTACGTCTAAAAGCTTCTGGAGCGAGCGCAGGGGGTTAACTTAACCCCCCGCAGGTGGTTGAGCCATTTCACCACGTTAGGCTGTGACGGTGGCCTGTAATTTTGGGCCTAATGCGACTGTTCCTATTTGAGTAACCCTCCAGCTTAAGTGTGGCCTGACGCGGGAGATAAGGCTAAGTACCTCTGTGTGTCAGAGTTATGAATGGAGGTGAAATTTTATTTTATTACTAGATATGTTGGGTTTATAATGAACATTTTAGACTGCAGTCTAAAGATAGATTAACTCACTAATCAACACAGGTAAAACAATAACTTCACTAAGTTAATCAGCAAAAGAGTATAGCTGTTCGAGAAAGACAAAGGGATATGACATCGGGGCTTTCAAGAAGAGAGCGTATTCCCATCTAAAAGGCAAGCAACGCATCGGTGACACCTCTGGTGTTGCAGTTGTCCATGGGCGGAGGTGATCACTCTCCATCAGGTGACCTTCGAGCTCGTTTGCTCCATAATACATAAAAAAAAAAAAAAAAGACTGCGCTTTTAATGTTTGAAAATTATCATTATCATCACTAAGTATACATATTTTCGAGGACACACTAAGGGTGCGTGTCCACCAGAGATGTGCGAGGATGCGTAGCGAGGAATGTGTTTGTTAACAACCAATAGAATCGCGAAGCTACGTGAATAAATATAAATATAAATATGCGCCAGACAACACACCTCTTATAATGGTCTCGAAGTAGGGATTATTAAATCCCTGTGTTACGAGGTACCACACAAGGAAATAAACTAGGTGCGTCTCCCAGCACACCCAGACCAGAGTCAATTCAGAAAAGATCGTTTCCTGAATTGACCCGACCGGGAATCGAACCCGGGACACTACGGAAATCAAGGCGAGAAACCGTGCTACAGCACACTACGCCAATCGTGTCGTCGAATGAAACAATTATATTCGTTCTTAACACACACATGCCTCGCAACGCATCCTCGCACATCTCAGGTAGAAACGCTCCCTAAGGCCAAGATCTATGGTCGTTACTTAGCTAAACACATCAAATTAATTATAATCTTACTTATTGAGTATTGTTATAATTATAACTAACGAATACCTAAGTTCACGTTTATATAAAAATAATTTAATGTCAATAAGAAGTTACTGATAGATCTAAGTTCAAGCTAAGCACGCTCTATAGATCTCGGCCTCACTATTTAATTACTTTTCGCTTAAGGTATATCCTTATGTTCTACAGATGGATTGATAAATTGAGTAGTTTTTTTATTATATAATGCTATAGTTTTTATCAAAAAATGAAAACAAAAAAACAACTCAGAAAAAAATATTCTTATTGGATATGAACCAGGATTAAGTCAGAAATATTTGTTACCAGCAATACTTAAGAAAAAACACTGTGCATCAACCAGTTTTTTTTTGTGATATTTCGTTAACGATCCCACATGTCTCAAGCCGCGTTTCTCCGTGACCGTGTTCAGCCGGCTCCTCACAGTAAACCCTTTGGCTTGTTGTCTTTGGCAAACATTAATTAATCCCCACTTGTGTAGATTTAGTAGTTTGCAACCGAAAGGCAAGTTCTAAACAGAAATCGTCTTGCCACAGCGCTGCGACTGGGCATATCTTTAATAATACTTATTGACAAAAACATATTACTACTAAAAAAGTTTGATCGCCCAATTTGAAGATTGCGAAATAAGAAAATTATTTTTACATTAGGTTAGGATACTTCTATACGAAACCAATAGATTTCGTTGAAAATTAAATATCTTTACGACCGTACACGTAACGTAAACTCAAATAAGTTTACGTTACGCTGACTTGTTAAAAGTTTGGTAACAAAAATCACTCTTCATTAGAACAATTCAGCTCTTTTTGCTAGAAACAAAATAAGCTTTTTGCAATAGTGCTAAAATTTTAACTTAATTCTTTTAAGATTAAGCAGGTAATGAAACATTATAATAGGTCCAAATAATTCATGAAATTTGTTTTGAGTGTTCCGGTAAATATTATATTTGTCGTCTGGTATCCATAGAATGGCCACTGCATCACATTGGCCAGTCCGTACTTAATTACTATTAATTTCAAAGGCACCTTTCGCATGCAAATTTTGCTAACGCGACAATAATACATATCTTTGCATTCATCTGATAACGTAACAAATACTAACTGTACTTCATTCCTTACTGTCAACTGCGCTCACGGTCCAACTGTACCAGTCCCATGAGTGTCTCGTTAAATATGATATTATTACTCATTGCAGCCGCTGTTCCTAAATCTCGTACAAATATATTACTACAGACGCTGGCGACTACCACTGGTGTGAAGTAACGGGTCGAGATGTTCACCGTCGTATCTTTGTGGCGTCCCCAAAAGCAAAGGTAGGTAGAATGCTCGTCGAATATAAATCGGTGCAGTAAAAGTTGGCGCGGCTTAATTAATTGCGTTCGGATTACAGACGAGGCGCGTTCGGCCCCGTTCGGCTTTCGGCTTTCGGCCTGACAACTCGGATTTGGGGCTTAGACCAAACGACAAAGGACCTATCAAGTTTTGTAGGAAGGATAAATTATAATTTGTGTTTTGCCTAAGAAATATGTAGTCAAGGAGTGTCATTAACAAAATTTGTCACCATGTCATGTTATATTTTTTAAGCCAGTATTGTTTGTTTTTTTATTGAAAATTTCGCTGTACGAGTCTGTCTAAAATAGTCTTTTGAAACCTAATTATTAAATTAGGCTAAGCATTCTACAACTAAAATGAAAATTAAATTAATTTTGTCAAAAGAAATCCTTTGTTTTAATCCGTAATGTACTCTATTAATTATTTAGGGCTTAGAACATTTTTATGCAAGTGAAGTATTAGTTTATTTTATTTCGACTAGGTACTCTTATTAACTATCAATGAATTTATGTCTTCTAATCATCGATTGGAATAATGAATAAACTTAACTGTTTAAGAGAACAAAATAAAAAAACCGGACAGGTGTGAAAGAAAATTGGCACATACTGAAATCAGGTCACCGACTCAAAATTATATATTACACATAAAAATAAAAAAGAGATGTGACAAAATCATCGGTTAATTTCGCCCCATTCTCGCCTGTTTCACGTTACGCGCACACACCTCAGCCGCCAAACAAAAACCAAAAATTAAACAACGTCCTTTGTTGGCGAAAACGCTAAATTGGGGAAATTTCCATCCATTCTCCAGCCAGGCGTCATCCGCCTAAACCCCGCTTCAATTTCAATAGCACCCCCTACATACTCCCTACACCCTTTAGGACGCCTCCACAGTGCACTGTCTCCCTCTAACCGCCGGGATAAACGCAAGAGCGACAGAGACTCACCCACAGGGCCGGTCCGAAAGTTAGACATATATTATTGTATTATACGACCGTAGGTGGCGCGGGGGTGAGATTGATGCTAGGGGGAGTAGTTTCGGCAACCCTATGGATGGCGAGGTAACAAAATTCGTGTGCGTGTGTGGCGGCCTCATATTTCAGAGGAAATTAGGTAGGAATTAATTTTCAAGTTTTCAATATAGAGAGGAAAAATTGGTTCGGCTTTGCGGCTTCGCGAAATTGAACGCGGCTTCGATACGTTGCTTTTTAATTTGGATAACCCGTACTGGCTTATTGGAGAAAAGAAACCATATAGGGCCTTGGTTCTTGCGATTTTTTTGCTTTTGATGTTATTGTTCGCCATTGGTTAAATAAATTAAAAACAAGATGCGATGTTGATTTGTTTATTCCGATAGAATAAAGTTAAATACGTTATAAAGTAGATGATGGTTATTTGATAGTAAGTAAGAATCTTGTTGTCTACGTCATCGATAGTTTCCCGTAGCGAACCACATCAGCAAAATAATTTGTTTGTTTGATTGATTGTCTAAGAAAGTAAATTTTAAAGCTATTTTGCCACATCGTTTGTTCACTGTAAGACTTTTTTTTATTTTTTTAGTAAGTGTGTTATTTTCGAAAGATATTAAAATAAACAAGACTAAAATAATGAAATGAAGAACTAATGCAGTCAATACTCGATAGAAGCTAATCGCAAAATCAATAACGTATGATTCGAAAATCGAAAATTAACACTGGCCGGTAAGAAAAATGGCGGGAAACGAAACGCGAATGACAATTAAAAGATGAACAGGGCGATATTCAGAAGTTCAAAGTCAGGAAACTCCATTGTACTAATTACGCGGCAGACGGCGCGCTTTCACTTTCCCGTCGCTCGTTTTAATTATTTTTTTTAGCGTCTCGGCGTCTGGCGGGAACGCCGGGAAAAATCGACGATGGAATTGTGGGGATGCGCCGCTTTTCCGGATAGTAACATTTACGATGAGAGAGGCAGAGATTCTTGGAAATTGATTGGAACTGCCATACCACCGAAGCGGTTGCTTTTTAGCCACTCATACGTTACACTTTTTTACGGTTTTCACGAGTTTTCACCAATGATCGGAAAATGTGATTATTTCTCATTTGAACATCATCTCATTTTATGTTTGTTGTTAAAGCTTCTTAAATACTGATTCTAATACCTGTAGACATTTGAATACATGATTGCTTATATTATTCTGAATGTCGAGCTGCATCTGAAGCTTTATCCTAATAACGATCTCATGAAATATTATTTATTTACATAATTGAATAGGTTGAAACCCAATAAAAGAAAGGAAAAGAAATCCCATTTCTCTCTCAAAAACCTGTTCTAGGAGTCCATCGACTAAAACCGATCTATACTAATATTATAAAGAGGAAAGATTTGTTTGTTTGTATTGAATAGGCTCCGAAACGACTGGTTTGACTTACTTTTGACTTAAAGTCCTCTCTCCTCTCCGAGCTGAGGCATAGGGCGTCCACAGTATTTTGCCATCTTGTTCGGTCTTGAGCTTCGCGTTTGATTTCCCTCCAAGTCTTGCCGATCCTCTTCGCCTCTTTCGCTACTGTACGCCACCAGGTGTGTTTGGGGCGGTGGTGATCGGGATCCCTTCGGAAGGTGTGGCCAATACAGTTCCAATTGCGGCGTTTGATCAGCTGATCGATCGGGGTTTTGCGGCAAGGTTCCAACAACTGTTTGTTGGAGATTTTCTCGGGCAAGTACATACCGAGCAGCTGTTGATGAAGACTTGAAGTCGATGCGAGATGGCTTTGGTGATCTTTCACGTTTCGCACCCATACAGCAGTACGGATTTGACGTTGGACCCGAATATCTTGATCTTGATCCTTCCGGTCAGTTTTCGTGACTGCCACACGGGTCGAAGTCGTGCGAAGGCAGCTCGGGCCTTGGCAATGCGTGAAGTGATGTCGTCTTCGGTACCCCCAGTTTCTGACACAACGCCCCCGAGGTAGGTAAAATTTTGGACGAGTTCCACATCCTCTGCACCAATCCGGTGTGCGATCCTTCACTCCAGGTCGCATTTCTTGAGTCTTCCGGCAAATAATTTTTAGCTCCGTTTAGCCTGCCTCCTCACGCAGATCGTCTAAATTGGACTGCATGTCGCATTGCGTATGGCTCAGCAGGCAGAGATCATCGGCATAATCCAAGTCCTCTAAGACATCGGTTATCCCCCATTCTATGCCACGTCGCTTGTTGTCGTAGGCGCGATGCTTAATCCCGTGGAGGACAACCAGGAAGAGGAGAGGCGAGAGCAAGCCGCCTTGGCGGACGCCCGCATGTACCTCGATGTCAGAACGACTGGACTGATCTTAAAAATTCTTTAAGCAATATAAAGCTACATTATCAGTGAGTGAGATAAGCTATATGTTTTTTTATTTAGGCTATATTTTGACGGGAAAGACGGTCTTCGCGGGCGAAGCCGCTTACGGACAGCTAGTAGCAGATAAGTTATGCTTTTGCTCTCGTTCTTGCTACATTTCATTAAATTTACATATCCACATCAGTATGCTCTGTAGTGAAGTTGATGCCACATGCAGCCGCCAATATCCCAACGCTACACCAGCTTGTAACTGACATATCAGTATAGTACTTGGTGATGGATTAAGCGCAACTAAACCACTGCAAAAAAACATTTTATTAATATTATGGTGGTAATGCGAAAGAGTAACTTTAGGCGGATACCTATTTGTAACCACAATACGGTATGTCGGCTCTGCACTGTGGCTGTGATATATTCGTGATCTCTTAATTTTTGGCGCATTTTAAATTAAAAATATCAAATTTTAAAATTTTATGTAGAACACAACACTAGAGGTACTTTTGAGAATAGTTTTTAGTGAATAGTCCGATTCCTTTTATGCGTCCAATTTTAAAATGAACCGTCACAGCCACGCGAATCTTTCGCAGCCTGTTAGCGAAGTTCGCGCTCCGCTCAATCTTTGATACTTTCTTCGTGCATTTTTTTAGCTCGCCTTATTAATGAAAAGTGGGTTACTAACTTGGTCCGCTTTAAGAATGAAAGTTACGGCCACGTTGCCGTAGGTCGATGAACTCAGCAGCTGTCTTTTGTTTTTGTTGTCATTCCGCGTTCTGTTTTTTTTAATTTCGCGCGCTTTTTAAGGGGTTTGACGTTTAGGGTTACTTTAATTAGTAAGAAGAAGAAAAGAGGTCAGTAACGTGAGATCAAATGTGTAATTTCAAGTTTTTACTGATGGGTTATTAGCATTAAGGCGATTTTAGCCGCCAACTTTTAGCAAAAACGCGACCTAAAACTAAAAAACAGAATGAAAAGTCGTGCTCAGACATTCAATATTTAAGAAGTATTTTTTGAGATATTCATTGTTCAGTTTTTAAAAACAATGTCTAATTCGGAAGTTATAAAAATAAATCAATTGGTAGCGCTAGTTGGCGGCTAAAATAGCTTTAATCGGAGTTCGACAATCTTTTTTTTTAACTAGTACTAACATTAATAAACTAAGAACACTGCCCGTAAAATACTTACATTTTTATTTCACCAGTGTAGCTTCCAATGTGTTCTACCTTGATTGATAAAATAAAATGTAACTAGGCATTGCTTCGTAGCAACACAGAAAGACTTAAAATGTTCGTTAATTTATTAAAATACTCCATCAATAGACTTCCCACGGCACTACAAATGCTCACAGCACGGATTCCATACAAAGAAACCAAAGCATGACAGCCGGAACATCATTAATTATCTATTAAAACATAATCCTGTCTATCTATCGATTAATCCTTTGGAACGTCAAAACGCATTGCGGAGAGCACCCAGGATTACCTGGACCATCAACAAACAGTGGCACAATGCGACCCTCGTGCAAGGTGGGGTTTTTTGCAACGAGGAAAAAAAGCAGATGAATGCAAGCGCTTTTTTGCCGGTCAATGAATGTTTGATTTGGTGATTTTTGTAATCAATTTTGCAATTACAACTTTATTGATAAAAATAATTAAATATTTTTGTTTCATGATTAAAGTGTTTTTATAGTATATTTTGATTTTTGGGTTGAACCTTAATAATATAATACGAGAATAAGTTTTCGTTAGTGACGTTTTCACCCTCTAAACCAAATTTGAGTATTTTTAGGTAAAGTGATAGATTATTCTCAAGAAAAGGGCATACCTACCCTACATATTTGACGACCGACTTGGTGTAATGGTTAAGAAGTTGGCTACTACACAAGAGGTCGCGGGTTCGATCCCCGCACAGTACAAACATTTGTGTGCATGAACATGTCTGTTTGTACTGGTCTGGGTGTCTCCTATGTATAATAAGTATGTATTTACAAAAGAAAATGTATTTAAGTATGTTTATCCGTTGTCTAGTATCCCATAACACAAGCTTTAATTAGCTTACTTTGGGGCTAGATGGCGCTGTGTGGAATAATGTCCAGGGATATTTTATATCGGAAATTAAATGGTGCAAAGAACTGGTCTCACGGTCATACGCGTGGACTAAAGCTAGTGTCTATATACTTAAAAATAAGATAGCTCTAATAAGAAGCTAAACAATTTAGTACCCATGCCTATTTTGTCGAAGTTCGGTCAGATTGCCGACTATACCTGAAACATTAATGATAGAGATTGGGTAGTACCTAACTTATACGGCAAAATGTTTGTTTATGACCTTTTTTTAAAATTAGGCTTAGGAGTCGTTTCCAAAAGTTTTGAAACTTACTAAGCTACATTTCAGTGGAATTCCTAACTAATAATCTTCAAGTTATGATTATTTCCAAATAATAAAAAGACATTTTTAGTCTAAGTAAAACATTTTCTGAATCATATTCATAATGATCTTAGTTATACACAATTAGAGCAGGAATTATATACTTATTGATATAAATAAAATTCAAAACCGTTTTATAACGTTTAAACTGTCATAATTTCAACGGTTTTTTATTAACCCTAAAATGCACGGTTCATAAGTCGAAACCCTAAGGAAGCACTCAATCTCTGCACTCGCCTAAGGCCATACTCCAAATCTTCCTGAGAACGAATGCATAATAATCATCCTTAAAAAATCTCGCATTACACTTGCCCTAAAAAAAATCAAGGGCCTTCTCACCCTTTCGATACCTGAGGGTGACATTTTTTATTCACACTTCCGACAACGCATATGCAAAAAGGACTGTTATTTTCTTTGATAAAGTATCGGCAATAATAATTATATGCATAAAGGAACGGATTAAAGGTTGCCAGTTTTGTGTTCCTGACATTTTTTTTCTGTTCCTGTCACCTTTCGTGCGTCAGATGTGAACTCTGAAAAGAACTAATAATATGCATTGGCAATGCAAGCTGAACCGATATTCCTTTAATTGATAAGGGATTCTATTTGTAAAAAACGTTCGATAGGGATTTATAATTTTGCTGATTTCAATAGACTCAATTGTTATGCTGGTGTATGCAAATTTTACTGATAAGTTATTGTTACCAAAGAACGACTGTTGAATGGCTGTTTAAAATACTCTTTGGATAATTTTCAATCGAAACTTGGGTGTAATTGTTATTTTCAACAGCTAATAACTACATAGTTACATTATTTGAATGCGTAGGTTAGTATTTTTTTACATACAAAAATATAGGGTAACCAGCTGACTTCAACAATTAAATGACGGAGTGAAACTAAAAAGTTTCAACTAAGTTCATTAAATTATGAGCAAGCAACATTTTTTTGTGGTTTTTACTTTATATTGAATTTTAATCTTGATTTTAAAATTGACGTGGTTTATAAATTTGCTATCAAATAATAGCCACTGTATTGGTATTATTAGAAAATCACAATTATAATCACTATGCAGCATATTCGTGAGCATTCCACGACGGTTAACCCTCAAACGCCGTAGGTGCGAATTTGACGCGGAGAGAATTTTTTAGATCGCCCGGCAAGCACTCGAGTGCCGCGAAGGCGCGTACCCACAATGCAGCGCCGGCGATATCTCGGCGTGCAGCCTCTCGACTCCAATCAAATAATTACTGCCCCACGGTCGAATACGCCCTTGCCACTCCAAATATTCAAAATGGCCGCACTACTCTGCACTCCTTTTAATTTATGCGCATGATAAAATCTGTTAGATGCTTTGCTAAATTTCGATTTTATAGTTTTACGAAATCAAGATTGAACAAAATAGATGCTCTTTAAAGGTGAAGTTAAAAATAGCAACAGTAACGGGTGCTCGCATTTTATTGTTATCTATGCAACGCTACAACTGATATTCCATAAAAACATTACACCCTTGACACACCGCATATCCCGAATAACAATAGGATGCAGATTCTAAATCTCTAAAGATAAATAATACATTTTGATTTATAATGGAAGTAAAAAAATACTCTTCATTTATCGAGAATGCATAAATAGACCCTATTATTCGATATCGGGAAGTGCAAAATATGGGTGTAACTTTTTTATATCGGCTCAATACGTGTCAGTGAACGGGTTAGCTTACGTGGGGATGGTTTTTTTTTCTATAGACAGTAGTCGCATTCAAAATAGTTCAAAAATATTTTACGGATGCATTCAATGGTGATTTGATTTATTCCAATGACATGCAGATGTAAGAGTCCTCGTTAGATTTATTTGACTGCTGTTTTCCTTTGATGGCGCGTTCCGCATGATCGGTCATGTCGATTGGCAGTTAGTGCGCATTATTATGTGACTTTAGAACGCAGGAAATTTAATTTATGTCCGGCCCGCATGCTCATAGACTTTTTGTCTCTAACTTAAACGTATAAATGAGACACCATCACATTCTAAAAATTTATAAAAATGATGTGTGTTACATGTTTTTTTTTACTAAGCAGCACAAACCCAAATGTAAAACACATAATAGTTACAACCTTTGCTAAGCTCGAACCTATGTTCTTTAGCCATTTAACGTTAAGTCAGTTTAGATTATTTTTTATTTAATTTTTACTAAAGTATTCGAATCAAATACGTTAATGTTTAATTTAAGTTAATTATGAAAACATGATACAATCATTTTATGCTTAAAATTTGTACTACGCACTAGGTATTTATTATAGTAATAAGTTCCTGAGTTCCTGTTCCTTATTCAAACTTTCATGCACGGTTAAAAAAGCACGGTAGCAAGGTGAGACAGTGCAGTATTAAAGCACTGGATTACCGCCCTTATAAACCCACACGGGACATTTTCATTAAGTTAATTAAATAATCGTGAACCATTGTATACTAACATAGTTGTAAGAATATTGTTACTCACAAATGGATCAATATGTCTTAATAAATAAATATATTACTATTATTTTTATATTATTAAAAATAGAAATGCAAAAATATACATGATATTAAAAACATACAAGACCATGTGGACAAGGAGTGACAACGCATATTTTACCCATTGATGATTGCAAATAAATACTAAGACATATCCTTCTCATGGAGCTGTGAACACAAAAGCTTTAATTAAGACAAAAGAGTGCATCTTAATTTCCGTTTCTTTTTCTTAACATTTTATATTCACATCTCATTTATATCTGTAATGCTTTGAAGAAAATGAGGTCAAAGATATTTTCAGCTAAAATGAAGCTTCAACCCTAAACAGCACCCGGGTACAATTCACCCAAATCCAGCCACGTTATCTAAACCGTGGGCCGATAAAGCCCTAATCTGCATAATAAAAAGAAGCGTCCGGGTTCCGGATGCAGTGATAATGGCACAATGGCTGCAGAGACCACGGAAGGGTTGCTTTGTATACTTCTCCAAATTAATGAGACAAGGCAAAAAATGTTGCACAATCGAGATACGCGATCTGTGGCGGATCTCAAAGTGTCAGGTACGCGTAAGGCGCACGAAAAGGTGTTGTTTGAATACTGTTCTTACTAAATTCTTGGTTTACTACAAGTTATAGTCTCTAAACACTTATTTTTAAATTGTTTTTGGTGAAAAAAAAGTTTTGTGCTTTAAAATTTAAAAAAACAAAGAAAAATAGAAAATTTAAATTTTGTTTAATTTTTGTGGCACTGATCGAACCCACTCAATCTCATAAAGTTCAAGCAACTGAAGTCTAGTATTATTTTGCATTTGGATTTTGGCACTACAAGTCCAATGTCAAACATAACTTTTCCTTCTTTAAAATTATTCTGATAGCCGATGTAAATAAAATGAACAAAAACCACGTAACCAACATACATACGAAATGTAAGGCAAAAATGTGTTGCGAAAGTTTGAGAACCCCTTCGAATGTCGCTACCTACTGATCTAATTTCCATGCGCGCACGCAGAGGTAGCGAAGGGTTAGATTCTATTCACAGTTTCAATGGGCTGCATTTATTAACTTACAACCGCCAACAAAGATTAGTTTGTTTCAGTTATTTGATATGAACAGTTCTCGTCCTGTGCATATGCTGTGAAATCTTCTTGTGACGTTTGTGAGAATTTTAGTGTTGAATTTGTGGAAGTTATGTTGAAGGGGAGATCAATCAGCTGCGCAGGAGTTGATAACGAGAGTATAAGTTTTCAAGTGCCATTTAGTTCATAGTTCCGAATTCAGAAATGGCAACGCAAAGTTGTATTGTAAACTTGTATTTCTTGTGGGTTAATATGCCCTATATCATGTCAACGGAAATGAAAGGGACCGCTATACAAGTAAGAGCTGCTCACCTTTAGTTGTCATTTCAGAATTTGGGCGTAAGCCCCTGATTATCAAACGTTAACCAAAGTTAAGTAACCCTTAAATTATCACTGTTTTTGCATATTTTGTCAGTTAAAGGGCGTCTGTATTTTTTATTTACTTACTTTTTTTTAAATATCTGGGAAAATTTACACAAAGATCACCTGACCCCAAACTAAACAGAGCTTGTATCTACTAAATACATTCTGGAATAGCTGATAACAGTTACACCCAGACACACAACAAACACATATGTTCGAAACATTAGTGTTTATCATGGGTGGGGATCGATCCCACGACCTCGGCGCTGAACGATCCTGCCTTTGCGCTAACAGGCCAGTCAATTATTTTAAGTGATGTTGCAGAATTTGAAATAAGAAACTTCACAATAACCGGTAAAACACGTGACCACTTTCAGTTTAAACATTTTCCTTAACTACAAAACCAACGTTGTTTTGCTATTTCTGAATTTGTCATTAATATGTTGTGTAAAGCTGTTTTTGGTATCCTTACTGATAATATTATGAAGTTCTATCTTAATAAACCAGCCATTCGTGTAACTGGCTACTACTGAGAAACCTTATTCCAGGTCAAAAGGTTTCATCAGTTCATGACACCTGTCACATTGTGGATTGATTGAATAATTTATGTACAAGTACAACTACTGCACTTCATCTTAATACTTTGGACTGGCCAGTTGGTGCAATGCCAGAGATCCTTCTTGAAGTGCTGAAGAACATGGGTTTGATACTCTTCTAAGGCAAACATATATGTTACGATCATTGGTGTGTTCTATGTTTGGGCGTTCTTATCTGTAGAGGCACAATAGGAAATATTAAAAATCTGTTTATATATATTTTATGCTATGTAACTGTAGCTTTATTTACCAAGAACAATCGAGAACGTTTTCTATTTCCTGAATTATTTGCGTCATAAATTTTTGATTCCCCGTCGTTTTTAATATTATCCCCACACGACTGTTTGAGCCCCAAATAGCCGTGAGCTAAAGCCATAAAAATCAGACGCAGTTCATACAAACTCACATGCATACATATTTATGAAAACTGCCATGGGATGTTGCTTATACAGGTTGTTTTTAACAGAAACTTGACTAACCTTGTTGAATTGAAGGGTAAGAAGTGTAATTATATAAAATATACCTAGTGAAAGGTAAATTGGGGTTTTGTTCTTATGACTTTTTTCATCATTCCATTATCATAACATACAGAAAACATCCTAGGGAAACATTATTTTTTAATTTGTGTCATTAGATATTGGCTTTATTATTAGTAAAATAGAAAGTAAATTTCTACCTATTTTTAATTAACGTCAGTATTTTGTGAACCTGGTAACATTTAAATGCTTTCGTTGTAAACACTGTGCATTATTGACAAAAAAACTCGCTCTCTTCTTCTCTTATACCTACCTATAGTATGCTTTTGGTTTTTTAACCCCTCCAAAAACCGCGCAGACTACAGTTACATGTTACGTCAAGCTAACGTAACGGAAGCCTGAGCAAGTACATGTATTCAAATAGGCCGGTATCAGTCCAGAACGGCATCTCGTGGCGCTTCCTGACAATGTTACGGCCGCATTTTGGACGGAGACGACAAAATTCTAATGTCAGCTATTTTTCGAAGTATCAGCCGAGGTATATGAAACCTTACGTACATACAACCTTCGTAAAACAAATAAATCCTATCCAAAATATCCTTAGTTTTTATGAATGTATGTTGTGTTATTTTTTATTTTTTCCATAGGTTGAGCATTTTGCAAAGCAAATTATTTAATTTATCATGTTTTTCCGAGATTCCTGCTAATGTGAATGAAGATTTATCGCGTTAGACAATTTGACCTTAGCTAAATAATGATTCTGAAGATTCTACAGCAAATAAAACGTCAAGCAAAGTAAAATATCACAACAACCAGTCGGTTTATCTACTAAAGAAAAGATGTCTCGAAGCTTCAAGTAAAATATTTTTTCCAAACCAAACACAAAACAACCCAATTCAACAACAACTTTTGGCCCCAAGGCGCTTCCAAAATATCCAATAACCATAGTTTCACGGGGTCCCTAGTATCCTACAGGAAATCGATCGCCTCCCCTCTTGATGGATTACGCCGTCATCCCGGTTGATGGAATAAAAGAAAACATTAGGCCAAGTTCCTTGGGGACGCCTTGACGTAGAGGGCACGTCGTAACTTATTCCTCCTGGACCTGGCTTGGTAGGTACGTGGGTATTTTTTAAATATAAAAGTTATCTAGGCGAAAGCTTAAAAATTACTTACGCTTTTTAATTTTCGAAATATTAGAAAAACAACTGCTTATCTTAAAATACATAAAAAATTAGACACAATTAGTTTGCATGTCAAAAGCACTGAAAATGTGGATACATGTTTTTAACATTTCGATTACTATGCAGTATTTTAACAGGATACAAGATTTTGCTGTTACAATTTCAACTGTTACAACAGCAGAAATGATAAATTATTTGTTAAAGTAACACATTAAGCGTGAGCGAGTAGGTAATACAGCTTTTCTTACGGTTGTTTAGCTTATCTGGCTCATTTGAACAAATTAGATCAAAAAATATAACAAATATTTAATGAATATATGTATTTATTTATTTATACATTCAGAAAGCTAAGTGCTAAATAACCTAATTTCATCAACGAATAATTTAACGAACCATCTCAGTACGCCAAGCATGAAATGTGATGGAAAACTAAATGGACTAAGACCGACATATCTGCTGCAAACAAGGGTTAATAAATCTCACAAGACCGAGGCACAAACGTCTTAGTAAATCTGCTCGGGTCGCCCTCCCGAATACGATGTCCAACTATGTACTGCTAGGAGTCCATAAATTTACATTTTACTCAAATGGACTGGGACTTAAGTTTTAAACGATTTGAGCGCTAAAATAGTTCATGCCAAATGCGGTTTGGGGTTAAAATAATGTTTCAATTATCTTGCTTCCCTAGGAACTCAACTTAAGTTTCTTATCTAAGATCATTTTTATAAGATGTCTCTTAATTTATTCATAATCATCAACAAAATAATCATTCCGAAAGGTAAGGATACTAAATATTTTAGATATTAACTAGCAAACAAAAGTAAAAGAAATCCTACTAATATTATAACTGCAGAAGTTTGTGAGTATGTAGACATGTGTGTGTGTGTATGTTTGATATCTACTCTTTCATGCAAAAACTACTGAACGGATTTAGATGAAACTTTACAGTTATACAGCTTATACATCAGATTAACATATATGCTACAATTTATAAAGATTTGATATAATTTGGCCACGATATATAACGATAACGCGGGTGAAGCCGTGGGCGGAAAGCTAGTATAACAATAAAATTACAAATACATCAAGCAAAATGTCCATAAATCTGTAGACCATTTTATTCATCATTTGCTAAAAAGTTCACATATTCTAATTTTTTAAATAAGATACTCGTCTACATACTTAAAACTTTAATTAATACTTTTAAGGCAAAAAAACTAATCACATCATTTAACAATGACGGACCAAAATACGTAAATAAAACCCGAATAAGACGAGGGTTACTAAATCTGAAAGACACAAACGTCTTACTAAATCAGCATTCGCTAGCCCTCCCGATGTCCAACTATGTACCGAGCGGTACATAACCCGCGGGGGTGACACCCCGGTAGATACGGGGTGATTTACGGAGGGTCTCAGAGACCCTTATCAGGCGCCGTTATGACCATGTGAGAGCGGAGTTATTGTACCGTTACCGGGGTGAAACTCACCCCCCGAGGTGAAACGTTTGAGGAGGAGGCACTTCGGAGGGACATAATATGTTATTATTTTCGGAGAGGCACGACGCGTGATGTTTGCTTTCGATTTTCCTTTTTGTTTCTAACGTTTGTTTTAACCCTCTGTCGCTGAGTGGCTTATTTTGCTCTATTTATTTTTGCCATTAAGATCATGCATGTCTTCAATCTAACAAATGTTTTTGATTCCGTCTCCATGAAAAGAAATTGTTGCTTTAATAACTATAATAAATTCGGTATCCCTCGGTTCGGTATCCCTTCTGTATTTCAGCAGAATAAAACCCCAATTTAGGATCCAAGCAATGTATGACATTTTTTCTGTGTACCTACATTCATTTAATACGGAAATTGATCACATCA